>JAQPZY010000927.1:150000-717500 GCA_029931535.1 Margaritifera margaritifera | reverse complement strand
TATATTATCACTCATCCTTGTATAGAACCCAGTGACAGCACTTCTGTTGTGTCTCGTGTATATATATATATATATATATATATATATATATATATATATATCTATATATATATATATATATGCTCATAGAATTCTACTAGGAAATCTCTGTTTTTAGTGAACTATTTGTACATAGAAAGCCCCTTGCTTTACATTTGAAACGCAAGTGTAATTTGCATATTAATGAATTGGATGACACGAAGAGATTTGGACACAAATTTGTAAAAGATGTTTGTAATATTTTAGTTGAACTAAAGTGAAATCCTCAAAATGTACTTTACTGACTGACTACTTAGAAGTCACATTTGTATACGTGCGGTGGAACTGTGGCATCTTCGTTTCAAAATGCGCGTTCATGTTACAGTGACCGTACGATATGATCGCACAGTGTTTACACGCAGCAAAGAGTTTATTTGACGGAAATAGAGGTGATCTTCTATTGAACCCCAAATATTGTAATGATGAACTTCCGAAATAAGTGCTTTTTTCTTTGTGTTTTCTACTGTTGTGTATCACACTGGGGGGCAGTCAAGAGTCTTTAGCATTAGACGGTAAATCAAAAGTCGTTTTAAAGGTTATTGACCTTCAACCTCTATGAGTAATAATAGGCATAGTTCATGATAGGCCATCATCTTGTGTGCGCATTGTATTAACGTTTTCGTGTCGCTAAAGCGATGAGTACCAGCATTTAGCATAATGTCTTTGATAAGCAGTGTATCCAGTACCATTATTCGTTTTCTTTAATTCTTACCGTGGTTTCAACCCGCCTTTTTAATTGGTAACTGGAGGACCATGTGTGGAATGAGTTTTTTTGTTGCATTTAAGACTCAGTGACTAGCTTCGTAGGAAGTGACTTACATGGTTGCCTGCACTATAGTGTCTTCAGTTGTTACTCGCGATTTTCACTTTTATATCTGAGATCGAATCCAGAAAAACAATAGTCGATCCCAAGACTTTTTGAGAGAGAGAGAGAGAGAGAGAGAGAGAGAGAGAGAGAGAGAGAGAGAGAGAGAGAGAGAGAGAGAGAGAGAGAGAGAGCTTACTTTGTCACATGAACACTTAACTCTTTCAAATAGGTATGACAGATTTTAACATCTGAGGAACGGTGGATAAGCTAAGACTGGAAGAGTTATGTCAATCCGTTCCCTCTCCTCCTTCCCTGCGTCAAATCTTATTCTTCCTGAATTATAATTTCAACCATGAAATTAGGTCTGATCATATCCTGATCTGTTAAATATGGCACTGTAAAATAACATAACACGCTGGTCACAGTGTGTAATGGTTCGGATATTTATTCGTTTTTCGATTCTTTTTAATGCATAACATAGAAATGTAGAAGCCAGCGCCAATGAAAATATGTTTGACCTATAACGCATGTAGAAAAGAGACAACATCTCTGAAAGTATATAAAAATGTAAAATGTAGGAATGTATTTGTTTAGCTAAGGATCTACGATATAATGTAATCGTTGAACTTCCAGTCCCTAAGTGGAATTCTTATAGCTTAATTAATTGAATGATAACCAATTAAATTATTGGTACATCAGGTTCCGGAAATTTTTAGAATAGTACATACTTTGTCACTTATGTGCGATGATACAGAGTGAATATATCGTTATATCATCAAGTCATTATCCCTCATTTCAACTTTTATAAACTACCATTAAACCTGTCCATATTGGCGACGACGGCAGAGTGCCAGTGAATTAACACCCAAATTTTACAAGCCGCAAAATTAAACTGTAATTGTAGCTGTGATTCCAGATTCAATTTCCTTTATCAAATATCATAACGCCAACGGTTTTTCTCACTCGAGCAGGACATCTCAGAATAAAACGCAGATAGCCCCCAAGGATTAGTTTCACTGGGCGCGGATGAGTTTGGGGATGTTTACCTCGACCAACTTCATTCATTATTTGTATGTCTTGTGTACTGATACACATGAAAGCGTTTAATAGAGCTGACGATTGCTTTCTGAAGGTAATAGTTTGCTCATCTGTAGAGCATTCCAAATTAGGGGTCTCAAGGGAAACCACTCTCATCAAAAAGCAATGATTCTGAAAGGATGGAAAATTTTAAAGTGATTACATAGTCATCGCAATCTCCAAGTCGGGTTTGTATTTTTTCTCCAGGGATACTAGAGAAAGATGATTTATCATTGAATCGCCGAAACAATCTTTTCAATATGCTCTAATGTGACTTAATACTGCATAATTGAGATAGGACCACACATGAATAATTGAAGAAGGCAGGGAAAATATTTCACTAAGGGAGATTGCTAAATAATTTGATATTAACTTGTTATCAATCAAGGATTAAAACAGAAAATATCACAGTATGGCTGATACTTCACCGTCTGCCATTAAGTCGCCCATTTACTTGGTAAACATTGTCAATTTAGTGGTAGAGTCTGTACTAAACTAAACCTTAACACGTCGTGCCCTTTTTGTGCGTAACACTGCTGGCATAAGGTCGCCTCTTATAAATTTATTTCTATCCACACTTAACAATAATTACTTGTTCATTTCTTTAACTCATTTAGTTTCGCGATCTTCATTTTACCGAATTTGACCATACTAACAAGGGAAAAACAATTCATTCGTGCAAAAATAAGTTTTGATCGTTTATTCTTGAGGCCATTGAAGATACTACAGTGTGAAGCCTTAATATTTGGCCTTGCAGCGGTCCATTGTAACTTTTCAAGAACCATGGACAATATCCCACCAAATAATTGTTTGCATAAACATTGATTAATTTTATTTCTGTCAAACAGACAATTCTGAGGATATAACAGTCCATCGTAAGATTAGTTCTAATAACGTATACTACTGTTCGTACTCATGAAGGCAAAGATGATCAACATTGTGTGATATTTTAGTTAAGGACATCAGAGAAAATTGCTTAGAGAAAACCACCGATTACGTATGGGATACTACTAATCAATAGTACGTGATAACACCGTTGATAAATTTTTTACCTCGAAGGTGCCAAGCAAGTTCCTAGAATATCTTTAAATTCAATGACATTCCAAACCTTTTAATGTATTTTGTTTAGAAAAGCTTTCCTTCTCGGGCAAACAGAGCGTCCTCTCCATCGCATGAGTATTCGGTGTAAGATTTTAACATCCTGACATAGATGATGGGCTGCATGGAAGTTTCCCGTCCACCAGACAGTTATCCTGAGTTATATCTTGGGCAAAATAAATCTGTTTCACATTGCTACATGTGTATTATCGTGTTTTCAAGTGTAGAACAAAGATGGGGAGTAACTCTATTTTTCATCACGTGACCCTCATTTTTCATTCAGGAATATGATGCAAATAATCCCTCATACGTTGTATATGGTCGTATTTTACGTTGTAGGCCAAGAACCGGGAATATCTGTATTGATACCAGCATAAATTTACTAAGAGTGCATATCAACTTCTCTCAATTTGTACTGATAGTTAGCCAGAACATTATTCTCGGCATCCTGGGCGTTTGATGCCAGAGACTGTGAGCAAACACATTTCTGTTGTTCATCTTGTCTCAGTTAGTTGACCCTGGACCAGTTCTACACCCCATGATAAAGCACACATGTTAAATTAATTAAACTTCCTTATCTCTAGTCTTTTCTGAAGCAATGACAGAGTCCTACAACAGTAAAAATGGCTTGGTACTTCAACCAACATTGGATTGTAGTTCTTTCAGTTTTTAGTTTCTCATAAAGTTATAGTACCCTTACTTGGTGTTTGTGTGTCTTTAGAACCAACCTGTAACATTTTTGGTGGCAGAAGTGCAGAATACAAAAGTTCTGGATTGAATTTATTAGAATTGTGTTCGACAATTCTGGAGTCTGCTGGTTAAGTGATATTAGCTTGTGTGTGATTAGAAATGACTGGTCGTATTGGAGTGTACAACGTAAAGTTGTTGACTGCTAAGTGCAAAGTTTAACGAGTGTATGGATAGAGGCCAGACATTCATGGAGAAAAGAAAAACGAGTCCAGTGGTTGCGGACACAGTGATAGAATTTAGAGTACGTCAGTATGTCTGTTACTGGTGAATCGAAGTTGATAGAGGGAACTACGCTTGATGACGCCATGGTAGAAAAGTGTCAGCACAGAATATGATGTAATTTACAGACACTGAGACTCGGAAGTATGAAGAGGACCCTGACTTTGAACTCATGCCGCCACTCAAGTAAACAATGCGAAAACCTGAAGAATTAAAGAAAATTGGAGTTACGACAAAAGGAGCTGGAGTTAGAAATGGAACGTCAAAATATGGGTTATAAAGAGAGAAATTAAGAATTAAACGTGTTGAAAATGAAGCGTATGGAAATGGAACTGGTGCGAGTAGAGCATCAAGAAAACTCAACGGAAAAAAACGTCATCACTTTGCCATTGAAAATAAAACTTCAAACACACGATTATGTATGGGGGAAATATCTTGACCTTCCAAGTAGAGTTTGAAGCAGTAGCAAAGCAGGCTAAATGGTCTGATGATCTGAAGGTGTTACAGCTTAAGACTCTTTTGATAGGTGAGGCTAGACAGGTTGCAACGCAGACTTGTGGTGACTACATGGAGCCCAGAAAGACCTGTTTACTGATAAAGAGGATGTCAGAGAGTCAACTGTGGAGTGTGTTGTGAATATGCTTCAGAAGTTGGCTAACACCGGGAATTTTGTTAAAGACAATTTGTTGAATCGGCAAAAGAAAATCAGATTATCGTATGATCTGAACTCGACGAAAGTTAGTCCAGGAGATGAATTCCTTATTCTGGTGCCATTAGATTCGTCGAAGATGAAGACATAAAGGCGTGGTTCGAAAAGTAAACGATTTTAACTATCAAGTATCGAGTATATGTGCCAGGTATTTTCGGTACGGTAACCTAGTATGTCAACTTTCTGCGTCGATACAAACGTGCCGTGCTGTTCATTGGCAGATGATAAAAATGGCGGTAACATTGATTTTCCACCGTAAGTTAGTAGTCAACTTGAGGAAGGAGCAAAACGTTAGATTCATTGAGAATTCCTGGATTACTTAAACTTCAGTGTGTTCTTGCTCTTTGATGATTCATGGTATACTTTATGTAGACATATAAAGTAATTCATTCATTGGAGTTAATGCTATTCCGGATGGCCACATGGGAATTCTGGACTTATTTATTGGATTTAAATTAGTGATTCTGAGCATTATGCATTTAATTTGTAGCACAAGCGTAATACACCATTTTCAAAATTTTATCGAAAAAGTTTTCTCTTAGGAAAGGAGATGTTAGCAGCTTACTTTTACTCACAGTGCATGTCAAGTTCTATCTGTTTGTAGGGTAACTGCTTAATGTTCCGCAAGTCCATTGGTCCCAATGTTCATTAGTCTGAAATGTATTGATCTTAAGGCTCTTTTGTCTGAACATGTTACTCCTAAGGGTCAGTTCGAAGAATGTAAGGGTTAATAGTCAGAAGGTTTAGTGATCTGAAGGTTCAAAAACCGAAGATATTTATCATTGGGTTCATTGGTCAGAAGGTTCAATTGTCCGAAGGCTTTATTAAGACTAAATAAATGACTGTTTTATTGGTATGCGCAACGTATAGAAATGAGTTTCCATCTTACAAATGACTGCTTTATTGGTATGCACAACGCATAGAAATGAGTTTCCATTTTACAAATGACTGCTTTATTGATATGCGCAACGCATAGAAATGAGTTTCGATCTTACAAATGACTGCTTTATTGGTATGCACAACGTATAGAAATGAGTTTCCATCTTACAAAAAGCCTTAATAAAAGTTGTGCGAATCAAAGCGTCTGTATGGATTTTTATTCCGTTCATATTTCTAAGAACTTTAAAATGATCAATCCGTAATTGAATTAATAACCATATCCTTACAAAGCATGTAATAATGTTACTAAAACAATAACAGTAAATCGCAGAATGATAGATAGATAGATAGATAGATAGATAGATAGATAGATAGATAGATAGATACAGACTGTGACAAATCGATAAATTAAAAGATAGAATGAGGCAGATCGATAGATGGATGCATAAATGCGTAATAGATTTCTAGGTAGAATTAGACAGACAGACAGAAAGATAGATAGACAGACATATAGATAAGTAGGTAGGTTGGTTGGTAGGTAGAGAAACTAACAGATAGATAAAAATATAGATGTGTTCGTATATATATATATACATATATATATATATATATATATATATATATATATATATATATATATATATATATATATTACAGATATGCAAACATACAGATAGATGAGATGGGTAGGTTGATTGGTAAGTCAACAGTTAGATAAAGAGGTAGACATAAGTTGACTGGGTTTATATATATATATATATATATATATATATATATATATATATATATATATATATATATATAATGAGACAGATTGGCAGACAGATGGGCAGATAGGTAGATTGGTATATCGATGGTTAGATAGTTTGATAAAGAGGTATAGATAGGTACCAAGGTTGGTAAAACTGTAGATAGAATTATACAGATGAATCGATCAAGCGATCGATAGATAGATGGATAGATAGATATGGCTTGCTTGGAACGTAAGTAAAATATTCAAAAAGTTTAGCGACATACTTTCTCATATTTATTTCTTCATTGCAAAATTCCGTTAAGGTTTTCACGGCATGTAAGACCCTTTCCAGTCTCCTAATTTCTGAAATTAAAGTTGTTCTAAACATTGATAGAGAAACATTCTCATATTTATGTCACCATAACAAACCTCTATTTACAGGAAGGTTTAAACGGCACGTGTCACCCCAGCCCAATAAAAGTGTAAGGTCCCGGTTACCTCTGATGCAGTGTGCACTGCCGCTTGAGACGTCTCAGAGATTCCTGTTAAAGCCTTCACTTTCTTCTTCTTTGTGGATGGAGGATTTCACAGAGAGCACCTGCTGTGGTTAACTCAGTGCTCTTCTGTTTAACCTTCATTTTTCAGATGAACTCTCTGCAGAGATTATGATGTGTTTGTCAGCCAAACTTGTTGCACTTGTGACAATTTTCATTGTAGTTAATTGTTCTGGTGTGACTATTCGTAAAAAAAACGCTAAACATGAGATCATATATATATGTATATATATATATATATATATATATATATATATATATATATATATATATATATATATATATATATATATATATATATATATATATATATGTAAACTCACCTTTCTCTAGATATAATGCCCGTCAAAGAAATTCAGGATGTAGTTAAGGAAATACTGAAGGGCAGGGTAAATACGTACAAGGCGGGCGGTGGAACGCGAGTTTGCTAGAGTTTTATATTTTGACGGACAAGAGCCACTGGAAGGTACCCAAGGGAAATTACCTTCCGAATATATTTGCGCAGCTTCTGACGGCGGGCGTTTGGACGCGCAAGCCGCGGTTCCTGTACTTTGTGCCATATACTCTGACAACAGTGAAAATGGCGTCCACAAATTCGGGCTTTTCTATATAGACCCTATAAGGGAAAAGTCAACCTTGTTTGTACGAGAGCGGTGTCCTGTAACTGCTCGGACTTTGTCATTCACGTGTTGAAGAATTCGTCTAAAATGCTCGATTATTTTGCCACTCACAAAACACATAACGAATGATAATACTCTTTCATAATACAAGCCATGAGTGGTCAAAAACTGTGCAAAAGATCGAGGACAGGTTTTTAAAGTACACACTGTTGAAGTTTATGAAAATTGTTTCGAGTTGCGAAAATAAGAATGCCCGAGTTTATATCCTGGAAACTAATGAACTGTTCTTATGCCCAAATATTCTGCCATTTGCCGTCGATCTGAACGTTGTTCTTCTCCCTAGGGAAGGGCTGCATAAGTGATGCTCGTGAGCGAACATTTTTTAAATCTGGGGAGCTGTCTCCGTCCACATTTCCCCCCATGCGACTGCAGCACATCGTTATAAACCTTTTCAATGGATTGGTAATATAGTTTGTACATTTTGCTGCACCTATGTCCTGATCTTTTTGCAGACAAAAAAGTCACCCTCTTCTGCATGATTTTGGTCCTCGGCCTAGAAAATATTATTTCACAATATAAATAATTTTAATCTTTAAATACTTTTTATTCCACAATAAACACGGTTCAGCAGTTAGGTACACTAGCCAAAGCAATTAGGTACACTAGCCATAGCCCTTTCCATAGTTACAAGTTCTTTTGTGAACAAAAGGGACCCGTAGGTTTCCAAAGCCTTCAGGTTAGTCCACTTAGTTGCTGCACCATGCGTTTCAGATTTTGTCCAATATCATTTCTACACAGCAAATAACATCTCAAGAAATACAGGTAAGTCGGAAAGATTGTTTTTTGCCATATAATCTCTCTCTCTCTCTCTCTCTCTCTCTCTCTCTCTCTCTCTCTGCCTGTCTGTCTGTTTCTCTCTCTCTCTCTCTGCCTGTCTGTCTGTCTGTCTCTCTCTCTCTCTCTGCATACCGTATATACTGTTCAATACAGTGACTCAACCGAGAGTAGCCAGATAACCAGACATATAATGAACTGACAGATAATGGTCTCTGTTTTCGTTTCAATGACGATTTTAAGCGAAACGCATAGATCCTGCTCTAGAAACACACTGTGCCACTGCAGGTCTTTGTCCAAACTATTCACAGTAGTCGATTTGTTTAAATGAGTATATACGGTATTTGCCACGACTTGTAATAACACCAATACAAATGTCGTGCAATTGAAGTGCCTAAATTACATCGTATATTCCAGTGCATGCGTTGCACTGAACCGCAAACAGCGTAGACTCTGGAACGCGTTGCATAATGCGCTGGTAGATAAAGGTTTAACTTGTTATAAATTGTCTATAGAACTAAAAGGGTAGATCATCAACTGGCGTGGCACTATAGGATGAACAGATCTTAGTCTATCTTTTTCGCATATGGATGCAACCTGTATATGAATACATACGGTAATATTTTCGGGCGTGGGGTGGGATCAAAAGCCGTTTTTTTTTTTTTGGGGGGGGATTATCAGCAATATATGCTTAAAATGAATGTTATTTTAACGGTCCCAAAATACCGCGTAAATTTTGTTCTATTAAACCCTTATCGTCACGATTACCCCTAGTGACATAATGGATATTAAGCCATTTCAGGTTCAGCACTCAGGATCGAACTAAAGGTCAATGTTCAATGCTCCTCGAATGTTGAACTTGCAAAATGTTCGTACTTGCAATTTTCTCTTTTTTTAATCAGCATGCAAAAATGAAATCAACCATCAAGGATACGGTTTCATGTGCGACACTCGAATGACACGTCGTTTTTTATTATGTCGTTGGTTGGGTGTTTTCGTCATTTTGTTAAGACAAAACTCACATATTCTCTCTTCGTTTTGAATCAGGGTTTTGGAAATGTTTATTTCTTTTAAACCTCGATAAGACTCTATGACAACATGCATGTTCTGTACATTAGATTGGTTCCGCTGACACTTTTTGAGAATGTGAATTATATTTAAACCAACAATAGTAGATCCATGGTACACGATTTCACCTTTTTCATTCCATTTGAGAAATTTTCTAAGATCACTCATAATTTTCATTAAGATAGATCTGGATTTTCACTGTTTCATCTCGGGCATAGCTCCAAAAATGATGTCTCTGTGTACGTTGATGGTTTTATTTCCGAGGACACTCATAAATAGGTACCGACCATTATTCCTTCAGAATTAGATCTGTCATTCGGCGTGCATGCGACACGGTTGCGTGGACGTTTAATGATTGATTTATTAGACGACTCTAGAGCGTCCTCTTTATTAGCTTGGGTTTTACATACGGGTATTTTCGGGCTGTTTTTATTTCCTGAAGTAAAAGAATACTTCCTTATTGGACTGTCTTTCTCACGTTCATGAAGCAAGGTGCGCCATATAATACCAGAATGATGTACCAGGCACGTACGCTGTAAATAGAAGGTGTGCCCGACAATATTGAGCTGTCTTTCGCACCTAGATGCAAGGCAAAGTTATATTATAATAGCAAACAGAGTAAAATATGCATTTTTATTGATGATATCATGCCCCCTTTCCGCTTCCTCCGCAAGCATAGTGTGTGTATATGTGGCAGAAACGTAGAAAGCAGCAGTTTTAAAGCATAATGCATGCTCTAAAAGGAAACTATATAATTTGTTTCAAATAGACTGCTCCTATTTGCTTCATGCACATCCTTCTTCCGTCAGACATGGATTTTATAGCGTCTGCATAAATACATCGGACACTTTATAGGGTCGGCTCAAAACAGATTTGTGCAAATTTTCATTCCTAATGTTAGCAGGTAAAAATACATTTTCATATATTATACTTCGAATTTGTGTTTTTTCTGTCAGATTCAAAATGTCGAACAATCGTTAAATTAAGATTGTGTTAAATGTATAAAGGTCGAAAATCGCGTTGAAAGAAGGACAAGTTTAGACTATGTAGGAGTTTTCCCGTCTAAATATAGAGCATGACTATGACTAATATGGTCACATGGCGCCTCAATGTGTAGTCTGAAACGCTAATAGCTGGTAGACCTCGAGATGTTCTCGTGTTCATTTTTGTGGCAATAAAAGACTCTTTACTGCTGTCTCCGATTGGGATAAAATCGAGATGCTCTCATGTTCATTTTTGTGGCAATAGAAGGCTCTTTACTGCTGTCTCCAATGGGATTAAATCGTTTTAATGCACAGTAATGTATTCTCCAATGAGTAAAGCCGTTTTGATCTGCTATTCAAGAGCAATAGGTCAAGCAAGTTGTTTGTTGCGTAATGGCATCGTGGAGGTCATTCGATATGTTACCGAGTGAAAGTTTGCGCTATAACGTTATCTCTCTCTCTCTCTCTCTCTCTCTCTCTCTCTCTCTCTCATATTGATATTAGATACATACAGCGATCATAAATAATTGCTTTGGCAAAGTATGCCAGACATTCTTTATAGTAGATTGTAACTCAGTTTCCTAGACACTATTGTATGTATGGTCATGCAATTACATGTGTGCATTGACATTTATCACTTATGTTAACACCATAACAAGTAAATTGTAGTTGTAATGACCTACTTGTCTTGCTAAACTGGCTAGGAAACGTTTTTGGCAGACAAGACATCATTCAACATAATTTCCTGCTGGTTCATTCTTAGCACTGACCTTCAAATGTGTACCTAATTATAAGTGTGAACGAAGAGAAAAATGTTTCATTTGGTTTTGATTTATGCTTCATGCATTATTTCACTCGAGTCCTATCTGGTACTTTTCTGAAGTATCAATTCTATTCTTGTTTATTTTATTAGTTTCAAGTTACTGTATGAGAAAAACATTTCATATGAAGGACACACCCTGGCTAGTTACGGTCATTGAAATGAGAAAAACTTTTCATATGAAGGACACACAGCTGGCTAGATACGGTCATTGAAATGAGAAAAATTTTCATATGAAGGACACACAGCTAGATAGATACGGCCGTGGAAATGAGAACAACTTTTCATATGAAGGACACACAGCTGGCTAGATACGGTCACTGAAATGAGAAAAACTTTTCATATGAAGGACACACAGAGGGCTAGATATGGTCATTGAAATTAGAACAACTTTTCATATGAAGGACACACACTTAGCTAGATACGGCCATGGAAATGAGAACAGCTTTTCATATGAAGGACACACAGCTAGCTAGATACGGCCGTTAAAATTAGAACAACTTTTCATATGAAGGACACACAGTTAGTTAGATACGTCTATTGCAAATCGAACAGCTTTTATTATGGACGATACACAGTTAACTAGATACGGACATTGAAACGAGAACAACTTTTCATATGATGGACACACAGTTAGCTAGGTACGGCCATTGAAATGAGAACAACTTTTCATATAAAGGACACACAGTTAGCTAGTACGGACATTGAAAATTGCCCATACTTTACGGCTAAGTGCTGTTATTTTACTTGATCTTACTGTGTAGCAATGAACATCGTACATGATGTTCTTTCGATGAATTTGTATTTTCGCCGGCATTACATCAACCGTATTAAATATGGACAAAGTTGCCTGTAGTGTGCATTGTTTCTAGGATAGTTTCTTTTTTTCGGTAGGTTGAAGTCCTAAATATAGTTTAGCATCGAGATCAACTTTTGATTACACAGTGAATTTAGCTACGATATCGTAGCCTCAAAAAGTTGAGACTACAAAATGATCCTATAGTTATTAAGGAAGCAACAAAATACCAGTCCAAGTTACCAAACAGTTTGTGTCCCTTCTTACAAAGCATGAGCGTCTATATGACATGGAACTTTTTCTGTCTTTATGTCGTGCTCATCCAATCAGATGCTATATAGGGGGGGGGGGGGCTATTACTCTTCGATTGTTTAGAGGACACTTAGAGTCGCTTTTTTTATAAGACCTTGCATATTGATTTTAGGTGGAATAAACTAAGAACACTTCGGTCTGTAATAGCATGTATGCATTGTTACGAACATGAGCGAAAGTGTTCGAAAAAACACCATAGTGTGATTCACACCCGGCTGCTCCATTGATATATATATATATATATATATATATATATATATATATATATATATATATATATGATCTAATTAGTACCCCATCGACGAAGGAGGTAGGGGTACTAATATTATTACTACACTGAACTATAGCACATGACTGATTTGTACGTCTCTCTCTCTCTCTCTCTCTCTCTCTCTCTCTCTCTCTCTCTGTGGACCCGAGTGGCCGAGTGGTCTAAGGCGTACAGATCACTCACACATCTCAACTCTGTCCGCGCGAGTTTGAGTCTCAGCTCGACCAACGTCGGTATGTGAGATAGCTTCCCGTGGGTCGGTAGTTCTTCGCGAGTTCTTCCTCCACCAAATATACTGGCCGTCATGTGCTGAAAAATGGCGTTAAACGCCACAAAACCAAACCAAATCTCTCCTTATACTAAACTTAAATCGCTCTTGACCGTTATGCTTCCTATCTCTGGCGTATTCCTTGCATGTAGAGATACTTATGTATACATATATTTTACTACTTTGCGTATATATCCACATATATAGCCACCGATATATGAATGTAACTATCTAGCTAGCTAGAAAACTATACCTGTCTATGTAGTAATATGCAGATATCGATGTGAAGACTCTATGTAGACTTCGACATGTCCATGTGATAAAGCACACATCTTGATCTGTCTACTGTGCGTATTTTCTAGATACTTTGTCTACTTATGTATCTTCCTAATACTTATTTTCTACTTTGATAACGGAGGGATTCATGGTTATAGCAAAAGAACGATTTATAATGTATGCATGCAGTAATGAATTGTGTTAGTGTGTGTGCGTGTTTTCAACAATATGTTTCAAACTTAAGCGTTTTGTCTCCATTTCAGATCCAATGGTAAAACATATTTCTTCTATCATCAACCTAGGTTGATTATACCATAACCTTACAAAATAATATAAAAAAAATGCAAAGTAAACAGAAAAGAACACGATCATATTTTTAATGTAGTACCAAATGAAAGCACAGTCTCCACTACGACGTTTGAATCAGATGTAGGTAAAATGTAATGAATGATTCGGGTTGAGTACAAGAGGCTGTGAACAGACATTTAAAACATGCGACTGTTCTCTCTCACAGAGAACAACCAATTAATCACGCCATGACTGGCACAGCTGTTTTGTTTTTGTTTTCTTTGGATGAGTCCAAGCGAATAGGGAATGTAGCCGTAACGCGTATTACATAATAATATAGGCAATTAACTTATCAACTGATCAAAACATCCCTACAGTCAAAAATGGGTTGTTACAGTAGTCTTACAGGTTTAAAGGCCATCAATTTTCGAGTAAAGTATCAGTCAGACAATTTGTATTTGGCGCAACTTCACGTCACTCTGGCTGGTCACAATAGTATTTAAAAAAAAGAAAACTGCTATTTTTTTACGTAGCACTTACAAATCAAATGCTTCAGTACCAGAAGCGACTGTGACGAAATGTTCGGCTGCAGTGGGAATAAAATGAGGTATACTTTCATATGGAGGTCAGCCCGTGTATGCCTCGAAACATTTTAATCATGGAAATAGGAGTATGGCTCTGCAAATCGGCTCTATCAGTCCAAGGACGCTCCATACTACGTTATTTAAACGTAAATGCGTTTGTTATTATGAAAGTTTTTTTTAAAAAAAGATACTTTTACAGAAAGTATGTTAAGAAACTAGATTTCTGTTTAGGAGTGGTCACAAACAGAGCGTCAGGTCAAGGTTACGTTCGGCATTTAGGACAAGCAGATGACGCCATTCTATAGGTTCAAGGACGCGCAGTGTTGTCCATGAGTCATAGTTTGGGATGGGCCCCTGGTAACAGTGACGTCATGTGCTTTACATCTAGACCAGTGCACCAGTTTCAAACCACGTCATTCAAGTTCACCCCCTCCCCCAATAGGCGTGATCTATAATGTCAACAACCCGGAAAACTCATGCACTTTACGAACCAGGCCATTGACCCAGATTGAAACTAAGTCTTTCAAGGTCACTCCTAACCACAGATCATTCATGCACTCGCAGTAGATGGGGCTACTGTGAGATCTTTATCTAGATCAGCGGGTCGTGCACACATATGAGGTCATCAGGTCTGACACCTGCGCAGATAACGTGATTCGCGCATGCGCAATCGATGATGCTATAGTGACTATATTACTACTACTACTAGCTGTAACCTAACTTACTCTAAATATTAGTTGAAAGATTTTTTAATTTTTTTTATTTTTGTGAAACAAGGCCCTGGATGTATCCTCTGAGTAAGTTCAAGGTCGTTACAGATGTTAGCTGATTACTCTGTGTATGGTTGGAGATCTATTCGTTTATATGATTGAATTCTATTTTATTTTCAATTAAAAATGACGATTTCTGTGTGGTTGATCAAATCCGAATTTATTTTGTCTCCAAACTTTCCCATCATAAGACGTATATTGGAGTTCTTGTTTCCACCCTTTCTTTCATCCGTCTGTTCCTTCGTCCGTTCGAGAAATCGCCCTGTATGTTCGTCACTAGTATCCCAGAGTCTGTTTGCAATTTGGTAGACAGTATTACCATTTAAAAAGGTTTCATATCGTTAAGTCTGCATGCTCGGGTCGGCTGCCTCTGTTTGTCCTTGGGAAAGGCATTTAGCTCATATTATCTCGGTATGATATAGCCAATAATGTGCTAAAGGTACGCAAAAAACACCACCACCACTACCACCACAACAACAACAAAACAATCAACTATGCTCTAGTGTTTTTCTGTACGACTTAGAAGAGAGCTATTCAACTATCCAATTTATCTGTGTCCGCTGATGAAAAGCAACACATTTAATATTACTGTTGAACAACACGTGTAACTTGCATTCACTGATTATGATGAAATGACAGATGAATATTGCATTGACAGGAAGGATCTTTATTTTCTATCAGCCGATTGGCCTTCAGCAAGTAACTAAATATACATTTAAGTTTGTTACAGAAATTTATAGTGGTACGTATGATACATACAGTAAAATCGAATTTATCACATGTACAAATATTAAATCAACACAAGATATATGTTTGTTCAAGCACACGCTTGTACTTAAATACAAACTCTTCTGACAGAAGACACAAAACTTGTTATCAATATATAAGCAGTATTCTAAATGAAGTATCATAAGAATATTACACATAAAATGTAATAGATAGTAATGCATGTATTAAACAACGAAATGTAGATGAAACAGGCCAAAAATCAACAGTGAAAATTTTTTGAAAAAAAATAAAATAATAATAACAATAATAGTGTTAATAAAATGTAATTGTATGTAATTTTAAGTAGCATTCATCATATTACTACGTTCAATTAGTGCTTTATGGATATAATTTCCCATATTTCAAACCTCAGCTGATTTCGTGGAATTTAGTCCTTTAATACATTTCAAAATACTCAGAGCTTTCCAAAAATAGGAGTTTATATACTTCTATATATTTTATATACTTTTTATATACTTATATACTTTTTTATTAACGGCAAATTACAAGCAAAGGACTGTCCCTTTTGTGCTAAGTATCCAAACATCAAAGTTCAAGGTCACTTAGTCTTGAACAGGATTGTCATTTTTGTGAAATAACTTAGAAGTAGGTGGTGTATAGGAGAGTGGTGGTGGTTGTACTGGTACTTTATAAACCAGGAATAATATTAATGGACTTAGGTTGCTATACTGTTTTCAAGATTATTTATGTGGAAGTACTTTTGCTTTAAATCAAAACAATCTATTTTTTAAAGTTATTCTCGGATCAGTGAACCTTTGCACCATTCCGCCCTTCATTGGATTAATCAAACTTCGGACCAATAGTGTTTCAAATTATTTAATCTTTCCTTCGGACCAAAGAACATTTGGACCAGTGAACCCTCCTTTCATACCATTGAACCTTCGAAACAATGAACATTTGGACTATAGAACCGTAACCATTTGTAGGGACAGTAAGCCAGAATATTAATCTCAGCATTCTGGGCATTTGATGCTGTCAACAAGCACATTTATGTTGTTTATCTTCTCACTGCAAGTTCAGCTTGTACCAGTTCTACTTTTGTGGATAAAATACACATGTTAAATTAATTAAAGTTCCATAAAAATAATAATTCTTTATTTCAGACTGCATGGTCCATACATCTTAATTAAAATGTAAATGTGTTGTAAACACAAAAGATCATAGGTGTCTCATATACAAATATACAGACACATATACAACTACAGAATGTGTCTGTCATTGTTAAGAACAAAATTATGTAATACATTTAAAGAGTAATTTGTTCCATCTATCTATAATCGGAGAATTAAAACGAATATCATAGTTCCACAAAGATTTCAAGATACAATTCTTAGTATTAGATATTCTTGTCATTATTGAAAACACATACTTGCTCATTAATTCTTCAAAACTGAATACATTATAGGTCATAAACATGGTAAAGGCACTGTTCTACTATGGAAGGCTCAATAGTATAAAGAAGACTATTGTTATAACCAATAACTACTTTCCTTTTTATACATTCACTAAAGTTGATCCACAGAAGTGCGCAATACATTGAGCAGCAATAAGATTTGAATAATGTAATTTTGATATTCAAAGAAAAATTTATAAATTTACGTAAAGTCATGTTTGTTCAAGTACACAAAAATCTCTAACGTCTGATCATATCTTCATCATCTGAAATATGACGCAAATAAGTATAACTGTTGGCATATGCAAGAGCATGGCCGTTAAGAAGTACTGCGAGAGGAGATGGTAATTTGAAAGAAGTTGACTGAAAAACCATGTATACCGATTTGTGTGTATTATATATGTTATCATTGTCAAATGCGTAATGTTCACATATCTTTAATAATTTCCTTAAACCTGCGATAGAAGGACTGATCAATGACATATCAGCAGCAAAACTAAAATTGTTAAGAAATAAAGTATTTGATGAAAAATGTAGTCCCACGTGACATTGACCCAACTTACGATTTAAATCGTGTATGTAAATATTATAACAAAGGCGAAACAACACCTCACTGCCTCACTCCATTGGATACATGGAAGGAATTGGATACAGCACTTTTCCAACACACATAGTACAACTGTTTGTCATATCAGTTAACTAGAGAATGAACTATGTATACGGGTATTTGATTGTCGAATAACTTTTTAAAACGTGTCCAATGACTGATCCTATCTTCTAAAAAATGTGCAAATACAGGGCTACCATGTTCTAAATAATAGTTAACAGTTCTCTAAAGGCGTAAAGGCATAAGTCTGTTGAATGTTGTTTCTTAAAACTAAATTGATTATCAGACATTGTGACTTCACATCGTACAATAAATTCAAATATTTTAGAAATAATTGTCGTAAGAGCTATAGGTCTATAATTATCTCTTGCCAGGTTACCAATGTTACTTTTGTAAATCGTGTGAAATCGTCTGGAACAAAGTTATATACAAACATGTAATTAAATAAATCATTAAAAGAACATGGAGTCTATTATCTGAAAATTTAAAATATTCTTTTTATACACAAAAATCTTATCCTGGACACTTACCCGCATTTTATTTAGTTATGGCACGTTAGATCTCAGACAATGCGATCAGTTCGATGAAACTAGAAGGGGCCTCGCATGCTGAAAGAACATAATCCTTATTGGAAACATTTCTAACACCATTCAGTAAGAATTCAAAATGATTATGTTATTTTGGCCATGGTTCCCATCTATGCAAATTGGTAGCCTATTGCAAGTTGTAGTAGTATTTTGTTTAATTTGCTTCCAGAATTCACATTGGTCTAAATTTCAAATTTATTTGCAAGTGTGTCTGCTCTATGTTTTAATTCTTCCTTCTGCATAGTTTATAGGGATACTTAAAATGAGCTCTTGTTTGGCGCATTTGGTTACTGAGAAGCCCATGACGAGGTTTACATATATCCCGCCATATAAGATAAGCATTTCGTGTATGGTCATTCAATTCTTTGACACAGTCATTCCAGCATGGTGCAAACACGGTGGCCAGGTTTGTATTTTCTCACTAAGTATTTACCAGAGTTGGGCAAAGTCGTTACTATATGCTTTTCGTTGGCAGTGAGGTCTGACAAATAGATGTTGTACTTCGAATGTAAAAATGCACGCGGGCACTACTCGGATTGCATTGGGTAGTTTCACGTTTGATAACTCTGATCAAGTTGTCCGGAAATAGACCGCATCCTTGCCTCGTTTTGGATAAGGTCAACGTCATGTGTAAATTGTCAATTAATAGGATTAATCATCACGGAATACATATCGCATGTCCCCTGGCGTCGATATCGCCACAATCTCAGTAGAGTGCCATTAATTTTCGACGGATTATCAGCGGGGTAATAAAAAGACAAAAGAATATATTATCAAAGCAAACATATATCGACGACTGTACCCAGGTTATTATGAACCTACCAGGGTATGAATTATTCTCATATCACTAACCGTGGAATGGGCAGATTGTGTAGAGACACAATAATCCAACCAAGAGACAGTATTGTGCGAGTCACTGAGAAAAGTAAAATTTGTTGTGTGGTCCACTATATGTTTTAAGCCCGATATGACAAAACCATATTCATCACAAAATAGTCGAAGTTCATCTCCAAAGGAAGTGGATCTGAGTGTATTGGCATTCCAATTTCCTAATGATAGAATGGTAGAAGAGTCAGTTTAAAAGTTGGGCTTGGTACTGCAAGCAATTGTTTTCGGTTTTTAATTTTACATAAAGTTGTAGAAACCTTACTTGATGTTTGTGTGATGACTGTACATGCAACAGCGTCAAATAAAAGAGGATAAAGCAAATATTTGGAGTAATCGACAAAACATATTTTCGTGGCATATTTTTTTCTGAATTGAGTAGTAATGATAAACAGCAATTTACGAGATTCCGAAATGTGTATAATCGTGTTTTCCAGTGTAGAACAACAATGGGGTATGTTGCTATCTTTCATCACGTGACCGCTGTCTTTAATCACACGAACTTCTACTACGATCTTAGTTCACATCATCTTCGCTAGCCAAGGGTCGTCGATCCACTTTCTTCCTCATCAACCCGTGGCATATTTAGCTAGCTGAAACGGTTTTTGTGAACAAGCGCCCTCTTGCGCATCCCTGCCCACAGCAAGCGAAATCAATTAACCAGTGAGAAATCTCGTGACCTGTTAAGTATTTAATAAGGCGATTCCCACGATGTCTACAGACACTGAATCGGAATTAGAAGTTGCTTAAAATGTTTAAATTAGAGCAACTTACGTGTGACATGTGTCGTTGTGTACGGTGGTCGCTATGATTATCCCTTAATTCTCCCAAGTTAAATGTAACAAGGGATCTGATTAGATCAGTTTCTTATGGCTGCATCCAATCAGAGGGCGGAGCAGTAGATATCGTTTTAGCTAGACATAAATATGCAACGAGTTGATGTGGAACGAAGTGGGCCTACGACCCTTGGCTAGCGAAGATGAGCGCACACTAACTGGCAAAAGCTCCCTGATTCCCATCATCACATGAGCATTTTTAACTTTACACTGTATAATTCAGTATAAACCTGACTTTACACTGTATAATTCAGTATAAACCTAACTTTACACTGTATAATTCAGTATAAACCTAACTTTTACACTGTATAATTCAGTATAGACCTAACTGTACACTGTATAATTCAGTATAAATCTAACTGTACACTGTATAATTCAGTATAAACCTAACTTTTACACTGTATAATTCAGTATAAACCTAACTGTACACTGTATAATTCAGTATAAACCTAACTTTACACTGTATAATAAGGTGAGGAAATCTTAATGGGTGTTTTGCAGTTTTAAAGTTGCATCAGTATTCATGCCATTTTTTACTTCGACCCTCATTTTTCGTTCAGGAATGTGAGAAAAATAATCTTTCATTATGCATCAGTGCTGAATAGGAACCCTCTGGTGAGATAATCCTATCTTGACCCGATGCATATGAAGAATTACATTAATCTTACTGTAGCAGTAGATAGTGTCACGCGCTACCATTTTGACGCCATTAACTTGACTTGAAGTGCGCATTGACGAATCCCCAAGCTCCACCTACCTACCACAGCGGTCAGTTAAGCGGTCAGTTAAGTGTTGTTTATGTTTGTTCTCTCCTTTACAGAAGAAGAGTCTTTATTCATTCCAATAGCCCAAACGGACTGTGAGGATACATTTTTTCAATGAATTGAACTGAATGGCAGATAGTACAATAAACAACAAGGTATCATCATCTACAATCTACAATAT
Organism: Margaritifera margaritifera; assembly: GCA_029931535.1. Taxonomy (NCBI): domain Eukaryota; kingdom Metazoa; phylum Mollusca; class Bivalvia; order Unionida; family Margaritiferidae; genus Margaritifera; species Margaritifera margaritifera. The sequence goes on along the minus strand of JAQPZY010000927.1, from coordinate 696,663 downwards.
ACAAAGAAATCATAGCAAGAAACGAAATCCATGCAAATGAAATAAGCAGATTAATTCACAAAACTTCTCCGTAGGGAGAAAAAGATATCTACTTTATTAAAGGTAATAATATGAAGATAAAATAATTCAAATTCATATTGAAATGGTGGTCAGTCAAAATATTTACAAGATCTATGCATATACGACGGTATTTCTATGATTCAAAGCTTTATAAATGTAAGTGGCCAAATTATTCAAAATTCTAGTATTCTGGAGATTCATAAGTTCTATAAATTTAAACATATTTGGTCTTTTTCTGAAATATGTATCTATATATTTGGCTCTTAGATCTTTATTCAAGGACAAAATGATATTCATCTTCAACGAGGTTACAAATAGAACAAAGTCTATCATGAATTGGTTTATATGGTCTCGCCCATCTACTAGCTTCAACTTCGAGTCTGTGAGCGGATACTCTAAATTTAGCAATTGCATTTCTATATTTCAAAGAATGGATGCTATCAAGGTAAAGTTTTGATCCGATGCAGCATTCAAATGAACGCTCCCACTTTCAAGCTGGGCTCTATTTGATTTAGTACGTAATTTAAAGTCTAGGGTCCTGAGCTTGTTTGCCTAGTAACCGACCTGGCTAACCGATGATCTGTCACCTTGGTCAATTTTACTGTATAACATGAACAAATTCAAACTGTTATAACTTTAGTATATTTCACTCGATAAATTTTCAATATATAACAAACGTTACCCTCTATCTCATTGGCAAATTAAAAAAAAAAAAAAAAAAAAAAAACATGTGGCTGGCGAGAATAGAATCTTTTCGACGTGTGCGGTCAGAATAGTTAAATACTTCACTGACAACTGCGTTACACTTCCAGTGCTCATGAGACCGCAGATAACTTTCGTCCTCCATCTTTGTGAAAGTACGGAATCTCCGTACTTTTTTTTACCCATGATGTACTGCACCGATGCGCAGCTACCAACCAATCACTGCAGTTCTAGGGGAAGTTTCCAAACTAGCCGTTATGGGAATGACCTCACTGTTGTGTGAATTAAATCGGGAGACATATTTTTTTAAACTAGTTACCGGCCTATGATATTGGTTTTCCAGAATACGCCAGGTACCAGCAAAAGTGACATACAACCATCGCGGAGCAAGATTTGTGTCAGGGACACGGCAAGCCGCGTTCATAGCACAAAATCTTATCCCTTAGGGTTTTATATTTCCCTATCCTGCCCACACCTGGCGAACATTCTACAACTCTCAGTCTCAGAGGGAAGGACTTAGTAATTTACAACGGATATATGTTATGCTTAAAATATAAGTCTAATTAACCATAACTCATGGTACATCTTTCAGAGTCAAACATACACTTCGACCCTTTAAACATCTTCTGTAAACATCTTAGACTCTCTCCTGCATCAACAACAAGTTCAGCGAATATGTACTTTCTAATTTTTCACCATCAGTGACGGGCAAAGTAGACGAAAGCAACTTTTCGTCTCGGAGCTATAGATGAGTATATACGGTACTACGTCTAAGAATTCAATTTCCTGACGAATAGGGAATAGGTGACACGAGCCACTTGTCACAAACAGTTCTGCAAGAATGTTTCTGCCATACCTTATAGAGTTTCAAACAAAAGGTGTTGTCGACAAATAGTGGTCGGCACAATATCTGAAGGAGAAGAAAAAAAAAGAGTGGAATATTACAAATTCTCCCTATCGCATGTTTGCGCTAGATTAGCATGGGTAATCTTTGTTACGTTTCCGTGCCTGTGTTTCCCGACCACGCTATTACATCATTTGTCACTTTCTACGTGTAAATGCTTATTCACCGTTAGAAATTCAGGATTCAACACTGTCAGTAGTTGATTCATACAGAGAGAGAGAGAGAGAGAGAGAGAGAGAGAGAGAGAGAGAGAGAGAGAGAGAGAGAGAGAGAGAGAGAAGAGAGAGACTTACTTGTCCAATCTCTGCAACAAAATCATCATCCGGCAGTGGTAGAATTTAATATTTTATGCAGTGGAAGGTAGTTTTTGACACAAAACATATAAATAATTGTAGTGTTTACTTTCGGGTATATTTGGCATATCTAACACTCTATTTACATGATTTATTTACGGCAAACGAAATTTACCCTTTGTGGCTTATGTTACATCAGATACATTGTCATTTCTTACTCAAGTGTCCCGGATTTCATTCAATTATTGCTAAAAAAAAAAAAATTCTGTATTCCTAATATTATATTGAAAAGGAGCATCCAAACTTGCTGCAAATTCCAAATTCGATTAAAAGATATGATCTCTGTTATGGCGCATTTAACAAATAAAAATTCAAAGAAGGAATTAAATCAGAGATTTACCTTAGTCAATCGGATTCAAGTTGTACACTCAAAATTGATTTAAAAAACAAAAAACAAACAAACAAGAAAACGGTCCATACAACTGCATAGGAAGTGGGTGTATGCTATTCGCGGTACTTGTGAGACAATTAATCTAGAAACGATATATAATCTACCAGTGTAAACAACATATACACTTATCTGGCAGTGTATTATGCCCCGGTATATCAGGTTATATGCTGTTTGTTCTGTTGACTAGTCCAAACAAACTGCATGGACCCAGATATCCCAGCGCATAATGCGAAGGCAGATCTGGGTCTATGCAGTTTTGCAGTTGGATCTGACTTAAACACAAGTATATACAGTAGTTCTACTCTCGATGAAGTTACTGGTTATAGCATCATACTTTCTTGAAAGTAAAATATTCCAAACGTGAGGTAAACATTCTGGTCATTCAAAAGCCCATTTGTTTTCATAGCAAACATTAATAACTACTACATTTACTAACTCGCTGAGACGTACGTTTAGCAAAAATATAAAATTGTTAAAAAGTGAGCGAGATTTCCCCACTATTGTATGGCCACCAACTACTATGTTATACGTGGTGTTTGGTTTCCATGACTTCGTCTTACTAATGTAACTGCCCAAAACGTGAAGGATAGCTTATTTATACTGTTATTTTGTTCAGATGATTTTATTTAAATGGAGAGCTGTTAGTAGAATACAATAGTTCGTCTTTCATACAGAAAAACACCTATCAATATTCTTGGACTGTCGGTATAAATATCCATTTACTAACGTAATCTTACGTGTTATGAAATCGCGTAGACTTGAAAGTTTCACTCCGGTAACGTACGTGTACGCTGTCAATAGACCCACTCAGTTGGGTTCAGTGACCAATTTAACATGTACGGTGTGCCCATGATTGTTTGCTTTTTCGCAAGATTCTGATTTTCGCGGGGTGTATAAAATACAAAAAACGCTGGAGACTTAAATCATAATCCATTGAGTCCTAAACTGTATCATTAGATTATAGATTAATCGTGAACTTTGATGTTTTAAACACCACTAATATGGCGATGAATACTTGAGGAACATAGTTGTGTAAGTTTACAATTTCATGAATCTGAGAATTTTAGAATACTCAGTAACAAACGTGTATTGTAGTAAAAAGCGAGTAAATGCGGTGAATGTGAAACTCAAAATTATATTTTAGTGTATGCGGTTCATTGAAATGAAACAGGAAAAAAATCCCATTACTCTATGTATTTTGTCTTTCTTCACTTACAGATTTCATCCCGATAAAAATCTTTATTTGACCACTTTGTGTAGTGAATTTTATATATTGGCTGTCCCGTTCTATAGAAAATGTGAAACAAGACCGTGCTGTAACGCTAAGTAACATCTTTCATAAGAATGACGTTGGGAATCAATACATTTAGTGCAGTCCCATTGTATATCATGTGCAATGTCATTGTCTATCTTGTGCGCTGAAAGTCTCTCTCTCTCTCTCTCTCTCTCTCTCTCTCTCTTTCTCTTTCTCTCACACACACACTCTCTCTCTCTCTCTCCTCCCCGGGAGCCGCGGTATATATAACTCAGTTCGGAGAGCGTCGAACTCGTAATCCAAGGGTCGCGGGTTCGATACCTCCCAGGCCAGCCCTAGTCGGCTGCCTGGGTATGTCCTCATAACAGGTAATTTTCTCATATTTCCTTGAGATGATATAACCAGTAATGTGTTGACAGTGGCGTTTAAAACCAATAAACCAAGCAAACAACTATCTCTCTGGCCATAAAATACTCTACGTACATTGACAGATATATCCTATGTTCAATACTCTACGTACATTGACAGATATATACTATGTTCAATACTCTACGTGCATTGACAGATATATCATATGTTCAATACTCTACGTACATTGACAGATATATCATATGTTCAATACTCTACGTGCATTGACAGATATATCCTACGTTCAATACTCTACGTGCATTGACAGATATATACTATGTTCAATACTCTACGTGCATTGACAGATATATCATATGTTCAATACTCTACGTACATTGACAGATATATCATATGTTCAGTACTCTAAGTGCATTGACAGATATATCCTACGTTCAATACTCTACGTGCATCGACAGATATATCATATGTTCAATACTCTACGTGCATTGACAGATATATCCTACGTTCAATACTCTACGTACATTGACAGATATATCCTATGTTCAATACTCTACGTACATTGACAGATATATCCTTTGTTCAATACCCTACGTGCATTGACAGATATATCCTACGTTCAATACTCTACGTGCATTGACAGATATATCCTATGTTCAATACTCTACGTACATTGACAGATATATCCTATGTTCAATACTCTACGTACATTGACAGATATATCCTATGTTCAATACTCTACGTACATTGACAGATATATCCTATGTTCAATACTCTACGTACATTGACAGATATATCCTATGTTCAATACTCTACGTGCATCGACAGATATATCCTATGTTCTGCAAGGCAAATATTCATAATGTTTCTTTATTTTTTGTTGGCAATAAAAGAGTCTTCTACCTACGAAACTGGAATAATAACTTAAAGACTTTCATCATCTTATATAACATTTAGATATTTGAATCAATCATTAAGATCCAATGTGTATGACGCTAAATGTAAAATGATTTGGTTCCAATGAATAGAAAAACTTGAATATGTCAGAAGAGGAAAGATGAAAAAGTGAGCAACATAAGCAGTTAAAAACTAATAACTTAATGCTACCTTGAACAGATTTTCTGAAATAAATTTGTTCTGGGTGAATTGAATGCTTTTAAAACAACCTTGCATGATCTTGAGCTGGAATAGATGGCGCCATTGCACAAATGATGCCACATCGTTTCTTATATAAACCCATGCTTTCGAATTGGTTGATATACTGTCAAATGGTCATCAGTGTTAGCTCAGCTGTCATATACGCAAGGTAGTGAAAGCCCTCAATGAAACCATTTAGCTTCCCTCCAGTTCAGTAATACTCAATTTTCCCTATTCGTTCGAAACATATCAATCAAAGCACATTTTTCTCCAATCTGCTGCCTGCGTTCATTTTTTGCTGATGTGGAGTTGGTTTTGTTTTGATTTTAGTTTCGATTTTTTTGGAGAGAAAAAAAGGTTTGTTCATCTTTCCGAAAGGGATCCGTATATCACAAAAGGGCTGGGTAAAATTACTCTTTTCTCCCTCTGTGTCTCTGTGTGTGCATGTGTGCGTGCGTGTGTGTGTGTGTGTGTGTGTTACACAATGTTTTCCTCCTTAACAACAAGGTGTGTATAGTATTTTTATTGTATGCTCAGTATTTTGTTTTTAACGGATACCTTGCCACAAAATAATTACTGTTCCTAATTTATGGAAGTAATTCATACACGATTTATAAACTGGCACAACCGTTATACACTACATTGCCGTAATATCAGAAATTGATGTTCTAGACTGGAGACTGTCTCTAATGGCTACCAAGTAACATCTTTCTCTCCACTTAAGGTTCGCGAACAATAGGTGGATAAATGATAAAATCAATCATTCTATTTGAAGAAAACATTTATTCCCGCTAACCAACATCCTTTGTGACCACTAATTGAAGCAAGTGAGTTCGCTTTGATTATGTTTGAAGAAGAAGGGAACTGTTGAAGTCCTGGGAATAACTTCAGTTTCTACCATTCTATCTTTTGAATCCCAGGTAATTTGTATCGATTTTTTACATTTGAAGAACGACTCCGTATCTTTCAGACGACACGGGACAATTAAACTGGTGTAAAATACATTCCCACCATTCTTTGCGCCTTGCACGTGCAGCTTAGATTTCTAGTCTTCGTTCGATAATACCACAAAAGGATAGCCACTGGAGAATTGATGCAGGTAAATATACACGCCGACTGAATCAGGCAATTCAAATTGAAATCTTCATTTACCATCCAAGGAATAACGCTACGAATTATTGCTGAGACTTAATAATGAAAAATGATTAAGACAGAGAATTGCGAACAACTGTTGAGCTTGAGTGAGTTTGAAATGGTTCGCATATGAAAAATATGAAAAAGAAAATTAAGACCTTCCCAGAGCTTTTAAATAAATGAAAGATTCAATAGAGCAGCTTATGATCATAAAGTACCACTTTACTGATCTCAAGATGGGATTACATGTCACGCAATTGCATCATTGACACAGGTGGGCAACAGTTTCTGTTATTTTATCTAATGGAGATAGAAGAACAAGAAGCTAATTATAATATGTATAATAAAATTGATAATACTCAGTTTTTTAAATTTAAATTTTTAATTTTGTTAAAGTTGATTTAGTGCATGGCTATGTTTAATAAAACATATCACAGTTACGTTTTCACTTCACAGAGAATCAGAAAAGTTAGGGAGAGAATGACATCACAGGAAAATGATATCAAGCAGAAATCTCTCTCTCTCTCTCTCTCTCTCTCTCTCTCTCTCTCTCTCTCGCTCTCTCAAAGAACATAATTCGTTAGGGAGCCGCTTTTGCTCAGTAATTAGCGTGCCAGACTCACGATCACAAGGGTCTGGGCTCGAATCCCGGACAGACCAGGTTTGGTCAGCCACTGTGGTGAGTCTATGGGCAAGGAACTTTACACCAATAGCCGTTGCACGATATAACCTTTCATGTGTTGATGTGCTGCTGAAAACTAAACCAATCGGGTTAATATTATATACTTTATTGCTATAACAACGCTCTTTCTTTGACCACAATATTAAGCATAAGATATTGAATAATGACTTCTGTTTGAAATGAAGATATGCCGATTAGTTTGAATACAAGTCAAAAACAAGAGGGTTGTCAAATATTTTCATTGATTCGTGAAGTCACATCGTAAGAACACGACGAATTTCTTTTACTTACAAAGGTATATTTGCACTAAATAGCGAATATCTAATGCAATAAAATCGTGTGAATATGCGTACAGTTATAAATAATGTTCTAATATGCGTACAGTTATAAATAATGTTCTAATATGCGTACAGTTATAAATAATGTTCTAATATGCGTACAGTTATAAATAATGTTCTAATATGCGTGCAGTAATAAATAATGTTCTAATATGCGTACAGTTATAAATAATGTTCTAATATACGTACAGTTAGTTATAAGTAATGTTCTAATATGCGTGCAGTTATAAGTAATGTTCTAACTCTTTATACTAACAGGTATTTTCTTTCTTTGTTTCCATGCAATGCATTTAATCTGTTAAACTTTACATATTGTGTGTACTCTATAATGGGTCTTGTAAATTTTGGAAATGCCTTCATCTCAGATCAGCTCCATCAGATGTGAATTAATTAATCATATCAAATTTGGATTGTTTTAAAAATATGCATGGGATGCAGTTTTGTCACTTCAATATTTACCTTTCATCGCTATTTTTTTCTTCAAATTTAAAAATTCCTTTTCTCTTGATTGTCCATAAAGGTCTCCCGTGTAAAATGAGAAATAAAATTAATTTCTGAGACACAGGAGTTTGTTTGCAGTTAAGTTTGGATTTTTGTGTGTGGTTATAATGGTCATAAATCGGTCATTGGTATGATGCTGCTGCTATTGCTGCTGCTGATGATGATTATGACAACAATGATGATGATGTTGATGATGATGAAGGAGGAGACGTTAAAGGAGATACTGAAGAAGAAAAATAAGAGATAACTGGGTCCCTAAAAATCGACGGATAAGTGCAAGTCCTATTCCGACTTGAACAACTCATGGATGCATTGTTTTTATTAGTGCTTAGGATAGATTGTTGTTACCCGATTGTGTTCCAATATGTATCATGTAAATATTCATCTGGAACAAAATCTAAAAGAATTTAAAAGCTTTTTAATTGATTAACTGATCTCTCAGGTCCGATAGTTATCGCATAACTTATTATGCATCTTCCTGGGAGGTATCAGTGGATGATTTCTGACTAATCAGATGTATCTATGTCGTGAAGCAACATATCGTGGCATATCGACAAATCTAATATAAAAAATGGCCATTGTGGCACTAACTCTACTCGGCCTCAATCGATCGACTACTTCCCACAGTCATCGTCTTCAATTATCCTTGACAAGGAAATGGCATTTTTCGTTTTGTTTCAAAAGATGTTTTCCTCCTACCGCAGAAATTATAGAAAATTGTTTATCGTCAGATCAAGGAGTAAGGGCCTGAATAAAGGCTGATGCACCTCATCATTTTCTATGAAGTGAGGACGACAAGCTTTGAAAGTGTCATTGACGGTATTAATTAGTTCACGAAAGCCCCGGTCTAACCGTAACCACATATTTCCTATTCAACGCCTGTTGCCTGTATAATGACTTCTACGCGTGATGCATTAATCGTCAATATTTAAGCAGAAGCTATTAAGAAATCCGAAGCCATTGTTTCCTAGTTGAATATGGCCTGCAGACATATTTCTCATTAAGAAATGTAAACACAAGGTACGCTCCGCACGCGATTACCGTCGCCGTTTTTGATATTTTTATTGCCGCTTAAATGATTGAACGGGTACTTTAATATTCTATTCCTGCCAGACGACCGTCACATTTTTAGCAATAAAACATTAAAAGAAGGAAAATTGTCCTTTTTAAAAACTCAATCACTATTTCATCTATGTGTTAATTACAACGTCTAACATGTTCGTGGGGATGGACTTCATCTTGTTTCGCGCCGTTTAATTGCACTGTAATAGGTCTATAAAGCATCTTCAAGTCAAACTAACTACAGTTTCATGTTGTTATTTGCAAACTAGAAAAAAAAATGGTATTTGCAAAAGAAGGCTCTTTGTTGTCTAGTTCTGTGTATTGTTTGTCTTTCTATTGAAATCTGTAAATGATAAATGACAATAGATTTAATTTTCTTTGAGATTGCCTCTTTCTACTGATGGCTTTTAGTTAAGCAACCAAGACAACTAAAATTATTTACACCCAAAAATAGTTCATAGAAAAATAAGCTGAAGATTAGCACGTCCAAGAAAGGACGGGTGGGTGGTTGGGTCCGTGGTGGTGTCATCGAAATAGTCACTAAACTTAAACTGGAACTAACATGCAAGGTGTATATCTTATTCCAAGCTAATTGGGATGGGGTGGGGTGGGGTGGGGGTGGGGGGGGGGCGAGTGGTATAAGGCGCTTGCCTTTACAGATCACTCACATCTCACCTCTGTCCGCGTGGGTTCCAATCTCTGCTCGACCAACGTGAGTATGTGAGAAAGCTTGCCAGTAGCTATTAGTTCGGTGGTTCTTCCTGGGTTCTTCCTCCACCAAATATACTTGTCGCAATGTATAGCCTACCATGTACTGAAAAATGGCGTTAAACCCCACAAAACCAAAACCAAGCTAAATGGAATCATTGTAATATGACCCTCTATGTGATGTTTTATATAAGATTTCAGTGGTGTTTTCCTATGGATACGACACTCGTACAATATTTTGTTATACACCTACCACAGAGTAACCAATCATAATCTTTCATTTATACTGTGTGACTGGCTATTATAATTGTATATTGTATATTTTCTGAATCTAACTCTTGTGCATAGGCTATATTGGATGCCAAACACCATATTGGATAGTGAACAACCAATCTGCACCATCGCCGCTAAGTTAGCGCCTCAGCTTTTTGGCGATTTATACAATGTTTTATATTATCCCTACGCCAACCAGCTTGGCGGACACATATGTATGTTAAGAGTCTAACAAAATAGTTCCACACACTTAACCCCTTTACTTGATTTCTTGTGATCATTTTCTAAAGTCAGTCAAATGATTGTAATTTGAACAAATTAAATTTCTTCGTAAAAATGTGTTAACTTGTTTATTTTGTAAAATGTCAAATTGACCATGCTCATTGGAGCACTTCCGTTCTCAAACTGTTCAGTTTCGTGGTATTTCTTGCACGTTGTCAAGCTCTTCAGCTTTTGGAGGTTATACGTTCTTGTATGGAGTCTGCAATCTCATAATGCCTAAATGAAAATGATCGGTTTTTAAAAGCACCGGTATTTTTGAAGATAAACCCTAAGTTGTATAGAAGGGAAGTAAATGTTGTCGCTTGATTCCTATTGTTATTTTCCTTGCTAAATATTTGCTATTTCCACATTCATACCTGGTTAGATTCGATTAATCTTTTACACATTAATAATTAGGTTTTCATCTAAAAATAATCTTAATAAAATTCTTCATTAAGCATATTTCCTTTTAGTTGGTATTGAATACAACTGAATGTAGCAAACAACGTCAGTACTTGCTACAAGTATTTTTAATAAAAATTTTAATAAAATAATACTGATAATACTATTTTTTAAAAATTAAAAAAATAACACAAAATATTTAGAACTGTGACTAATTTTCTATTAAATTTCTGGACAAGATAAAATTATAGATAACTATTCTCCAAATTTGAACTTTTATGGTAAATTAGATGTGTTTATATATTGAAGTATCATTATACGTTGTTAGTTCAGGGGATATGATAAATTAAAGGGAGGAAATAAGTACCGTTATATTAAGAGCTTGACAACTATAATGACTACAACAGCAGCAACAGCAACAACAATAACAACAACTACTACTATTATACAACCACTAAAAAGAACAACAATAACAAATAATAATGAGAATAATAATAATAACAATAATAATAATGAAAATAATAATAATAAGAAGAAGAAGAAGAAGAAGAAGAAGAAGAAGAAGAAGCAGAAGAAGAAGAAAATAATACAATCGTTATGATTATCATGATCATGTTAGAATATTATTTTATTTTATTTTCAATGGTATGTAGTATTTAAAATCTACTTACATCTCATTTTCGCATAACATTTGACGTATATTATTGTTTTGAATATATAGTACCAGCGACTTATATATGCACATATGCGAGTCCCTGGTTATAAACATCAGTGAAAAATTACATAAACCTCTACATTTTATGTAAAATAAAGTATACATTATTAGAATTAAGGTTAGCCATAAAATAAAAAAGTTTTTATACAGTGATCTGTACGTTATGGATTTGTATAGAACTCATCCATGTTGTGCTGAAAAACCTGTTTTAGACTCGACAACTTCGACGTCTCGTCCAATACAGTTTTTTCAATACAAGATAAATTCGAACAATAAAAATCCATAGCGTACAGATCACTGCATAGTGACCTCTTAATATTGAAGTTTCTCAATCTAACTCACGTGCATAGGCTATATTGAATACCAAAAATTCATATTGGATAGTGAAAAGCTATATTATACATAAGGGAGGTAAATGTTCACGCTTGATTCCCATAGTAATTTCCCTCGCTAAAAAATTGCTGTTCCCACATTCATACATGGCTGGGTTCTCTACATCGTTTAACATTAATAATTCCATTTCTATATTTATATTAAAAAAGACATCCCCCAACTCCCATTATATCAGATCTTGATAGCTATAACGACAACAGAATCAGTTGCAACAACAACATCAACTACTACCACTATATAACAAGAACAAATAATAATAATAATAATAATAATAATAATAATAATAATAATAATAATAATAATATAATTCATATTACTACGACTACTACTACTACTACTAATAATAATATAATTCATATTATTACGACTACTACGACTACTACTACTACTACTAATAATAATAATAATAATACAACAAAATAAAACGATGATCATTGTCAGTTAGAATCTTATATTATGTTATTTTCAATAGTACATGGTACTTTGCATCTACCTGCATCTCATCCAGTGGCTGGCGCGAGGGTTCGAGGCGCCCGGGGGCAATGTTCTTTAGTGGCGCCCCTACTTTGCCACAGAGAACAGTTTTTATGCCAGTTGCCAACTTCCAACCCCCCTCCCCAACATTTACGTCCCGGTTACTAAAGTAAAAGCTCCTGACCGCGGCCCCCCTCACCCTCACCCGGTGCCCGGGGGTAATTGCCCCCCCCCCTCCAGACCCCCCCCCCCCCCCGTCGCGCCGCCACTGATCTCATCTTAATTTGTGCATAACTTTTGACAAATTCTTGTAATTAACATACAAACGAACGAAAACAAACAAACGAACAAACGGTTGAACAAATGGACGTAAAAAATGGATGGACTGTCATTAAAACTTATATATGATTTCACCGATATACAATTCTAGGACCGCAAATATTTAGAACCAAGCTTCGACTTCACAAATTTTTTCAGAAATATTCCTGGAAATAAGATTTCACATTATCTTGCTTATGGTGCTTATAAAACTGGTAGTCAAATTAGTTTCAAAATTGCACACCTGAGATTTTTATTTTATTCTTGAAAAAGAGAGTTTTGGGATTTCTCAAATTTAAGGAAATCCCTACATTTTTCTAAGAGATTAAAAAACACTCTTTTGAAAAGGATTCAAATCGTTCTAATTGTATATTAAGTATTGATGCTATATAAATGTTCTTATTGTATATTAAGTATGGATGCTATATAAATGTTCTAACTGCATATTAAGTATTGATGCTATATAAATGTTCTAATTGCAGATTAAGTATTGATGCTATATAAATGTTCTAATTGTAAATTAAGTATTGATGCTATATAAATGTTCAGTGCAAAATTAATTGTTGCAAACCAAGCAATAAGACATATATTGAAATAAAATATAAATTTGAGGAAGACAATTGTAGATTTTTTATTGAAATTATGTGTTCTTACAGCTCAACTACATGAAGACCACTTTAGTGATTTGCAAATAAATATATGAGATATTTCTAGACGTTTCCATGATTTCTTTTCTTTGATTTAAGAGGCGAACATGCAAATTCTTTTGCAAAAATCGCTCTACGTGCTCGTCCAAGTCATGTTTGTTATCCTGAAATATTATGAACAAGTATGTGCTAATTGGACTGTATTTCCAAAGTGTGTTCTAGTGTTAAAACATGAAAAGAATCTTTATGTGGTTATTATTTTTTGATAGCAAAGATCGTTTATTGTTTTAATGATGTATAGATTTCAGTACGACAGTTCTGTCATTTCTATGACTTGAAAAACACCCCATCAGCGCTATTTGTAAATTGCTTACAAATTACAAAGTCAGTGAGAACAATCATTTGGATTATATTTAATTGACAGTAAAATACGCACCATTATCCCATTTACATAAACACCCGAAGAATGACATATTAACTGTCTCCATTTTGTGTCCGATCGCATTATTATATTTGTCTTGTGCTTATTGCAATAACGTTTTCTTGGGTCTCTAAAACCCAACTCAATCAGTATCCTTTGACAATAAATATTCATCATCGAAGATAATCAGTAAACAGGGTCCTCTGCTAAAACCCCGTAGAAAGCGGGATATCTTCGATAATTATCATGGGTACACTTATACCTGCATCAGACACGCGCGCTGTATAATTACAAATCTTCCACCTGAGTATTATAACCTTGTTGTTTAATGAATAAGTTATAAGTCGAAATCCCCAGGTGAACAAATTCATTGGAATCGTTAGATATCTTTGTACGCATTGAGTGTTATGTTTTAAAATGATCACACTCCACTGATACAAAATGATTATCGGTCGAGTTTTATAGTAAAAACTACAAAATCTGACAGCATACCTGATCGAAAACATTATTATTAAAAGGTGAATCAAAAGAAACGAATGCTCTAAAGAGCCTACTGGGTATAATTTCAACCCACATTAGAACAGTTAATATCAATGCACATATATGAGTTGAAAAAAATTAAATACACCTGGTAAGTCATGTAGTCTTGCTTACCTGCTACGTTAGCCGAGTCAACCTTACAACCGGACAATATGTTAATCTGTTATTCGAATATATATTCTGTGCAGACAATGAACAACTTTGTCGATGGTCTACGTGAGCTGCCTACAATGGTGCTATCCGCCATTTCATTATTTTAGACGACTTTGCTGCTCTTTTACTTTATGTTTGTCATAGGTCATATTTCAGTTCAAAGCATTACTTGATAATGTTTAAGTCTTTCTCCCATTCACTCAGACTTTATCTTGCAAGACATGGTTTTTATAGACAATAATACGCATGACAAGATTAGATATGGAATCTGATGCCTCTAAACCTCAAAAAGAATTGCCACGGTGCAATTGGTGGCTAGACCATTCAGTGGAAAATACAGAACATTTGGGAGTGAAAGCCTATTACCTTAATGACATATAGCTGTAATATAAATTTCTTTCTAATACCGCGGTAATTAACTGAGCAAGTTTTTTTAATCACCTAATATATACAAATAATCAAATAAGGTACATAGCGCAGCAAATATTGACGCAATTTTTTTTTTCAAATAAGAAAGTCATCCGAGACAGCATTTAATCCATGTGCCAGATTTGACTGAGATCCGTTGATAATTACTAAATTTGGTTTTAATAAGCCAGAATTTAGCGATTTCATGCAACATTCTGATTATCGATATAGTCACTGATATAGTAGTAGATAATATTTGGTAGTTCTAGCACATTATATTATTTTGACACTAACACACTCCAACAAAACTAAAATAAAAAAGTCCAAAATTTCTAGCACATTAGCGTAACACAACTACCAACTGGTAGTTGTTAACAAGTTTTGGACCGGATAAATGTGTAGTGAAAGCTAGATGTGTTGAAGAATAATATTCAAGAGAATAAAAGTGTTCAATTTTTTATTCAAGCATTAAAACAGATAAACTCCAACGTTTCAGAAAAATATTAATATTTACAGATTATGTTTTAATTATGCTAGCATTGGAACAATCAGCATAAACTCTGATAGCAAGTTGGTTAAAACAGTGCAGTAAGAAGAATTAATGTGCATAAATATACAAATATATGTGTTTGGCTAAATTTACAGTACAATCGTAAGCTCTAAAAAACTTTACAAGGTCAATTTACAATGAGCCAACACAAACAGAGATATAATTTGTAGACCGATTTAAAAACAAATTGCTGATTCAGTCTGTGGCGTAGCAATATCAGAGTCAACCAATGCCAAAATTTTACATAAATATGTAGTCATTCATACGTTTGAAAGGATTGAAGAAAAAAGTTGGAAATTGTTGAATATAAAAGTTCCTGTTGAAGATGCATATCCTATTGGTTTGTTAATAATTCCTCGGTAAACAATTTCAAGTGCACGGTATTTTCATGATGTTTTTATACCTTTGTAAATATGACTGAAAAAAGAACAGGATAAAAGATATTCTTTGTTGGAACAAATTAAACGGGACAGAAGAAAATAAAATACACCGAATAGACTAGTTTTAAAATCGCTGATTAATGGTTATCGCATTATCTTTATTCAAATGCAAGGTTTAGGGTATATGGCTCAATTCAGTAAACCAAAGACAAAGGTGGACTCTCAGAGTCAAACAGACCATATCAGTAAAAAAAATATAGAGCGATCATAGTCTTGGATTTGACCTGCAATATTCTGTAAAATATACCGTGTATACATTAAATAGATATCCTTATTTTTAGAAATATATCTTAGAATAATTTAAATAACTAACTTACTAAGTAAATAAATAAATTAATTAATAATCCTATTGATAACTGACATGCAGGGGGGGGGGGGGCAAACGCTTGATACATAGAACAGGTTTGTCAACAAAGACATTTATTTAAAAGGAAATAATATAAATTTGACTCCACGAACAAAATGGATAATTATGTCATTGTTAATACATTTACATAATGTATTCAAATATTGAGAACAACTTATAATGTATCACAGTTGTGTTTGGTTAGCACTGGTGTTACGCAATGACTTTACACTTTTAGCCTCGTCCTCGATGAGCTCTGAGCACAAGAGACGACTCTTACAAAATATTTTGAAAAGGATCTTTTGAAAGAATGATTAATTGAACAGTCTACAAACACCTTTCACAAGCAAGTGAGAAAACAATTTCCTTGCAAAAGAGTTTATGTAAATCACTTGAATGACAGTGGCAGGCAGGCTTGTGAAAAGACAAAGAAGGATACAAATACATTTTGACAGTGTTAGATATTTTCTTGAAATATGCTCTGGCTGAAAAAGTAAAAACAAGAAAGAAAGATGATATACAAATTTCTATCAGAAATATCTTTAGAGAGATAAAACCTGAAAATATGACGTTTGATGATGTAAAAGAGTTTTACAACAAAAAAGTCAAGGATTTTCTGGAAAAGGAAAACATTGAATACTTTTCAACTTACTCAAGCAGAACAATATCTGTAGTGTAAAGGTTTAACAGAACCCTGCAGACCAAAATGTCGAAGTATTTCACTGAAAATGAAACCAGAAAATGGGTTGACGTTTTGACAGATTGAATTGAGAGATACAGTAACACTCATAATAGATGAATAATCATGACTACAGTTGTAGAAAGCAAGGAAGAAATCAGATCAAAAGCATGGATCAACATATTTGGTTACCTATAAATATATACATTTGGAACGACTATATTTAAAATCTGTGAAACAGGATTTCAAATTACAAAACAGTTTTTGAAAAGGGCTACCTTCCTAAATTTACTGAGGAAATATGTAAAATTGGACGAGTAATTTTTAGCTGACTAAGTCGTTTACAAACTGGAAGACCTGAAGGGAGAGAATATAGAGGGCGTGTTTTACAAACAAGAGTTATCTCTACACGACAAACACGATGACATATACAAAGTTGAAACGACATTTTAGAAATAAACCGGATTAATTGTAAAATGAATGTACTCGTGAAATGGAATAGATATGAATAAATTGTTTAACAGTCGAAAACTAGCTAAAACATTAGGGCATTAAATAAAAAACACATTCATCAAAGCCGATGTGTCAAAGACACATCTCTTTTTCAGAGACGACCGAACAAGGGTGCATAAATAATAGAACTAAGGAGCGTGAAATTGTTTAGTTTTTGAAATATAACGAGTTTCTAGGATGTGAAGGTTGTGGAAAGAAACAAGGCATTAGAGCATGAATGAGTTAAAACATCCAGGGCATGCGAATTTGTGGCGGTCAGAGGGAAAAAAAGAAAATACATCAAAAAAATCACCGGTAAATAACAAAATGGTTCTCATGAAAAACGTGATAATGCGACTTTAATCTACACAATTATCCTATCAGGTTAATAAATGATATTATGGAAGAAATGAAGAAAGATGTCATTCAAATATATGAAGTTCATTCCAACTATATCTAAAACAAAATCTGAAAAAGCCAAGATAGAATGTAAAAGACTACAGTCTGGTCTATGAGATTTTGAACAACATAAAAGGCAATAAAATCGCTGCAGTGCTGATATAATCGTGGGATATTTACACTTCTTTCAAATTTCGTTCAAAGACGGTATAGTTATCGTACTAAGAGTTCTTCAATCAACTATTTATTTTCCTGGACAAAATGTGTGCCATGTAAATCTTAATACAGCCATAAAGACTTCTGTTACACAGAATTACCACAAAATTAACCAAAATCAGTTGATAAGGGGAGAATATTTATATCACATGGATGAAATTAAACCAATTTTAACACTGTATAGGTATACAGATTTTGAAAATAATTTTTTTTCAAAATACTCATTTGACATTGAGTAGTAATTGGAATTACAATGCACAAATAAATGGAACAATGATGCAAGATGCATGTGTTCCAAGCACAATTGTACCGGGTGCAAGACGTACAAGAAGTGCGAAGCACAAGCACTCTGTGTATGGTACGCTCAGTTGTAAAATATTACAAATGCAACATGGAAAAACTAATGGTGGAAATGGAAAAATGAAATATAAACACCAAAAATGCAAATAGTTTGCAAAATCAACGAGACTAAAATGGTATTATTATAGAGGAAATCAAGAGGTGAGAGAGAAACATAAACAAAGAATTGTATGTGAACATGGAAGAATAAAGAAAAATAAACAGTAATTTGATGCTCGTTGTTTTTGCACAAGTAAAGTAAATTGCAGATTAATTGTTTAATTTAAATAATGGACATTACTTAAAGACATAGCTAAAATTCTTCTTTTATGGATTCTACTGTAACATTGGAGGACTCCAGTCCAAAATAAATAGGATCTTACACTAAAGTATTTTACTCTAGTCCTAAAGAAATAGACTATAATTCTAATGCGATCGTGTCTTCGGCACACGTGCAGAGCACGATGGACTTCAGATTTAAAAAGTTTAACCAGTACGGTACCTTACACTTGTTTTGCGATCAATATAATGTAATTAACCTATCCAACATATGCTGTGAGATAAATATTGACTACAACGAAACTTAATTGTTCATATACAAACAATTAAACATTTTCAAAAATACACTTTAATGTTTGACAATGATGATCCAAAACTTAAATTCATGATACAGCGTGATATGATATTTTGGCGGAGTCAACTAAACTACAAGCGTGGATGGCGACATCTGGTTTTTGAATTTTGTTAATACATTGCATAGATAAAAGTGTTCCGGTGTAAATTAAATCTGTTTACAGTTCTCATGTTTACTTTCAAATTAGATAAATGTTATCTGAATGTATAATACCTTTATTTAGGAAGGAAAATTTAATCCGACCAATAATAATATATAAACAAAGCATATCAATTTGATTTCAAAGGAAAGACTAAGATAGTTATATAATATAACATATTATTCAAATGGGAAGAACAAAAAGAACATAACAAACATAAAAGAGAAAAATGTGTACTGGAATCACAATCCTGCTATGCACGTTAGCTTCTCTAATTTCTAATCCTTCTAGATATTTTGCTTACACCTTCGATGAAAAATGCAAATAACTGACCAATTAATGCCAAAATAAGTAAAATAGCATACTCAACTACGAAAGAAACAATTTGGCCAGCCTCCTAACCAACCAACTTATCGCACTACCAAGAATTACAGACAATGTTGCTGCTGCATCTTTGGCTCACTCAAATAATTACCAATATTTATTAAGCCCTTTCTAATTTTATCACTAAATGAATCATCTTTGCCTTCTGATGCAGCAGAGCCGACTTCATCCCTCCCGATTAAACCTTTAATAAAATTTGCTATAGACAGAGCTACAGTTTAATCTGTCACCTATGCAGCATTAGCTAAAGCAGCTGTTATTAAATCCTTTTCTTTAAACATTTGTTTGAATTTTTCTCCTAATGTTAACCTTTTCGTAACTTTTTTATTAATAATTTAAATGTTTTCCCCGAAACTCTCTCCAACTGTCTTAGATTTCCAATCAATTGTGGCTTTTTACTTTCATCACTTTCCGACCATTTTTAAAGTACAGCTTTGTTACGTTTGTTTGTTTTTTGTTTTTTCTTTCTTTTCACTCCTCAGTTTGTTTTCCATACATTTCAGCATACTTTCCATACGTTTCCGCATACATTTTCGTACATTCTAATTTCAGTTTGTTTTCCTTACGTTTCAGCATACATTTTCGTACATTCAAATTTCATTTTGTTTTCCTTACGTTTCAGCATACATTTTCGTACATTCTAATTTCGATTTGACAACTTCTTTAGCATCTACATAACCCCTAAATTATATTTCCTCTTGTGTAGCGAATAATCATTTCACAGCAGTAGGAAGCTCTTCCCTTTGAATTCTTTTTTGATATTGGTCAATTATAGTCTCCGCTTCTCTTTCCTGTTGATCAAACTGCCCAGTTGTGTTAAACACTTGCATTTCGATATTCTGAGGGATCTGTATTTATTGTCGTTCATCAACAGTGGGTCCAACGAATATTTAGGTTGCGTATCCTCAACATGATATGTATTGTGTCGATGAACAACAGTGGCTTCAGCGAAATATTTACGTTGCGTTTCCTCGAAAGAACGTATGCATTTGAATCTGTCGCTTTGTTTTGTCCATCCTAATGTTTCTAACAATTCCTTTGGAGTTTGTCCTGCTATAGTGCTAGGTACTAACATCAGATTGACGTTACCTTTCCTTGAAATTTGAACTTTAATAGTCTTACCATCAGAATCAAGTTATACATAATAGAGTGTCTTATTTTTATTGCTAAGTCATTTCTTACCAACGTGGTATCTTGCTTTATCCATTTCAAGTCCCTTTCTATCTGCTCCTTGTACTATTCAATGACATCGAGCGAAACGTTTCGAAATTGATGCAACATCTTTGAAATATTTTGCCAGATTTTTGCAGTATTATCAACTTCTATTTTAACGTGTGCATCTATCATAGTATCGTCCTCATATAAAGGCTTTTTAAAAATGGGTCAAAATCTTTGCCACCACCACATTGTGCTATTTATTTTGCAGAGATGCACAATAGAGACCACCTTTACTGCTTGACATTTATCTAGCGATGAAGTCTGTACCTTTTGGGGTACGCCATTATTTAAAGTTATTTAAATAGCGAAGATTTTAGCGCTAGATATTTGTACAAAGCACAACTGGAAAAAGAACTGGAATTTGTGGATGATTCATCGAAGATTCTTCTCGCCTCTTTCAACGAAAAAGTACCGTATATATAAACTGAAGAACAGACACTGGAATTAAACAGTCATTGCAAATGGAACGTATAGAGAGATAACGGGTAAAAACTTAAATGAAGAAGAGTTGGATAAGATGGACGACAAACAAATCAATAGGACATATGACATTAATGTTAATGATAGTGCTGCTACGGTTTCACAATCATCATTAGATGATGTAATGTATACTTTGATGTCACTGATTAGCAGATTTTGTTCCGATCAATAATTTAGACAGATTGCAAAATGATCTTCAAAAAAAAATACATGACTTCAAATTGAATTAGATACGTCACTGTGATTTTGTCATTTAAGGTGGGATTGCATCTATCCGCATTGAGTGCTAATTTGATTGCATTCGAAAATGGTTTATTTCAGGGCCAATAGAAAACAATAAATATGAAATCGTCCTATTCCTTACGGGACATATCGCGATGAAGACTGTGCACGGCCCAGTACGGACACACATCCGAGATAAATAAATGTGTACTGGTTGCTTTGTTCAGGAGGCATTTGTACCTCTAACAAGCATTCTTGTATCAAGTCTAATTTTATGTGTGTCTGTCTATCATGCAATAGAGTCTTTCATAGAGAATAGATTATACAAAACTGTTCAAATGCCCTCAGTGATGTAGTTAGTTATCTTGAATAATTAAACTAACTTTTTCTGGTGCTCTTCTGTCTCGTATTCAGAGGGAATTTTATCATATTTGGACTAATTTTCGCAGGGTTTTATGTATGTAGTGTTTGACAATTGAAAACATTTTTTTTGTTGTTGCTCAGGATCAAACAAATCAAATGATGAACTTGGCATGATATTATTGACGTCCTAATCATTTCACTAACACATTCAGTCTCTGTAAAGTTTAGCCATCCACGGTAAAAGCCAATAGACGCAAAACCGAATATTTGTAATGGGCTTGATTTATTGTTTTGATTTAATGCTTGTAAAATTCTATTTTGTGTATTTTGAATTATCTGACGTTTTCATCACTGTGGTATGTTTGTTTCGTGTATTGTTTGTGTTACTCATCTCAGGGCTCTCTGTTCTCATTTTTCCAATTTTTTAATATATTTTATTTACGATTCTCTCTGTTTTCTCTATGTCCCTTTTTCGTGTAGTCATTATGACAAGGTTTGCAATAACGACTATTTCGGTGAAATTCAGTTCATTTGTTTTTAACATCTCCAAGAATCGGGCACGTTTTGCAACCAATCACTTTTATTTACTTTTTAAATTTGAAATTATTTTTCACCACTCAAAGTAATATGGAAAAATAAGTTACAACTAGCATTTGATCCTATTCACATTTCTCTTGAGCTAACTTACATACTTTCTTGTAAATTAAATTGAAGGTGAACAAAGTAAAAATGAAAATGAAAACAAGATTGGTGAAGAATCTAAAAAGTTAACGTCACATAAACCAAAACACGCACGTAGAGTGTAACCTGGTACACAACTTGGGAAATTTTCACAAGAAACGTTTAAAAAAAAGGCAAAGCTGAACGTTAGAAAAATCTAAAACATCACAAGATGATAGAAAAAATATTACAATGTCACGAAAGTTGACTTTGGCCAGTGTCCCACGTCAAACAAAAAATATATTTGATTGGTCGTGGCATAGCTGTTTTGCGCATGTCGTTTGTTTGGTCAAAAAGTGAAATTCTTTCTGTTTCAAAACCTGATGATATGTAAAACCTGTGCAAAACATAATGCCAGAGACCCAGAAAGTCAACACCACTCAAGAACAACTGAAAAGCTGGGCCTACAGCACACGCGCAGAGCACGGCCGGTATTAAGTTCAACATGAGAAGACTTTGTCTGCATACAAGCAAATCCCATAGCTTTTTTTTTTTTTGGGGGGGGGGAGGGGGGTCAATAAATAACATAGCTTTACCTGCTAATAAATGTCGAGTGAAAAATATCTTATTACCACTGTTTTCCGTGCACCATTTAAATATGCTTTCACAGTTACATGCGTTTGGAGAAATTGTCAATAGGTCTGCCTTCATAAATGGATTCTACAGAAATTGCAAAACTAATTATTCTATTTTCACTTATCTCACAATCGACTACCTGACAGCACAGGGTCTTACACTAGATAAAAATGTTAACACTGTACATTGCAAATGTAAAAACAAATTTACATTGCTAAAGTGCTTTAACGTTTCTGGCCAAAAAATAGCATAACTTTAACCAGCAGACAAATGTCGACTGAAACAAAAACGTTATCAACATAATTAACAATCCAATGTTAAAAAATCTGCTCTCACAGCATCTACTGAGGTTAACAATTGGCCTACCGTCAATAAAGAGGTGTGTGTAGACTGTTCAATTAATCATTCTTTGTATACTGAAAAAGTTGTAAAGCCTATTATTCCATTTTTTTTTTGTGTGTGTGTTTTTTTTTTGTGTGTGTTTTTTTTTGTTTGTTAGCCAGTTCATGGCTGAACACCTAATAGCACATGGGTTTCCACCAGATACAATTTTTACCCAACCAATGATTTGCAAAGGCAAACCTTTTCTTTTATGTAAATGATTGCATCGAAGGTACAACCTTTAAAATGTTTTCAACACGATAAAGAAGTACTTCTGGTCCAAAATAATTGTATCGACGGTACATATACTGGGTATGATTATTTTAAAATTAAAGCCAATAAATTCTAAAGTCAAAAGTACAACACTACAGCGAAAAACATAATCAGAGTCGATATAATCAGTTACAACTCAAAATATATGTTGACTATTTCATGCATGTAAATAGAAAAACAACGAGTGACAACACACAAAGTGAACCTCCTTATTATCATACACTACCAATAAAAATGGTCATAAATTCAGTTATCAACAACATTAATGAGATTAAAAACGATTTGGTTAAAGAGATTGAACACTATAGAGTTGTAAGAAGAAATACAGAGTAGCATGCAAAGTTTTGAATTGGGTAGAGGTTAGCATGGCAACAATTACAGGTATTATGGGTGTAACAGGAGCTGGATTTTGTGTTACAGGAATAGGTACCATTGTAATTTATCCTTTTACTATTAATGGGTTTAGTGCAACATTAATATGATTTGTTGCAAAAGCTTTCAAGAAAAAAAAAGATCTACAACAAAGTTTTAAAACATGATCAAGTAATAACATCTGCCATTGGTAAGATCAACATTATTAATTAAATGATAAGCATAACAATAAGGAACAATGTAATCAACGATAGCTAGATTATTTTAATGAAAAACAAGTATAACAGAAAAACTTCAACACTGTTATGTTTGAATTTGTCCCATACAAATGAAAAAGTTATTACAACAGACTGACTATCTGAGAAAGACGTCTATCTTAGTAATGCAATTTACAACTGAACTGGCAATCTATCCATTTGATTGCAGATAATATATTTTGTTGTTTGGCATTACAATGTTGCCAATGAACGGAGAAACAATGTCTTTTACTACATAAATGACAAGAATAAAACAAGACTGTTTTAATTTGTGATGTTTTTTGGGCCCC
Organism: Margaritifera margaritifera; assembly: GCA_029931535.1. NCBI lineage: Eukaryota > Metazoa > Mollusca > Bivalvia > Unionida > Margaritiferidae > Margaritifera > Margaritifera margaritifera. Next base: position 672,295 of record JAQPZY010000927.1, on the reverse strand, counting down.
GGGTGTCTTTACAGATCACTCACACATCCAACCTCTGTCTGCGTGAGCTCGAGTTTCGGCTCAACCAATCTGGGTATGTGAGAAAGCTGCCAGTGGCTTCCCGTGGGTCGGTCGTTCTTCTCCACTAAATATACAAATATACTGGCCATTATGTGTAACCTATCATGTTCAGAAAAATGGTGTAAAACGCCACAAAACCAAATAAAATTTAAAAAAAATAAAAATGTTTTTACCAGCTTTTGCATAAATAAAGTCAATGACTGCAAATAGTGACAAGGAAGAAAGTGATCATGATGTATTGCTAGGATTCAGTATCACTAGACCTTTTCATGCATCTTGTCACGAAATTGTGTGTACCTAATGTCAATGCATTATATATCAACGAAAATGTACTCGGGTTTCGTTGCCGCGTACAGCGTTACCCGAGGGTGGTTGTTGTTTTTAGTCGTGGTTATTTCAAAATAATGAGTTCAGTTCACTCACTGACGCACATAGAAAGTGCCGACGGTGAGAAACCCGATTGCCTCGAGTTCTCTGGCTGTGGATTTTCACCACAACCAAGGTAATTATATGGTTAATTCTCGCTGTATTATCACAATACAGACGAGTTTGGTCAGGAAGTTGTCGACTTTACGGTGGCAATCTTCAGCTGTAGAGGTTATGTGAAATATAAAATTGTATTCTTTCTTGCTATCCGTTTTGTGTTATAGAATTGATTTATATATTGAATGTTTGGGAATGTATTCAAAATTTTCTAGAAAGTTAGACCTATGTCACATAGCGCAGTGCTATCAGATAGACTATAGTCTGTTTCAAGTTAGCCATTTGTATAACTGAACAAACACATTCAAATAAATTCTGTGTTGCATGCATTAAAGGATGAGTTATGTTCGAATTCTTATAATCCAGTGAGATTATTCTTGTCGGACATAGATTTCATGTACGAACGTGGGTATTATAATAATAATCTCATACAGTAGTTCTGATGAAAGAATGTAATGTGTAACGAAGCTAATTCATGTGCGCATGTGTAATGTATATTATTGTATTCGCACCTAACCATGTTGTATGTACTACACGGCTCAGTCATTGTATTTTTTAGCTGTTTAACTCTGTGGGGTTTCGTGTAACCTGGATGCTGCGGTCGATGGTAACGTTGGCTCAGAGGACGGTATTGGTTTACTCGCAGTGAGGGACCAAAGATTCGGGACCAACGGGTCTGTATGAAATAAGGAGGCTTTAGAGGGATCCTTCGGCAGACTGGGAGGAGCGGCCCTTGCGTGGTTGCTCCTTGACCATTCGGCCAGAGCTGTGGAAACGGAAATACATCGTGATTGTCGACTAGACGCTACGACATACATATCATTAGTTCCATTTTTGAATCAATATAATTCAATATCACTATATGGGTTTAATTCAATGTTGCTATATGGGTACAAATCAATTATACACGCATCATACTTGTCTATGATCCATTCATTGTTCATATTTCTGTATAATTCTATACATGTATCATCCTTGGTGATAGATCCATACACTGTTCATATTTGTTTATAGATTCTATACATTAATTATTCATGGTGATAGATCCATATATCAATCATATTTATTTATAAATGCTACGCATGGATCATCCCTGGTGATAGATCCTTATATCAATCATATTTATTTATAAGTTCCATACATTGATTCTAGTTTGCTTACTCGTTGAAGTTACATGCTCTGTTTAGTTCAAGTTAGCAACGATATCATTTTCTTATATTCGTTGTTGAACTCTGTGCGCATCAGTCTGTTAAATTCATTGTTGGACTGTATGCGCACGAGTATGGTGTCAGATTCATTTATCGTTCAATTACATTAAAAATAAACATCTCATTCACGATATTGTGTTCAGTGTCTTTGCTAGATCCAGTCCCAATCCGGCTTCATCCTGTTACAAGTCTACAGAATCTGATACAGGTTGTAGATTTTTAAAATATCAAAACTTTATACATTTACCATGATCAATTCAATAAAACAAAATTATTTCAAATCTGCCGATTCATCTTTATTAGAATCTTTACCTTTTAAATGTAGTTTAACGAAGACTCAGTTTCAAACTGTGTTAAATGTCATTATGAGCAATTACAAAACGGGTACAACAGATATATTGAATATCAGCACACAAAAAACGAAGATTGGAGAGTGATGCATTTTCACGATATGCATGTGATATATATTTTCCATATAAAGTAAATAGCGTACGACTTAAGTTATATCTCTGAGGGGACCTAGTGAGTTCGGTTTATCTTTAAACTTTGAGAGAAAAAAAAAAACAGAGGAGAAAGATGTAAAACCAGGTAAAAATGTGATGGTGACTTAACCCTCAATAGTAACATTGTCACAGAATTATGTCATCCTGATAAATTGACTTATGCAGCTGCTAGTCGGTTTCTAAAAAGACGTGTTGTTGTCATATACGCAAGATTTTGGAAAATAATACTTTGAAAGATGCCTAAATATGTAAAGAAATAAGTTGAAACAAATTAACCGCTAATTGACAGAGTGGTATTGAATGAGCTAACAAAATATAGGAACTTCAAAAACAGATTGACGACAACAGATAATTAGGGTTTGTTTACAAAGAGACACAAAGCCGTATTTAGTGCAATATACACATTACAAACAGTAAGGGAAAGGGTAGACGCTCAAGGGTTTATACCCACAAACAAAAATATTTACAACCAATTTAATAAGTTGAATTACATTATTCACGAGATAATGATTTAGAAAGCGACATGAGAAGATAAAAGATCTGTGTAATGAAATCCAGGAAAGCGGCCGAGGGATGAAGAAACAAATAAATAAATTTAGCACAAAAATTAATTAACTGAACAGCAAGATAATTTCTAACGCTAATACTTTGTCAGAGTTGCAAAATAAAAATGATTTGACCTAAACAGATAAAGAGATAGGAAACAGCAAGAACAAGATAAATGTGAATGGTAGCATGATTAGATTTATGAAAACAACTTATCTTTTGATAATTTGAGTGAATAGATCAAAACGATAAAACATGTCACATTTTCTAAATTTTGTAACAAGTTACATGCTGAGGTTGAACAATCAAAATAGAATATGTTGATCTAGAGCTAATTAGTAATATCCGCGTCGTACAAGGTGGCATTGCGAATTACACAAAAGCTGAAACGAATGAGAAAAGATTTCTATGATCGGGAGAAATAATTGAGATTGGTGACAGCAAAGCATGTGCAAGCACACCAGATGCAGTTTAAACTTAAACAGATAAAACAACAACAACAACATTTTTGGCATTGAGTGGTAACGCTGAGATCGGTAAGACCTACATAAACAAAACAATGAGCCATTCAAAACAGAATTAAACACGGAAATGGGCCTAAATAGTTTTTGCGATTGGTGTTTGTGAATCTACGAATTAAAATATGAAATGGATAATAACAAAGATGAGCTTGATGAAGAAACAAAATCTAAACTAATGCCTCTAAGTATATTGCTTTACATATTTGGCGTATTTATGTCATATTAATTTAGGTATGAATTTAAATAGATCTTGTATCAACTGCTAAAGATGTACAAATATCCCTCAGGGTTCTACCAAACACAGAACAAAGCTTGAGTTATATGACGTTTTTTAAACCTGAAATTACAACAAAGTTAGAGTTATAGGACGTTTTTTATACCTGAAATTACACCTCAAACATTAGTTAACAGTTGTAGATTTAACAATGCTGCATCACGTTTTGCTGAATACAAGTTGCACACAATGCATTTAGCAGAGCAATATTTGATTAAATAAAAAATTCAGGATTATATCAGATTTTTGTCAACATGTATATTAAACGTGTAAGATTGTTTGTGTTTTCATTTATTAATTTTTTCATTTGATTAGAGGTAAACAGCCAACGTGTTGCTTACATATTAACAGTTTAAAAAGTGTCTGATCTTTACAGCGCGTGAGAATCGCATATATAGTGTATAGAAGAGAACAATGTTTTGATAATTGAATTGAATCACAAAAAAGGATCTATCCACACAGGATGCCAAAATATAGCAGCAGTATCAAAATTTGCTACTCTTAAATACAACAAAATAACAGCTTTTATCGATAGATAAGTAGTAAAATGACAACAGCAGCAATGATGATTAGATGAGCAATATCTAAAGGTCTAGCATTTGGAGAAAGCGAGCTTTTGTAAGATCTAAGAAAAGGTAGAAAACAAAATGAATATGATATTTGTCCTGGAAGAATTACAGACACAAACTGACGAGTTCAGCGAAAATAGGACGTAGATACTGGATTAACTGAATTACAAATTGGGAGAACAAGGTTTTATGACTCAGTACATGAACAATCTGGATGATGCTCTATCACAGGTACCGAAGTATCTAATTATTCAGAAAAAATGCAAAGCTTGAAAAACCAAGACAACCCAAACTTAATGATTTCTACCAACCTTTTGATGAACAGATGAAGTATGAGCACATATTCATTGCACTTATTGATAGGTGTTTATTGCATACAAATTTTGTAAAAAGAAAAAGATGTGACGTTTTTGTAGGTAATAAATAGCCGAAACGTCAGCATATCATAAATACATAAAGAGCAGAAAAAATATGGCAAGGAATTAAATAACTCAATTCAAAACATCCTTGCATCACATACACACCGAGCAACATCAAACCTGAACATAATTTACCAAATATCTTGATTGTACCAGGTAGTTTCATTTAGTCCCGTTTGTTAATAATTTTGGAAGACTGCCTTTATGAACGAGATCACCATATACCTTGGAAGTGATGATCTTTTCAAGTAGAATGACAACAACATCTTGATGATATACACATTTGTTTGGTTACCTGATTCGGATAGAACAAATAGGATTGAACAAGACATGGTGAATGAAGAATTGAGAAAGTTACGATCAGGGGTAGGAAATGCACAAAGCACTGGTACTGAAGCTATACAGTTCACAGGGTATGGAACATAGTTTAGAATGCAACTTGACTTTCAGATACAAACAAATCATCATGTTTCTGTGTGCATTACCACAGGAATTCAGGTTTAATATAAAACTTGTAGAAGCGTCTGTAGTGACGGAGGGTAGTAACCAAAACTACGAACTGGAACCTATTTGTCTCCAGTACGACACGATGACTTTGGAAACAATTGCTGAAAGGATGAATGACAAATACAGAATCAGAATTGCTTTCTTTTATGACTAATTAACAAGAGGAAGAATTATCGACATATCAACCAATATAGCTTAGAAAATCTGACACTTGATTCTTGGTTCTGTCAGAATGAGCTGGAAGAATGTTATGATATTGTGCCAAAATGTGAAGAAAGTGATCTAGAAAGGTTTTATCAACCCAGCAAATATAAAAATCTCAGGCCCTGCAGAAGGTCTGCTAAATATGATTTATTCTGAAGGTTTTCGATTGAGAGATCAGTTAATATAAGCCACAAAGTAATTATTTGAAGAATAGGAGAAGCACACAATAAGTACGTACGTAAGTGTTCAATTTTGTTTCACTGATAATTTTTGTTCCCGGCTTAAATTTAAGTCGTACACCTGATAATAGATTCCATGGTAACAGCCATAAATTAGATAATGTTCAACAAGGTACTCACCTGCAAATAAACAGAAAAGATCATGTAGATGTCTAGGAATGTATAGAGACTTCTGATGTGCAGGTAAACATTCAAAACAAAAATAGTTTTAAATGTGTTTTAATCGTGAATACCTCAAGGAGCGGCAAAGTCTTTACTTACGAAAACCTCATAACATGATAAAATATGTGAGATGACTAAAAGTGGAGAGACTATGTTTGCACAAATCTGATAGAAACTGAATGCATAAACTTGTTCGAATAGAATAGTGGTTAGAGTTACCGAGCGATGTTTACCACGGCACAAATACTTTGCTTTTGATTGATGACTATGGTAGTTTAAATGACGTAAAAATGAAAGCAACTAATCTAACCAAACAAGCTTTTAGTGGTATACAGTTTGAATTGTCTGTATGGTTGGTCATGTAAAAGTACAACTCATATATAAAGGATTTCAAAGACAATACAACGTTTTCTGGTTGATTTCAACAGCAAGAATAAAAAGGTAATTGAAACTGTGTTTGAAGAGAACCAATCTATTCCAGACGCAATGAAAGGAAAAATTGTAGATACTCTCAACCAGAAGAAAAGTAACACGATTTTAATGTGTTTAGAGTTTCCCTTTGGTTTTCGCTGGCTGCAAAAACTGCATCTAACATGCATGACAATACAGTGCTTACATATCCGCAAGGATAGCGCATTTGTGTTGCCAACCAAAATGCACTAGTTGATATATATATAGACAATTATATTTTGTCAATTTGACGCTGTTGATCTAATGTTTGTATGATCGGATTAAATTCATCTCTTCGTAATTTGCCTTGTGATTGAATGAACAATCTTTGTACATTTCCAATTTGAAATTCTTTTTGATCATACATTTCTTAAAATTCCATTACAAGCTTTTTAATCATCCTTGTCTGTCTTGAATAAATCAAGTCTTAACCTTAAGCCACACAATTCTGTTATTGAAACATCATTTAGTTTATCCTTGAAAAGTCCAGGAAGTGTCTTATTCATTTGTGCTATACCAAATATATTTTCGTTTTGGTAGTCACTTGTTGCATAAAATGTGATTATATCCTTCAGGTTACTGTAAAGATTTTCTGTCTTAATATCGATACTCAGTGACTCTGTTTTGGTCATTAAAAATATCATTATATCACTGTATTTGTTTTTTTAACTTGTTATAATAGAATTCGTACATCAACCACTTGCTTAAAACTAACACTGTAAATGCACTGTAAATTGGTTTTGTTAGTTTGATCTTTTTGTTTTCAGACTGATTAACACTAAGCCATCGTAAATGATTGCTCTCCTTGCTGATAATAAATCTTGTTGACATTAAAAATATTTTCGTCTACACTAATTGTAACAGGTGTTTTTTTTATATATATAGATTTATCATTTGCTTACCAAAAAAAGAGTCATTCATCAATTTAAAGAAATCTTTCAAAAACTCTTTCTTGCCTTTTGCTTTAGAGTTTTATTCAGTTCATATATATGATGTTACCTATGGTTGTTGATTAGCAATCATTTTACCTATGATAGTTTATCAAAAAAGACAACTCTGTGTAAAAAAAATCAGTTTTAAACTCAGCTGTATTTTACATATTAGAATTTTGTAATGGATAACGTAGTTCTCTCTCTCTCTCTCTGTGTGTATGTGTGTGTGTTAAATTGACATAATAATTTCGGTACAGCTGGTTTCACACTTCTGTAACTCTGATGAATCATTTTATCTAAAATCAATTTCTCAGGTTCTAATGGATGGTCGTTGAAATATTCAGGTATTGTAAACGAATCTCCAAATCTACTTCTGAAATGCAACCAGTATTACAATGATCAGGCCAAATGAGTAAACGTTTTTCTATCACTTTAATTTATTCATCAGAAGCCCAACTTGTTAGTACCGGCATGTATTGGCTTATGACCAACGTATAGGGTTTGTTAGTATCTAGGTTCTGAATGAATGATCTTGACCTTTAGTACTCACCGTTACTTCTGATGTTACCATGTTCGTCAAAGCAGTATTCATGATTTGCTTTAGCATATCTATGTGGTATCATACTAGCTCCACTTCTTATCCCACTTTCAATCATCACGAATATGACACAATCTGTCAACAGTTTTATTTGAACACCTGATATTTCTAAACTTGTATCATGTACTAATTAGGGAGCATTATAATAATTAGCAGGGTATAATTTGTAATTTTTATTTACCGTCTATACTCGCGTATAATCGTATCAAAAGGCAAACAACATAGACCCTGATCTGCCGTCGTATAATGCGCCGGCATATCAGGGTCTATGTTGTTTGTTCTACCGATTAGTCCTTACAAACTGCATAGATCCAGATCTGCCGGCGCATTATACGACGGCAGATCTGGGTCTATGCAGTTTTTGCAGTTTGTATGAGATTATACGCGAGTATATACGGTAGATATGTATATACTCCTAACAAATATCACATAGCATCAATATAGCTTTCATCAGATAATAATCACCTAATGTTTTAAGGCTACATTTTTCCATGACACGATGTGCATACTGGTGATTGTCAATTGATGTGTTTGAATCATTTAGACTCTGAACAGAACATTTATTTGGATGTTATAACTGTTTCGTTCAACCTTTCAAAGCTGTTCATATATTCATATAAATCAACATTTTTTCTCAGAAACTTTTTTTTTAAAAAAAATTAGGCATACCACTGCATGATGGTCTTATGAATCAGTTGATAATGATGTATACAAGATGATTCAAATACATTTGTATATGGCAATGCCTTTTAGATATTGATGTTGAAAAAAAACCAATTCACATAGAAATTACCTATTTGAAGCATTTTCTTTATCTAGTCGTTGAAAAAATAAATCCTTTTAAAACTTATCTTGAATATCTGATAACGAACTAGAAAAGGGTGAGAATTGTCCCTTCGTATTGTACTTAGCCTACGTATCTACCTTGCAATTAGGAGAGATCATGAATTGGCTGTATTAAAAATCATATATGTCACAGTGATTTAATTTGGATGGCATATATTTTTCCGATCTTGAAGTATAATCTGAGCATAATTGTTTGCCTTCCTCGAGTTCAATGAAATTAAAAGTTTAAGAAAAAATTACCTCGCTATAAGAGACAAACTTCCAGTTCATAGTCAAAATGTCGGTGATTTGATCAAAAGAGAGAAAAGTTATAATAATTTGAATGTGTACATATTATATAGCAAAAACTGTCTAGGTATTTAACATCAGTTACAGACACTGCCTTAAAGTTAGACAAGCTTTCAACTCCAGGTGTAATTGTGGAATAGGAGATCAAACACAGTCGTATACAGGGGTTTGAAATGAACAAAGCCTGATTGACAGCTGGTGGTAGATAGGTGAAAAATTCACAATTTGTTCATTACGACGGTCAGTCTTTATCTAACCATCATTTTGTCTTGGAGTAACACAGCATGTCTCTTCCTGTAACATTTAGCATTGTATTATTAAAATCAAAATAAAATACTTTAGGGATGCTTTCCCCACAGCTTACACACACACACACACACACACACACACACACACACACACACACACACACACACACACACACACACACACACACACACACACACACACACACTTTTAGTGAAAGGATACAAGGCATACCTGCATGAGCTTTCGACTCTGGCATGATGCTGGATCATAATGAATGTTTAGACCTCATATCTACTAGTATTGTTCTTACTCCTAGGGTTAAGTTACCTTTGTATACTTTGCCACCTGTCTGAACATGAACTGTTATCGTCTTTCACTAGACACCAGATTATTTTACACAGTGACACTTGGTGGAAGCAAGAATCTAGATAACGCCTTTAGCACCTATCGTTTGTGAATAGTCTATAACAGAGCCGGATTAACGGATTAAGACCTTTAGAGGCCCTAAGCACCGAAAAGATTATGGTGCCCCCTATATGTAATTCAAAATAAAAACAATACTAAACCGTAAAATAAAAAAATTTTAATTTTTTTGTTGGTGCCCTGCTTTGCTGGTGCCTTAAGCACGTGCTTAGCCTGCGTATTGGTTAATCCAGCACTGGTCTATAAACATCTGTATGCAAAATCAAAAGATTGGAAATTATGTAGAGAACACACTACTACTATTTGGAGCAACGGTTGCACGGATACCTGGTCCCATAGTCACGAAACTGTCTGAGCACGAAATTAAACTCTTGCTGAATTTACTTTTAAAGTTGATTTTTTTAATGACTCGAGGTTAGAGTCACCAAAATTTTGGAGTTATGAATTGTTTGTATTTCTATATATTCGTAAAAAAATGAACTCATATTTACAGAATTGAAGAATGATTTGTTAGGTTTGCAATTTTTAGTCTGAGTTCCTTGTTTGAACAATGACAGTTTTGCGACTATGGGCCCTGCCCTTATTATGCAGACCATGCGGCCTGACCTTACTATGCAGACTATGCGTCCCGACCTTAATATGCAGACCATGCGGCCTGACCTTGCTATGCAGACTATGAAGCCTGACCTTACTATGCAGACCTGACCATATTATACCAAGTAAATTTAATTTCTCTTTCAGCCCAATATCTTCACTTGCGTTAAGCCGTATCGATAGTTAATAAGAAACAACAAAGTCGTCTACCGCTGTTTTATTCAATACTGCCATTGTAAACTCGACCGGATGGCCCCATATGCGGACATCTTGTTGTTAAAACACTGCATTCACCTGACTGTTCACCAACCCTACAAACGCCTATTGATTTTACATTATCACTTAGAAAGTACGATTAATAGCATACAAAAGTCCTATTGATATTTACGGACGCTCAACAAACCGACGACGCGGCCATGATGTGGATCTGACCAGGTTTGTCACCAAAGCCGATTTGACTGAGTTTACCAGCCGGGTTGTTGTGGTTTTCCAATATCAAACTGGAAAACTTAGAACGTCTAAAGTGGACATTAAAGATGTTGTTTGAAGCTGCGAGGCGCTGTCGCGAAAAACCTGCCTAAATCAATGAAATCGAGAGAATCAGAGACTCTGGTATGTCGATCGCATTTATCAAAGACTACCTCGACACAAACACGGTATAGAAAGTTAAAAAGTCTGGCGAAAAAATGAGCGGAGACCTTATCATGAATGGAAACCGAATTCAACTGATTCAACAGACCGTCAATGATGCTGATGCTGCAGCAAAAGAACACATGGATGTAAAGATTGCAGAGATGCAATCACGACCATATGAAGTAACTTCATGCAGTCAAATTCAAGGAATATTAACCAAAGGAGTGGAAACCATGAACTTATTAACCTTAGTAAATAATCGACTTGTTTTCCATTCTCTTGAAAATGGTTTTGATATACCTAAATCTCAGATCTTAAAGGCGCGCGCGTCCGGATCATACTTGTTTATCTTAACCGGAATTAAAGGCTGGTGGGGTAGAATGAAATTACTGATAAATGATCAGGGGCATCTTGGTTTGATGTCACCAATCTCACGTATCGACAGACCGGAAACTGTTATTGCAGAACCTTTTACATTTACAGTACCAGTATCATGAGTCGCTGGAGATGAAATTCAGTTTCAAGGACTCAACGTTTATCCGCACGAGTACTTAAGCGTCTTTGGCGTTTGTGTTCAAAATTAGATGTATCATTACATATAAGTGATGGATTCTGACCTCAGTGATGAGGTTTCTGAATTTACCGACGGGGTGTTGGATCGGCTGACCAGTGATCCCAACATCGATGGTGATTTTATTCCACTTGTTGAAGCATATTTGCGTTTAAACGGTGTTAACAAACTCTCGTATACACTGAAATATAATTTTGTTATGGGTCAAATAGACATCAATAGTTTTGACGACCCTAATGTATCAATTCCAACTCGAAGCCAGCTTGGAATCATCGCATTAGTGCGTGAAAAAACCCGGTGGTTGACTGCACCACTAGGCATAAAAACACTCAGAGATTGTTTCTACAACGATGAAGTAATTTTTACTGACAAATCCACCCAGGTTGCATTCACAATTAATTATGTTGCACCAACATTGACTCAACTAAGAAAATAAAAATCTCGACTGTCCGTGTAACAGTTCTTGGGCGAAGACGAGCACAATCGTTTCAGACGCAAAACAAGGGCGTAATCAATAATGTTCTAAGTGAACATGGTGTCCCAGAACTCATAAATGCCCGAGACTAAAATATTCCCCAGGTAGATATTTGCTATGATTGTATGGCAGTTGCACCAGTAAAAAAGGGGAATTGGTTAGAAGTGCATGCGCGTGTTGCACTCGAACAAGGCCAGCTTGTTGAGCAATTATACTAGGCGATCACATTATTAATAGAAGAACCATGATAGACCCTCAAACGTACCGACGTGAAAAAATAATCGAAGCGGAACAGCAGCTAAAAGAGATGAAATCGCCAGAGAACCGCACTACTCGTGAAATGCAAACGCGTGTGTGTGGTCGTAGACGCTTTTTACGAAATCGCTGCGGCAACCACCGTTGGTCTGGTTGTGGCGGGAATAGCAACCACAGTAACTATTATAGGCACACCAATCGAAATAGTTGTTGGAGCCATATCAATAGTATCTGGTGTGACAGGCGGCGCTGATAAAATAATCTCGTTGAAGCTGCATTCACGAATACGTGTCTATTCAGAACTACTCGCGGCGGCACAAAGCAGTCTCAATACAGTTACCAACCTGTACTCGATGGCTATTGAGGATGGATGAGTTCGACACCGTGTTGAAGAAAATGGAAAACCACCGACGACTTCATGCACAGATACGGAACCGAGGCGAGCCAAAACAGGTAGTGGATTTACAGGAAGTGAAAATCGAGTAAATGTTTGCCAGTGTACGGAGGCTACACTCGTATAGTTTCAGGATTTGGAACCATAAAGTAGTATGATACTTGTTTGGTTACTGTTCTAGGTTGTAGTCTTCTACCCCACCTAACTATCCTCTGGCAGCGATGCCTCATGGTAACTTTCGTGCGTGGGTTCGCGTGCATGCGCGTGTGATGTAAGTACAAAGTCATGGGGATAAAAGGCTTTAACCTAGATCAGTAACAAAAATCCAAAACTGCTATTATCATACTACTTCATCACATGTAAGATCTGCGGCCTTCAGTATGATGGAGAAACCAAAAAAAAACTACAGAAAAGGACCAATCTTCACAAATCTGATTGGATGATAAAGAAGTTGAACAGAAGTCCAGTAGCAGAACACTTCTCTTTCCCTGACCACTCTTTCGGTGACATTATACTAACTGCACTTTCCCACAACCGCAACTGGAGTTCCGTAAACAGTAAAGAAAAGGGATCTTACTTGAGACGCCACCTAAGAACACCGAAACCAAGTAGCTTAAATCAAGAAGACTCCAAACGGACCCGTTTTCCAACGTTACCGCTGGACATGGTCATAATCGCGCCTGCTCAATATGCAAGTGTGACATGCTGTATGGAATACTGTCCTCTCATTGGTCGATCAAAAATGACGTACTGCGCCTACTGATAACCTCATTTTCAGGAGACCAATGAGAGGGCAGTATTCCATTCAGCGCGTTGCACTTGCATATTAAGCGGGCGCGATCCTGGCAATGTCCAGCGGTAATGCTGAAAAACGGGCTGGAATTCCTGAAAGGTGGGATAGTGAGTCAAATTTGATGTATGCCTATAAATAGAATCTCTGATGACCCAAACATCGATGCTAAAGTTATTAAGCTACGCAAAGTGTAGCCTGAGATATCAGTCTCGATTCTTAAATAGGTTGCAGGAGAAATGAGAAGTGTTCTTCCTTGTATTATTATTATATATAGTACATATATTATTTATAGGTAAATTGTAAGCAATGATACGAACTATTGTGGTTGATCTGACAAACAACATATACTATCATTGAAAGATATATGCTAATCAGTTGCTTGTACTCGTCTGGCGAAAGGGCTACATAACAAGGGGTACACCCTTAGGAATCGTAACTGTAAAATGGTCTTGATGATGTTATCCCGGCAATTGAAGATATTGCTGTGTCTAGACACTAAGTATGGTACGGATAACTGTTAATCATAACGGAAGACATGTATTTGTAGCATCCATTGATGTTTAATTGTTCCTTTCAATTATCATGATCTTAAAGCGCACGAAATGGTCAGAACAATTCTAATATGGTATGAAGAAAAATGTTTTATATGTGTATTTCCATTTTGATATATTGTCTGCTTCTTTTTCGCATCGTAGCGGCTGACGTCATGTAGGCTTGTAGATAGAGTACGTTTCAGTCCATCGAGACTCGCTTATTTCCCATAGACCCTAGTGCGAATTAGGACTGTAAATCACTTTTATTTTTCAAGAAACACGAATTCACAATCTCAAGGCATTGAACCAGTATGTACTTTTCAAATATCTACCGGTATTATTAGTTGCAAGAGATTTGAATTTGCATTTGAGTCTCCTCATGAATTGACGCGAAGATCAATCTCACGCCAAAACGTTAAGTGGTTTACAGCACATTGCTGAATAAAAACTTTTAAAATCTCTCTCTCTCTCTCTCTCTCTCTCTCTCTCTCTCTCTCTCTCTCTCTCTCTCATATTATTTAAATATGGACTTGTACTGGTTGTGTTATGCATTGCCATACTGTAGTTATTATGATTCCTATTACGTTGAAGAGGAAGTTGGAAGTTATTGAAACTTGTTTTCAATGAAATTGCCATTTATATTTCTTAAAATAAAATGTCCTTAAAGTGATTAAAATTAATTTAAGCATTAATTCTTACAAAAGATTAAGACATAATGGTTCGCTTATCAAAAAGAAAATTCGAGGTAAAATTCCATTCATTTTATCGGTGAGGGTGGGGGATTTTCTTTCCTAAATTGAGATGTCTTTTCTTTGATTTTAATATATCTTTGTGCAATTAATATGATTGATAGAATTATTTTTTTCTTTCTTCTACAAATGAGAGCAATAGCATTTGTTTTCAAGCTATTTGGACTCCAGCCTGAAACTTTTTACCAAAAAAAATCCCTACTTGTTTGTGTCGACCTCCACCCTGTGAGACAGAGGTATTTCGATGTAAACTCACTTAGGAAACTTTATGATGGTGTACCACCCAAGACAATTTCTGACACTGGAGGAGACAACGGTTTCAATGGAAGATTTTGACCATATGTTTGGGGAATTTTCGATGTTTTACCTTTATCTATATTTTATATACCTTTTACAGAATTTTAGCATTTTTATCTTTTCTATTTTATCGTCCTAAAGTTGTTGTGCATTTATTCATTTTTACATTTTTTAAACTTTACTTTCAATTTGCATCATATGAGGTGCTGTTAAACACCAATACATGCATACATATTTCAAAAATGTTCCCGACCCCCGCCAAAAAAATTAAATGGTCGGTCCCTTACTGGAAAGAAGTTTAATGTACTTGGTGTTCCCTCAGTTCTGGTGCCCCGGGTGGCTGAGTGGTCTAAGGCCCTCGCCTTTACAGATCACTCACATCTCACCTCTGTCCGTTTGGGTTCGAGTCTCGGCTCGACCAACGTGGGTATATGAGAAAGCTTGCCAGTAGCTTTGGGTCGGTAGTTCTTCCCGGGATCTTCCCGGGTTCTTTTTCCACCAATATATACTGGCCGCCATGTATAGCCTATCATGTGGTGAAATATGGCGTCAAACCCCAAGAAACCAAACATCCCTCCATCCCATTCATTATCATGAACTGACTCGAGTTTTTCTCTTTTTCGATCATGTCTTGTTGACTTATGTACGGCATTAAGTCTGCGAGACCCATTGTTGAGTACTCAAAATCTAAATCAATCTAAAAGACAGAGAAATGACAAAATGAGTAATGAAAAGATGTAAGGATTTATATGAACTTCCTTGGCTTGAGCAGCATTTTTTTTAAAAATAACACAAGTACAGAATACCTTGTGAGCAGAAACATTTAATTACAGTTTTGAAACAATGTTGAATAACTCTGAAAATGCATTATAAACTATGCAAAATTGTCACCAACATCGCAAATTATGTTTGCGCATTTCATACATTTAGAAATAACACTTCAATTTTAACAAACATCACAAACTAATCAAACACCTTGTATTATTTTACATATCACATAGTGTATGCTGAGAGGAGAAACCCGAAGTTGTATGCCCCTTCAATTAATCGTACATTTACTAGCAAAAATAGTTTTAATGGCCTGCTTTTTAATATACATTTGACGGTGAACAAGTAATGCCTGATGTAATAATAATATCACAACACAGTCCACAGCTTACAAACTCTACGGTCTGTTTGAAAACGTACCCTTTGGCTGACTCACAGGCATGCCAAAGTGCGCTTTTAAATCGGAGTCCTGTAGATTTATAAGAATGGAAATGATAGTTCTAAAAACAAAATCTTATCCTTCTCAATTTAATTAATTAAACATTAGAAACCGACTTTAATGTGAGTCTCTTTTAAACACCGGAAATATATGATAGTTATTGTTTAACAGAGTTATATCTTGCCTGCGCTGAACAAATGGGTCTCAATCAACATCGATATCAAACATCTAGACACATGTACTTTGATTGCATAATGCATTACTTGTTCGCAGTAACTCGCCGTTAGCAGTATTGTCAAACGAGACTGGCGTTATGATGTCCATACATTTATGTCTTATCTGTTCTGATATAAAGTTCACAGACATTTCATAACTGAAGTCTGTTTAGTTAGAAAGTTACTGCGTTCTTCTTCAACTTGTCTCGCTTTCAGACCTCTATGAAGCTCCAAGAAAATACATCAACAGGATTGGATTGGGGTAGGGTGGAGTAATCTTAAAGAATTTGACATTTAATTAAAAACACACAAGCTACTGAATTTCGAATTCAAGGCTTTTCGATCAGTTGTTTACTGTCAGGAAGAAGAAAATCATTTTTAAAAAAAATTCATTTACAATTCTCCATCCCGTTAGGATTTAAACTCGTGACTGAAATACAATAATGTTTTCCTGGTAATATATACCCTTGCATCAAAATGCGTCTTCATTTCATAGATTTTGACCAATCGCTACATTCGTATTTTATGCATAATCTAGAATTGAAACTTACACCAAGGAAATAAGAAAATACATACATTTAATGCTATAATCCTAGTTCGAGATTTATTACTTTTAATTGTCTAAATGTAAAATTGTTGTAAAAAAAATACATATTTTCTTTATGTCGTTCTTTTCAAATTTGAATAACTTTCTCTTGACGATTCTGATATTGCAGTTATCTCGTCCTAGGGGCTCAGAAAACCAAGAGAACTCAACCAACTTTGAATGGGTCGTCACAGTCTATCAAACTTAGGATAGCTAAGTTGCGAAGTCAGCTCGTTAGCGTTGCGCTATCCAGACTCAAAGGTCTCATTTATGATAGCTAAGGTGCGAAGCAAGTAAGGCTGCAACGTGTGCACGTGTAAACGGATTAGTTTCGTTTACTGCCTGTAAACGTTTAAAAGATCGGTAAACGTGTAAACGAACATCCGTGTGGCTGTCATTGACACAAGAACAACCATTTCCAATTAAATTACATATTACCACATCTTTGCTTAAGAGGATTGTTTAGCAGGATTTTTATGTTAATTCTTTTATTAAAGCATGTATCATGGATTTTCACATCGAATATGACATCGCCGGAAAAGAGCAGACGTTAATGAAAATTAGTTAAAGCGCACATTAAATATCGCGTTCATTTACTGTTAATGCTGATAAAAATGTTGTATTTCAACTACAAGATTTACCTTTAAACAACATGTTTTTTTTTACAGAACCTTTGATTAGTGACATTAAAAAGAAAAAAGAGAGAGACAGAGAAACACTGTTTCAAGTTTGTAAGCCACATAGTTTTTGGGTCATTGTAGTACCTACAAAAGCATCCCATGCGCATGCTTAGGCAATACATCCGGATCCATTATCGATATTTTCATCATGTGTATATATATATATATATATATATATATATATATATATATATATATATATATATATATATATATATATATATATATGACAGTAGCAAACAAAATCACTATAATCTTAGGGATGTTTTACCGAAATTGTCCGATATATTCAGCAAAGACATGTCTTACAAACTGAACCTGTCATAATACGAGACGAAGGACGTACAGCAAATGGAACAGTCGCAAATTGAGCGAGGTATGGCATGCACATTATAATAGCTGTCAGCTATTCAGTAAGATTAGCGGGTAGATAGGGGGAAAAGTTGAGTTTCTGATCGTTTCGATTAAACGCCATCGCTTCGGTTATTGTAACTGTGTACACGTGTAGACATTTTGGTAAACGTTGCAGCCTTAGAAGCAAGCTCGTTAGCGTTGCGCTCTCCAGACCTAAACATCTAACTGTAGTATGTGACCAATTGGCACAGATTAAACTTTTCTAGTATCACTGCTTCAAAATATAACATGGGGAAGGCGTTAGCTTCGGCTGTTTTGTTTTTGTTTTTGTTTTCTTGGCTAGTCAGTCTTGATGCATTTTATTTATAGTTGTATGTATAATCAATAGCCTAACATGTAAACCTAAATCTTCAATGAAAAAATATATATAGATATATATATATATATGTGTGTGTGTGTGTGTGTGTGTGTGTGTGTGCACGCGCGAGGAAACGGTGCTTGCTAACATGGATTATGCTATACTTATCATACTTATCAGCATCTCTCTCGTGTTACTGTGCTACTCATTTTTCGTATATTTGTTGTTGTTGTTGTTGTTGTTTCTTTAAAAAAACCAGACAAAACGAGTACGTCTTAATCATATGGGAAAACATAGATAATGTCATAAATATGAATATAATCAACATAACTAACGCCATTATTAATAATTTCTGATACAGACGTTAATTTATGCCAACTTTATTGAGTAACTAAATTCGTATATAAAAAGTTAAAGTCATACTGAAATGAAACTGATTAGTATTCCTAACTAAATTTGTATTTAAAAAGTTAAAGTTATACTGAAATGAAACTGATTAGTATTCCTAACTAAATTCGTATATAAAAAGTTAAAGTCACACTGAAATGAACCTGATTAGTATTCTTAACATAAAATGCTGTACTCTTACATCAACGTCTTAAGGTACTGGCGATATCAATTTTGCCAGTTATGTCATTAAACAGATATGCTCATTTATCCACGAGTCTATTCATTACAATCAAGACGTATAAAATAGAAAGAAGGAAATAAAGAACGAAAATATTTTGATAATATTCAGAATGTGCGACAATGCAAACACTTATATTCCAGGCGTATTTCATTTACTTGGTTAGCGTATCGAATGCATACAAATCCAAAATATATTAAATTTTTGACACAATGACCGAAAATAAGCATATTTATTTGACACATTTTTCGATTGTTTTAGATCTAAATATTAAATATTAATATTATTAATACCTAAACAACATTTTTGATGCGTTCGTAACCAATAAAGCCCCTGTTGACGATATAATGAGCAGTAGTACAGACCCAAAGGTTGAACGGCAGAATAATAAACTCCCAGGATAAACAAAACAAAGCAACACGAAACAGACATGAACCATCGTCTGATAATAATTCAGATGACTATATGTCCTTTCACTACTACCCCTCCATTCCCCTGAATAAGAGACACGTGACAGCGTAATATTGCCATATTCCTTGCTATTTCAAAGCAATGAGATTAGTATTATAACATCATGGAAAATCATCGACCAGACACGCACACGCGCGCACGCACGCACATGCCCACACACACTACCAAAAAATAAAAAAATGACGACACATTCTTAAACTCCTTTCCAGAAAGCTCCGCATGTATATACACAAATCATATTTTCTCAAAGTCAATAGTCTACTTTAGTCTTCTTCTTCTTATTATTATTATTATTAGTATTATTACCAACATCATCATCATTGTCAGCAGCAGCAGCAGCATGGCCACTATTGTCTTTTATTGAAGAATTCTCAATAAGATTTGAAAATTGGCATAGTCTATGTATTGCTTTCTTCTGAAAACAGTTTCTAGACCAGCATGAATTCAATATTTTGTATGGATACATTTTATATATTTGTAAACGGTGTCTAGACCAGCATGAATTCAATACTTTGTATGGATACATTTTATATATTTGTATCAGCTTATACAGTTTATCACGTATTTTGCCAATATTGGTTTATCAAGTTCAGTAATTGAAATATGTATAATTCTCAAAATAAAGTATATGTTTGTTGTATGCTTGACATCACACGGTATCAGTAAGTATGAAAAGGCGTCACACAATGCAAGTCAGCTGCGCTCCCTAGGGTTTCTCTTTTCAAATTATTCGTAGTGTTTCGTATATTTAATAAGTCAAAATGTGTGTGTGTGTGTGTGTGTGTGTGTGTGTGTGTGTGTGTGTGAGTTAAAACATGATATCTGTAAAACAAAACAGTACACGTTCTTCTTTCTTTCTATCATCTGTGTGTGTTTGATAGATAGAGTAGTTTCTTGGGTTAGATGATTCCAAATTGTTTGTTAAGTTTCCATTAGGCCAGACAAATTTCCCATGATACAATGATATGGAATTTAATAGTGTATGTTTCAGGTAACATATGTATCTGAATTGATAAGCTGGGATGAATGAAGTATGTTGTACATAGCAAAATTATGAGAAGGGTTCTATCTTTGTAAAATTACCTGTGATTATTCTTGTTGTGTTTAGATTCATCTATGAACTTGTGTTACGACTCTAGATCTTAAAATAATGTAACAGAAAGAAAGTGAAACCAACAATGTAAGTAAAATCAACAAGCAATTTATTTCTAGACAATTAAAATGAAAATTCAAAGGACACTTACAATAACGTGAATTGAAGTCCAAATAATCCAATAATCCTAAGTATTCTAATCACAAGTCCTAAATATGGAATGTTCCGAATGAATTCCAGTAGCCTTGAATTTCCTGATATACCAATAGTCTTGAATGTCCTGATGTATCAGTAATCTTGAATGTCATGAAAGATGTAATCCAGAATATCTTTAAATGAATGTACATAAATCCCGAAGTCAAGTACTATTTCAAACTGAGAATTAGTACTTTTAGTAAATCCAAGGAATATTTCAAATATATAATTCCTCTCTCTGAATTTGCTCTGATTTTTACAACTGTAACATCTGATTACTAAAATAAATTCCTTAATAGACTGATCTTAATGACATTAAGTTCAGCATAGGAATGGAATCTTGTTTACCAAATGCTGTATAAATATAAGACAAGTCACATGACAGAATATTCTAGAATATGAGTAACTCTAAATGGAATTTTACTGGCGTACCTGAATTTTCTCATGCCAAGATATGGAAAATTCCAATCTAAGTACTAAATGCTTGGTAAACAAGTCTGACCTTGAACTCAAATGCAGTAAATATGCTGTTTACAAAATGACTAAAGTACATCTTATCTCATGGGCACATATTATAAATTCAATATGCATAACACTTGGCTACCATCTGATTTAATATAGTCGTTCTTGAAGTAGAACAGTTTTAATGTTTAACCTGGTCTTTTCTTGTGTACACATACATAACATTTAGAGTGGTGTTTGTAACAAAACACGCTAGAAGTTTATTACTCTGGTCAGTTGTGTATATTTCCAGCGGATTTCCCGGTTTAGCTCAGCAATATTGTTGAAACCAGTAATGTTACCTGTATGAAGTCATGTGTGACCCGGCTCAGCGTTTGATGGTTCAACGTAAGATGCTTGTGCCTTTGTCTGCGCGAAAGTGAGGTTCCGTGCGAGTTCTTCTGCAGACAGGAAGAAATGGGATCATTCCTTGTGTTACGCCCCATTACAGTGCAATAATGCGACTTCATGTTCTTTATATATACGACGTGGTTTCATAACTTCATGTCCGTTATTGAACGGTGTATTTTCATATATTTATATATGTTTGGTGAACAGTACAATTTCATAAATTTATGTTAGATATGTAAATAGCATAGCTTCATAAATTAATGTCGTTGGAAGAGTCTTATAATTGTGTGTGGAAAACTTCTCAATATTTAATTTAGAATTCAGCATAATGTTCGAGTTACAGTATTTAGTACTTGTGTAGACCAATTGTTGAAAATATTTGCTTAATCTAAACTGTATCAGATTAAAATTTGATTGTCGAGCTAGGTCAGAATTGTGCATGTAGGTAAGTATTTTTTTAAAATTTTTTTTTATTACTGCTGTTAGTCTCTCCACTGAACCCAATGCCGCTCGGTCTGTCTGTGTGACAACATTACAGCTACTCAACCAGAAGACCAACATCTAGATAAATTAACCATGCATTACGGCAAAGTATAAACTTTCTCTCGCTGATTAACGGAATCATCTTATCACAGCTACAATTTTAGGCAATTTCTATGACATCTAAGAGATAAAAATAGCATGCACGGTCCTTTACAAGATTTAGTCTTCTTTTCAATTATCCAAGGGACAAAAACTCAGCAAATAGTTTCTACTGCAGCATAAAGTTATTCTCATTGAAACTTCATATCTAGGAAATACACTAACATACAAGCTTCTATGCAAGTATATAGAATTTTAAAGATTTTTTTAAAAAAAGTATGCCATTGAATACAAATATTCAAACGATAAAGGACAGGAAGAATATATTTTTGTCTGGTCCTGTGCGTTTCTCTGTCTCAAGTAAACCTGTACTTATTCCAACACGTTTCAATGTCCGAATACATTATTTATTTTCGGATGGATCATTGTACATATTGTATAGCGTATACAAAATTTTCCATTTGATGAAATAATCTTTTTATGTATTCTGCATCACAAAGAGTTAAAACAGTTGTGTATGAGGAGAGAGAAAGAGAGAGAGAGAGAGAGCACAATCAACTTATCTATTAGAAAATAGTACATCCTGAGTGGAGTGGATGCGCATTTTAGACTTACCAATTCTTCCCATACAAAATCCTTATAATATTTCATAATAACGTACTTCCATCTCTGTTTTTCGTTCGTCACAAACAGCTTCTACCAATTAAATTAAAATAAATAAATAAAAAAAAAAAAAAACACAAGAAAGAGAGGGCACAAGTTTATACAAGAGAAATATAATTTTTTAAAGACATATTTGAATGGTTTGTATTAATTATATTACTAAACATCATTTGTATACGCCGTTACGTATTATAGGGTAATCTTAACTTGTTATATGCATTTATAGGGTAATCTTGATTTGCTATATGCATTCATAGGGTAATCTTGACTTGCTATATGCATTCATAGGGTAATCTTGACTTGCTATATGCATTCATAGGGTAATCTTGACTTGCTATATGCATTCATAGGGTAATCTTGACTTGCTATATGCATTCATAGGGTAATCTTGACTTGCTATATGCATTCATAGGGTAATCTTGATTTGCTATATGCATTCATAAGGTAATCTTGACTTGCTATATGCATTCATAGGGTAATCTTAACTTGTTTTATAGTTTCATATGGTAATCTTAACTAGCTATGTCCAATCATAGGGTAATGTTAGCTTGTTATATTCATTCATAGGGTAATGTTAGGTTGTTATATTCATTCATAGGGTAATGTTAGCTTGTTATATTCATTCACAGGGTAATGTTAGCTTGTTATATTCATTCACAGGGTAATGTTAGCTTGTTATATTCATTCATAGGGTAATGTTAGCTTGTTATATTCATTCACAGGGTAATATTAGCTTGTTATATTCATTCACAGGGTAATGTTAGCTTGTTATATTCATTCATAGGGTAATCTTAACTTGTTATATGAGATTTTAATTCAATTCAAAATCATCTTGGTTGGTATTACAAATACGTGTTATAGCCAAATGTTGCAAAGTGGTTATTTATAGTACATTTGATGAGCAAATGCAGTTACAGTATATGTCAAAGAATATACATGTATATGAATACATATACACCAATCATCAGATAGATGATCATTTTAGTGGTTGTGGTGAAGACATACAAAATGCGTATCATTATATATTTGTTGATAATCATTGCTTCAAACAACGCAGGATACTGGTTCAAAGTCTTAATTAAATATTTATGCCTTTGACTTCAAATGTCTTATTGTATGAATCATCTGAATTTAATGAGGATGTTAATATTCGTTTGTTTTAAAGATAACTGTATAAAACAATAATAATAAAAACAAATCATAAAACAAAAACTTTTTATGTCATTAAAGTGCATTCAAACAAATCCTTTATATTTCTGTATATTATATTATTGAAAGGGTAATGATATTGTTTTCATCTTTTCATCTTTCTTATTGTGTTTTTTTTTTAATGTTGATCGTTTTATCAATGTAATGATATATGTGTAACATCTGTCAGCTCTCTCTCTCTCTCTCTCTCTCTCTCTCTCTCTCTCTCTCTCTCTCATACTGGTCTTCCACGCATCTTCTATATTACGACATATGATTTGTATAGAAGCATACTGTAACTTTGCCGCAATCCATGTATATATTTATCTTTGTAGGGGATGGATGGTTATTGGGTTGGCTCGGCAGGTATGGAACCCGTTATCGTAGGATTACGAGACCGATGCTCGATAAATTGAGCTATACCGCTGTTCCAAGTAGGGAAAGAGCTTAATCTAAGTTGTTAAAACTTGTAGCCCGACTCCATTGTTTATAATTTGGGCAAAACGAAACAAAGCGTTTAAAGTATAAAGACTCTACTGTTAAATTAGCTTCTTTTAAATAAATGTTTTTTAGTTTTATATTTACCAATTTAGTGTCATTTACTTCACTTTAGCATTTTTTTCTTCTTCTGCTTTTATCTTGGCATAAACTGTCAGTTGCCATATCACACAGAAAATAACACTAGGATATTTTATTCCCTCCTCCAGAAAATGTATTTTCATCCGACAGATAATTGTGTTCCCCCAGGAAACTTTAAAAAAAAAAAAAAAAAAAAAAAAAATAATCCAATCCCAGATCGATAAAATGGTTCCTGCCTAAACAGTTCCCTGATAGAAAAATATTAATCTTGTATAAAAAAACTAAAAACAAAAGAAAATGTTGATAGATTTTATGTCTCTCATGAAAAACTAAAAACTTTGAAATAAAAAGGATGTAAATACTAATAGACTATTGGAAGCCAAATTTTATGAAAAAGAATTTGAGAGTAATATCGTCAGCTTGAATAGTCGTTGGAACTGTGCTTAAAGGAATTAGCGCCAAAACAATGATTATTTCTTTCTAAACTGTAATCGGACTAATTGTTCCTGATCAAAACGACATACATGTACCAATAAATATAAATGTGTGACGTCATATGAAAAGTATGCATATGTGATTTGGGGACTCTCTATCTAAATGTTTCTAAATAGTTTTTAAATTTAAATAAATCGGGTGAAGTTTAATGAATGTTAACAATTTAAATAAATCGGTTGTGTAAAAATATACCATAAAGAGTTTAGAAATAAAATTTTTAGCTATGAAGATCGTCAATACATTCGTTCCGTCGACACTTTATTTGGTGTGGTGAGCATATTCATTGTTTTTTGTAAAACCTAATTAATCATTGCAACTTAACTAATTTTGAATGCAACGCTAAATTAAATTATTTGCGTCCTGTCACTCTAATTAGAAGCAATAACTTCAGTGAACAAATTTGTCTGAATGACATTTAGAAATACATGAAAAATAATACAAATTTCAATCTTATTTCATTGAAAAGCTGGGATACGCATTATCTCTTTAGCTCTATTTTCAAAGGCAATCGTACTAGTAACAGATTAACAAGTATTGGTATCGTAGAAGATGTTGGTGCCGAGTTTTTCTCCATCGCAATATTCTCGCATCAATTATTATTATTATTATTATTGGAAAATCGACTGTCAAGAATAACATAGTGAAAATAATAGCAAAAGAAAATCTAGAGATGGAAACTTATTCTATTGATTCACAAGTATCAATAATAAATATAAAAAAATGTGCACCTTTTTCTGCCTAGACGTCGATAATGATGATGAATATGATGACTGTTGGCATTGCCGTCGTCAGTGTTGTTGTTATCGTTGCTCTTATCTTTCTTCATCTTCTTCTTCTCAACATTATTGAGTTTTATGCTTACCCTTGCAGACACAATGTTTACTAAAATGTATTTGTGCAAATGAAAATGCTTTTGAAAATCAATATTGCAAGTAAGGAGTAATTTCGAGAAGAAAAAAAAATAAAGACAAAGAAAACTCTTTCTATTGACATCTCGAGTAAATAAAGCATGAAATTTGTGTTCCGTTTCCCAAGATGATGACGATGGTGACGATGACTAAGATGATGATAATGGTGATGACGACAATGATTTTTGTTGTTTTCGTCGTCATTATTATTATTATTATTATTATTATTATTATTATTATTATTATTATTATTATTATTATTTATATCATTATGATCATCATCAGGCTGAGATTTGTAGTATGCACAAGTACTATTATTAGTTTTTATTTATTTGTTTGTTTGTTGAAATATAAAATAAGAAGAAAAAATAATCGATATTGCTTTTAGATGGATGTGGTTGCAGTCAGTATTGAAAACTTTAACTATTCATTTGTCTATTCACCAAACTTTTTAAAGACAAGGTTGGGAAAGGAGGAATAACCGAGCTATGTCATTTTCTCTCAGGCCGTGATTGTGTTTATATCCAGGCCCGGCCTTCTATCTATACATGAAGATAAACACGGTTTCAAATTCTTGCAATTTTTAATATTTATTTTTAATTTAATTTTTTTTTACAGAGTCTTGCTAAATTTAGGATGCAGTTATTTGAGTTCATCATTGTGGATAAATGATTACCGTTTTTTATTATTAATAATAATAATAATAATATTATTATTATTATTATTATTATTATTATTATTATTATTATTATTATTATTATTATTATTATTATTATTATTATTATTATTATTGTCGTGGTTGTTCTTGTTCTTGTTCTTGTTTAAAATATAAAATAGATATTCCATTCCCGTTACTAACATACTAGAAAGGTTCTAAAGTGCTGAACCCAATTGCATAAATGTAAGTCTGACCTAGAATTTGTCATTTGTCATTTATCATATATATATATATATATATATATATATATATATATATATATATATATATATATATATATTCATTTTTAGACTTCCGCATACACTAATAATTCTTTTGTTTTGTACTGCACTACGTTTATTTATTTATGATTCTTCTTATTTCTTATTAAAGATTCAATCTTTTTCTTTGCATGTTATACTAATGAAAATTTCATATCTTTTATTATCGACTAAGAAAATCACCTGTTGGCAAGATGTTAATGATCATTTGAATTGTATATGTAGTATATTCTTGACTCTGTAAAATCCTTCTGGTTGCATATTATATATGTAGTATATTCTTGACTCTGTAAAATCCTTCTGGTTGCATATTATATATGTAGTATATTCTTGACTCTGTAAAATCCTTCTGATTGCATATTATATATGTAGTATATTCTTGACTCTGTAAAATCCTTCTGATTGCATATTATATATGTAGTATATTCTTGACTCTGTAGAATCATTCTGGTTGCATATTATATATGTAGTATATTCTTGACTCTGTAGAATCCTTCTGATTGCATATTATATATGTAGTATATTCTTGACTCTGTAAAATCCTTCTGATTGCATATTATATATGTAGTATATTCTTGACTCTGTAAAATCCTTCTGATTGCATATTATATATGAAGTATATTCTTGACTCTGTAAAATCCTTCTGGTTGCATATTATATATGAAGTATATTCTTGACTCTGTAAAATCCTTCTGATTGCATATTATATATGAAGTATATTCTTGACTCTGTAAAATCCTTCTGGTTGCACATTATATTTTCAAGTGCTCTTATTATTCAAAATGTATTGTTTTGAATAAATGACCAATTCAAAAAGTTATTATAAATAAAATGAAATGAATGAGCTTAAACCCGAAAATTTTATGGTTTCCGAAGTTTTTCATGTTAAAAAAAAAAATAATTTCCACACCTTTTAGACCCAAGAAAAACTTGTTTGCTATTACGTTATCACTGGCGTTCAACCAATCACAAACTGCTATTACGTTATCACTGGCGTTCAACCAATCACAAACTGCTATTACGCTATCACTGGCGTTCAACCAATCACAAACTGCTATTACGTTATCAATGGGGTTCAACCAATCAAAAACTGCTATTACGATTCGCATGTTCATTCGAAGAGCTGATTTGCTTTATGATTCTTTCCCTTTAGATACTTAGACTTTGACGGTAGGCACAATCCTTCCTTACTGCTTTTATTTTTCTTTAAGGATTAAATTATTACTGGAAATAGTGTATCAAAATATTCTCAAAGGGCGAGACTTCATTATAACGGGTTGGGGTGGGTGGTGGAAATGATCACAAAGCGTCGGTCCAAAACTGGTATGTTATTTTAGAAAAGCTGCTCCTTACAGGAACTAATTGGCTGTTGGTCTTGGATAAGACACGGACAAAGTGATTGACAGATCAAGCTGGACATCCATTAATTACCTATCATTTTCAACTGGGTGTAGATTTGGATTAATTAGCCTGCAACTCAATGAACAACGAGATCAACCAATAACTGTTAGGTTTTTCACACCTTGTTCGACTCGGTAGATAAAAATTCTCCACCTGCTTGACCAATCACAGCTCCTGTTTAACATATCGTACCAATCTCTTTCTTGCTCTCCCGGTCGATTTTACATTTCGGCCTTTAAGACATTCCAGGAATATTGCTTTTAAGAATTCTGCAATTAGTGTTCTGGAAAATTAACGATAAAACCCGAGTGAATCGAATATTTTCAACTACTAGAAACAAGGTAATATCAAGGAAATTCCAAGTGCAGAAATGTCATCAATTCTAAAAAAAATGTTGCTGATTGACTTGGTGCAAAGTCTGGCACAAATTTCACACTGTTATACATATAATCAGTTCCATGCGGTGAAATCTTTACATTTTTCCACCTCACTATGTCACCAAATGTGTTAAGCATGCTTGCAATCATCAAAATAACACCGTTACCAACGGAACACGTCACGTAAGGTTGTCCTTTCCACCTATCATACGTTATCCTGTCCTTCCATTTGAAAAAAAACCCCCAAAAAACAAATTTTCAAATGGCTGTAGAATTTACACAGTTTTGAATTTAAAATTTTAGATAGTTTATTTATATATTGTTATCTTTTGCCTTGCCCTAGATGACATTCCAATTCCCTAGATGACATGCCAATTCCCTAGATGACATGCCAATTCCCTAGATGACATGCCAATTGGCTTAGCTGTATTCAGCCTTTACTAGCCATTTAATTTTTCTTAAACAAATCCTTAAGTTGCATAAACGCGAGTAACAAATCTCATTATTTTTTCTTATCGAAAATCTTACATATATATATATATATATATATGTGTGTGTGTGTGTGTGTGTGTTTATGTCTGTATATGCATGCGTGAGTGAGAGTGCTTGCGTGTGTGCAAAGCAACTCTTGATCGCAGATATGAGAAAGAAATGTTGCGCGACAATATCATGGCTAAAAACGAATAAATGCGATAAATTCTACATTGCTCTGTAATGTAGGCATAACTGGTGCATATAACAGTTCGACTGTCAACACTCTCGCCAAAACTATTTGTCTATTTAAAAAATATCTCCCATAAAAGAAGCATTTTAAAAAATAAATGAAATAAGAATGAATGCATTGGAACTGGACTTTTTTCTGTAGAAATCTGAACCTTGAAAAAGGTATCCTTTATGACAGAAGTCAAAATGGATTTTCAAAGTGAGGACTTACTTATGATCTGGTACTTTAAACTGGACGCTTTGTTCTCTTGACACATCAATGATTCGTATATTTGCCTTGCTGCAAAGTATTTGCCAGCATGACTAGTGCTTGAAAAAACAAAACAACAACAATAAAACTTCATGCGAACAAATCGTTAAAATTGTTAAGAGTAATAAAATGTTTCAGTTCTCTTAAATCGGGAGATCAGCTTTTACAACCGAATCTTTGTTGTTTTCACAACTTTGGAATGAGAACTAACGTATAACCATGCATTTGGAATTAAAGATTTTTATTTATTTGGTAATAGTTTTCTCACGTATTTTTCTGCACTACAGACACTGGATGACTCAATAAAAATTTAATAGATGAATGAGGAAATATTAGTTTACAACAGTAATGAAAACAGTAGCAACAACGACGACGACGACAGCAACAAACCACAGCAATAACAACAACAACAACAATTATGTTTCCGCTTTTCCGCTATCTGTTTCTTATATCATCACTTTCTACTTATTTTCTGCAGATGGAAATTAGACCATGAAGGTTTTGCCGATAAAGATTATCATCTATAAACTGCTGTGTATATATATCTGATTGTACTTAAGAAAAAGATACCCGTGTAGCTTATGAATGTATCCACAGGCGATAACCTGCTGGATGTTTTGCAGGTAAGAAAGCAAGGACAAACAGGTGCTTCTAAATCTACGAGCTACAGTCCTTTTGATCACGCAAATCACTCACTTACACCTGTTGGATGATAAAAATTCGCCGTTCTTATTGGTCAGATTTAGTTAGATATAGACTTGACCAGACAACATCTTGTCTGTTCTGCTGTTGGCCCCCGGGAGAACCTTGCCATCTCGACTCTTTGTCACGGGCAGCACCTGGTGGATCAGAGAGAGAGAGAGAGAGAGAGAGAGAGAGAGAGAGAGAGAGAGGTTAGAATTCAGTTGACAGTAATTGACTCAGATAGTTTAAAGTCATTAAAAATAATGGCACAAAATGACAGTGTAAACAATATTTTATATAATATCACACTATATATATTTGTTTAACTTACTAACTTACTATAGTCTTTTTATTTTTTTGGGGGGAGGGTCTCACTTGAATATATCTGAATATCTGAATATATAGTTTAAATAAAAATCGACAGACAAAACCTTTTTTTATCCTTAACATCTTTTTCTGGGGAATTATTTTTGTATTTGTCAAAAGTATGAATAGCACTGATTTATCAGTCGAAAGGGTATGCATATTAGTAGATACCAAAAAATAATACTTAACTTTGCTGCATCCTATTTTAGATATTGTTACTTTAATAATAATAATAATAATAATAATAATAATAATAATAATAATAATAATAATAATAATAATAACAACAACAACAACAACAACAACAAGCAAACCTTCTCTTCTTTCTCCTCCTCCTCCCACTACTATCACTGCTTTCTCCTCTTCTTCATCTACCTTTGCTGGTGTGATGGTAAGTACTAGAAACAGTAGCTGGAGTAGCAGCATTAGTAATAGTAATTGCTCTTGTTGACGACTACGACAAAGATGAATATAAAGACAACAAAAGAATAATGACTACAATACCTGCAAAGATTGTGTTACAGTTTGATAGTTCTACTACCTGTGATGTCATGTTGACAGAGGGAGTCAGGCGTTTCAGATAAGAATGCTTCTTATTTTTAAAGAGTTTCTCGTGAGAAAAACTGGGAAATATTTGAGTCAGGGAAGGTTCATATGTCCCATACTCGAATGTGATAGAGATAAATGCATGTGTCGAATTGTTTGTGAATTTCTGTCACCTCTTTCGACTAGAAGTCACAAGTAATATACGTCATAGATGGATTTGGTCCCGCATAAATAAATTTTATTTCGCCACGTTTCTCAGCAACGTCACAGATGCTGTTGATTTGTGTTGTGATAGGTCGACTCTCACGTCCGTTTGTCGCCGGTGCAAAACTCTGAGACACATCTCTTTGCGCGTTGTCGTATCAAACTTAAATATGGCAGGACAATAAATGAAATTTAATCTCCATGTACTTAACTGTTAGTAGCCCTTAATCTAGTCTTCAATCTATTGCTTGCCAATCTAAATGTAAACTGTGTCGCTTTACATACATAAGGAAGGCCATTATCCAATCAAAAGACAGCAAACCGGTGCTGTCCTTTTATCGATTGAGGGCGTGTCACGGAGGCACGCGACAAGCAAAGACGGTCACGCCTACAAAGAGAACTATTGACTCCGTGGTCTTTGTCTTCGAATCAAAGTACATGCTATTTGTCACTCTTTTATAAGTGTGGATAGCTGATTGAAAAGGAAGTCGTCCCAGTTTTTCTTCATCCTCTCTAGTAGATATTACTCCTCGTGAGCGGCACTAGATAATCAGTGTTGGATAGATTACACGGAACGAAGACTTCGCAGGTGACTTGGAAACTTACAAAAAAAGAAGTGAAATTTATATATGTATATAGATATATAAGAGGAAGACAGACACTTCGCTCTACTGTGAGTATACTTATATCATAAGAATTCCTTAGATGTTTCTTTACGAAATATTAGCAAAGCAAATTTGTAATACTTTACGGTTATCTGTAAATAATACTTAGAATTTATTGTCGATAAAATGTGACACCTGTCTAATATAGAACACATATGAAAGACATTTAATTAAAAATGAGGGCAACGTCTCATAAATATTAAACTGTTAAATAAAATGTTAAAGCGTAGTGACAATATTTTTAAGACAGATGTGTGTCTCCAGTCAAGGTAAGCGCTTCAACATACTCCGATAAACACTAGAGCGCTAAAACCTATTCCAATGGAAAACTCACTAATATGACAATTACAGAGAAACAGGCGCTACATGGCAAACATGTTGCAATTTATAGTTTGTGAGTACCAATCAACAACATCAATTAATGAATATCGCATTTGCATATGTCTAATATCTGATTTATTGATTAAAAGCTGGTGACATTCACGATATCACCCATTAAAAATCAAATGCACATCATAATCGACTTGTTTAACAGGATCAATATTGTACAAATTCATGTAAACTTTTCTCTCTCTCTCTCTATCTATCTATCTATATATATATATATATATATATATATATATATATATATATATATATATATATATATACATAGAGAGATAGATAGACAGACATAGAGACAGAGAGAGGGGGTGGGGGGAGAAAGAAGATGACTTAAGAAGTAAGCTATGTATTCAATCTTGTTTACCTGTGATATGTCATACCTTTGTATAAGAAGCTTCGCCCCTGTATCTCAACTTTATCAAAATGCTTGCGTAGATTTGACTGAGTAAATATTTAGTCATATGGTTCAGAAACAGATTTCATGCAACCAACATATTAAGAAATGACAGGGTAATTCATATCGGTATTTAAGAGATTAAATATATTTAAACTTTTTTTTTCTCCCGAAACTGTCATTGGCAAATACAAGAAAACAATTTTTGAATCACTCGGTATATATTTTACACGGGAATAAAGGAGAATTTTCTCAATTATAGATACTTAACATCAAATATAATGTCTGGTGCTAAATGCATAAATTTATAGTAAAAAATTATCTCTTTATCACGAAGGTGTCTATATCTTCATCTTTTATTTCCTTCAGTTGTTTTCAAGATGAGATGTAGTAGAAAATGTAACAGAAAGACGTATTTTGTATTTGTTAGATTCTCAGACGAGATTTGTTTTAGCAGTCATCTCGCAGTTCTCCTCAAAGGATCCAGTACAAAATATTACTGGTCATATCTATTTAATTAATTAGTGAGCTTCTTCCACAAATGTCTGCCCCCTTTTATATTTCTCTGTAACTAAATTATATATAATTTTTTTAAAAAAAATAGATAGATACATAAAGAGTAAAAGTGCCATAACAACAATTGCAATGAGATTCCAATAAAATTCTAATTGAAAAATAAGAATAGTGTGTTCTGTCTAGAAGAATATTATGTGCAATAAGGAGGAAAAATTTGAAAGATCCTGTGTTTAATGAAATTCGCTTATTTGTATAAAACGTATTAATTTTCGATAAAAACGGGAACAGGTTTACTTCAGTATGATCTGAAACGAACATGTGCGAAAAAAAAAAAAAAATACAAAAATGTCAGAATCTACAAAGTGGCTTAATTCTGATTAACTAGGTTGTTTTATGAATAATCTACCCGGTATTTATTCAATAATACACCCAATGCATGGTAATTAAAAAAGTAACTCCACGGCCGGGGCATATCAATTTCATAAAATGGATGCGTGTTTAAGCATCATCACAAAATACTTGCTCATACAGGGCATATTTTATAGGATATATTTTGTTAGAGCGTTTGATATACACGTCCTTCCACAAAATCCCAAACCAAAGCTGTTTGCTATTGTGATCCAATAATTTTTGTCTTTTTTCTGATTACCTGCAACATAATTCTTTGACTTTTGTTTGTTGCATACGATTTCAAACAAAATGAAATCAGTAACTTTTAATGGCTTTCATTTGTTTTAGTTTTCTTGCATTCTACATTAATCAAAACATGTTGTACTTTTGTTGTTGTTGTTGTTGTTGTTGTTTTGGGTTTTTTTTCTTTGTTTTTTTTTGTTTTGTTTTTTTTTTTTTTTTGTTTTTGCACGTATTCCTGTGTGATGAAACTTTTGATTATTGGAAAAATGCAAACCATAGCATTTTATTTTTTAGTATGTAGGAAAAACAATTTAATCGGTAAATTTTTTTATGTTACTTTCATTCGCGTTTATCTATCCCTCTTGTATTTATACTGGTCAGTTACACTGTACACTCCCGGACCTATTTTTTATAGTACCGCTCCGCAAATTGACATGTATTTCACGCCAAGTGTCGCGAAACAATACATTCTTCTGTCTAGGCTCAGCTAATACCTGATTTGAAAAAAAGTTGAGAAAGTTTTCGTCAAGTGCACCTGAACTTGTTGAAGCAGTTCTGGAAAATGTATACCCGCATCAAATATGAATTAGCATTTTAAATATATAATTCTATCACAACATTTGATATTACTGATTATTATAAGTGTTTTTTTTGTGATTTAATGATCGATTATTCTTACAGTTCCTCATAATCAAATCTTTCTTTCTTATTTAGCAATTTTATTCATAATCCGTGTTTCATGGAGAATTAACTACAAAGTTTTTCTTTTTGGTAATATCGCCATAATTTTTTTTTTTTTTCATTTCATGAAATCCGCTATAGACATTGTGTATAGATTCTCTTTGCTCTTTTGATCAGAACGTTATACAATATATGCATTTTTTATATTGTATTTTCTAGGCTTTCACGTTATTGTTCGCAGTATCCTTATCGTTAATTGCCAGTTTGTTCTTTACGTGTAGTAAAATGCTGTATATAAAGTCTGTTTTATTTGAAATACCAATTATTTTCTTTCCCGTTTTCAACAATAAGTAGGCACTTCTTTATCTTGTATTAGTGATTTTCTTCAGGTTTCAAGTCACTAATTTTTAATCAAGTAATTTTATGTGTCTACTGGAGTGATAAAAACACTGACAATAGAAAGCAAAGGTAGGAACATCGAGGGCAGCGTTCGTGATAAAACACAGCTAGAAGCCTTTTCCTTCGTATAACACTATTAAAAGTGGCAATTTAATACACCAACACACCAGGTGTTCTTGTACTTGAATGAGTTGCACTATGCATTAGGTGCTTGGTATGCTAATTGCAGGCCATATAAGTTATCATTTAATATGCACC
The DNA here is from genome assembly GCA_029931535.1 of Margaritifera margaritifera. NCBI lineage: Eukaryota > Metazoa > Mollusca > Bivalvia > Unionida > Margaritiferidae > Margaritifera > Margaritifera margaritifera. The sequence continues at coordinate 637,007 of JAQPZY010000927.1, read as the reverse complement.
ATGTCATTTTATATTAGGGATCGAAAGCTTGTTTTAAGTAAACCTATATCGAATCGTCATACCAATCAAATGATGAATACAAATACGCCAGGTGAAATTAGGGAGAAAAAAGGGATCTGGTAGTAACAAATGATAAACTTAAATTAGAAAATCAAAGCAGAGATATGCATGAAATATATAGATAAATATAGAAACGCAAAGATATGCATGAAATATGTAGATAAATATAGTAACGCAGAGATATGCTTGAAATATGTAGATAAATAGATCGAGATACATTTCGAAGAAGGAATATATAAAGGGTTCTTACGTTGCTGTGATATGAAGTGATCAATGAGGATGACTCTTTCTATACATGTAGGTAGATATCTGCAGTGTGAAACCATAAAATTAATCTACAGCACCGTCACCATAATATCATCATTATCACCACTGAATCATCATCATCATCATAACAAATCTTCCTCCTCCTCCACAACAGCAATAACAACAATGAGAATTTAAACATAAAAATATCAGTGGCAACAAGAACAAGAACATCAATAATAATAATAATAATAATAATAATAATAATAATAATAATAATAATTCTTATTATTATTATTATCATTATCATTATTATTATTATTATTATTATTATTATTATTATTATTATTATTATTATTATTATTATTATTATTATGTAGCATTTGCTCATCAGTTAGTTATATGAACAAAATAGCAATCCCTCTAATACACAGCGTAACTCCAAATGGGTCGTTAAGTCTCGACATAAAAGTTTCTCTAGCCTGCGACCCTCAAAAGCTTGACATTTTGGGCTCGTAGCACTTTGAGTTTTGGAAGCTTTATTGTAATAATAATAATAATAATAATAATAATAATAACAATAATAATGACGATGATAATAATAGCAATAAATGATAATAATAGCAATAAAATACGTACATATAATAATAATAATGACGATGATAATAATAGCAATAAAATACGTATGAACGTATGTCCATCTGTCCGTCTGTCTGGAAGGATATTCTGCCGCTGATGATAACGGGATGATGACAGCGATGATGGGTAGGAGCCTATTTGATACAGTTAAATTTCCCTGTGTGAAAAATAATGACTTTCTTATAACAGTCTCTTAATTTACAAGCTGTTATAATTTTAACCCAAACAACATACTATAATATATAAATAAATGTTATCGATCGGAAAGACATCAATTTTTAAATGTCAGTTTACATTATTCATTTTATGTAGAGTAAAGTCCAACTTGGCAATGAAAAGATGGACCTAATGAAGGAAATATCCCGATTAATCCCGACATGTACTTCGATGTGGGTTTTACTTGATATGATTAACCCATTATCTTCTGCTCCACCTGTAATCAGGGTGCATATGATAAAATCATTTCATTTACTTGTAATATACGGCAGTTGGTAATACCGTATGACGGGCAATTTTTGCAACTCTGATGTTTCGTAGCTTAGTGTCTGAGGAACTGTAAGGCAATGCGGTGGGGTGGTGTATGGGAATATGCTACAGTCAGGATAAATTCTGAGATTGTAATCAAATTATTGCTGTGTCATTCTAACCTCAAACATTAACACAACCGAGACAAAAGTTCTGTACTCGTACAAACTTTTAATATGGCAAATAATAAATTGGGCGTGGATGTAAACCTAGTGAGGCTTTAAGAATAATACTTATCACCCACCACCACTACCACCACCACCACTACCACCACAAATAGCGATTATACCTATTTGCCTACAGTATGACACTGGCTATTTACAAGGACAAGGGGAGCATTTTTTTCTTTCCAGCAAGAGGGGTACAGGGCATTATTATCCTAAATAAATAAATAAATAAAACAGCTCCCCATCCCAACTCTAAGATAAAATGCTAAGTGCTTAACAATATTACACGTGGGAATCAGATTACCGCCTATACTCTCGTATAACTCAGTACCAACTGCAAACTGCACAGATCCAGATCTGCAGTTGCATAATGCGCCAGGAGATCTGGGTCTATGCAGTTTGTAAGGATTAATCAGTAAAACAAACAACATAGACCCTGATCTGCCGGGGTATTATGCGACGGCAGATCAGGGTCTATGTTGTTTACATTTGGATGTATATATTACGCGAGTATATACGGTAGATGATTAACACTAGTCGTAAGATACATATCTAAATAATGATGATGACTATAAATGATCCAAATGTCATAATATGTAACTAGATCTGAATTAAATATTTCAAAGTCTGATATGTTCACAGTTATGTAAATTTAGCATCCACATTGAAAATTGTATACATGTTCTGATTTTCATCTATAACCAATCCATTCTTGTTATGATGTTATGTATGTTTACTTAAAATGTCGGCTCAAAATGTTTGAAAATTCTTGTATTTTAAATTTTGGAGAATGAGATATCCAACTACAAAAGAAATAGAAAAGTGTTTCGATAGATACATGTGTAAGAATAGTGTATAATGGGAAGGAAATAGAGTACTAGATTCGTGTTCTAAATTTTTTTATTGAAATGTTTAAAATGCAATAATGATTATCATCATCATCATCATTATCGCTATTATTATTATTATTATTATTATTATTGTTGTTGTTGTTGTTGTTGTTAGTAGTAGTAGTAGTAGTAGCAGTAGTAGTAGTAGTAGTCGTATCAGCAGGAGCAGCAGGAGTAGTAACAGCAGGAGCAGCTATACCACAAGCATCGTTATCAACATCTTCGTTAGTATCATGGTCATTATCATCATTGTCTCCGTCATCAACGTATTTGACAAAGTCATTATTATCATCGTAGTCATCATTATCTCCAATGGGATTATCACTCTCTTTATCCTTGTAGCCGTTATTATCATTTTTGCATATTAAATTACAAGTCGGTTATCTACAGTTATTTATATTAGGAGAGTACGCATTTCTAAGTGACTTCGTATACTGTACCTGGCAACTATCATTATACCTTTTCCAGCAGGCACTATTTGCCACGCGTCTATGTTATATGACATCAAAAGACGTCATGTGATGTTCTAAATCTATTATAATTTATTGTCTCCTCGACTGGAAACTGTCCTCCAACAGTATTGTCTGGTGGAGTATAGTGCCATCACCTTCGGTTTGGGCATCTTACTCCACCATACAACACTATAGGAGACTCCACCGTACAACACTATGGGAGACTCCACCATACAACACTATAGGAGAACTGTTCCCTCTGAAAAAGGTAGTAATAGAATAATCATCATTTTTAATCATCTAGATCGTTGATCATCGTTATCCTTGTATCCTTCATTTTCTTGTTTCCTCCGTCTACATGTTCTACTGCTACTATTACTACTCGTCATCGTTACCATTATTCTTGCTGTTGTTCTTCTTTTTATTAGTTTTCTTATTATCATTATTGTTTAGTTTAGTAGTAGTATTAGCAGCAGCATTAGTAGTAGTTAAAATTCTTGTTGTAATTGTTCTTCCTTCTGCTGCTGGTATACTGTCACTTATATTATCTTATCAACAGGAACAAAATTTATCAGCAATGCATATATCAACTAAACATCATTGTAAGCTCAGACCAAAAGGAGGTTTTCTAGACTGAAGGTTGCTGAGTACTATTCAATACACAATCTTTACGATAACCTGCTTCATAAATGGAGATACTTCACCATTAGTTTATCAGTCATCGAGCACAATTAGACATCAGCTGTATTTTTAGGAGTCTCCATTTTCATACTAAATATCGCCTTGTCATATTAGTCATCACCTTGCTCGCCCTTACTATCTTACCCTGATAGTAATACCAAGAATCCAGTCTGAAGATTATTAAGGGCATAAGGGCAGCTGTTGGGTGAAAGTTACTCGGGGTGCCCATTGTTCACAATAGGCGTTCCAACACAAGACCTTTGTCCGTCTTTGTCACACATTCCTCTTGAGATTCCTGCAGCGGCAAGTAATGCTGACATTTACTCCTTGTCGTTTTTGTAAGTAGTGGGTAGACCAACTGGGCCTTGACGTGATTAAGACGAACTCTTTTTTTTTTTTTTTTCTTATTTATTCCTCTCTTACATGCACAGACCATACGGAGCTACACATAGGCACAGAGATGCGCTCAGATAATAGTATTACCATATACCCTCATCGTGAAAAAAGTCACAGGTTTTTCCCAGGTTTCTTGCTTAATTTTTAAATTATAGTTTTCAGTCTCATAAAATATTTCCTGGGGTCGACTGTGCAACTAGCAATAATTTTCGATTTTTTTTCTTTTATAGTATACACAGAAAACTTTCTACATTGATATATTATGTGGACCAAACGAAAATATTTTCATTATTAGTTTTGTCTTTTCATGTGACCCTTTGAAAAAACATATTTATCTCCCTTGGAATGTTTGTGCAAACCTTTAACCATAAGCCTTACACACAGACTGGCAGCCGTACAGAGTTGTATTAGTTACGGGAAGAAGTTCCATCTTGACCACGTGAAATCCACTATCAGGATCTAATTAAGGAGCTATTGTAAAGTGAACAAATAATATACAACACCATGATATATCTGATTTAATTGTTTGGAATTAGCCAAGTCCGGCCTGGAAATCAGACAATTTTGAGCTATACCTTTCCTGATTTACTAAAAGTTTGGAAAATATCCAAGTCCTGTCCTGGAAATCATAAATTTTTGAGCTATACCTTTCCTGATTTACTAAAAGTGAAAACACAGTCTTAAACTCAAGTAGATAGTTTCACGATCTCTTTATTCTAGAAACTTTTTGAATACGAGTTCAAAGTTCCAAACTTTGATAGTCTATAGCTTTGAATAGAATAAAGTTCGAATCACTTAACTTTCAGATTTTTCTTAACTTGTGTCCCTCTACTATATTACCAAATTTCGATGACGTAGATCCCTCTACTAGATTACCAAATTTCGATGACGTAGATCCCTCTACTAGATTACCGAATTTCTATGACGTAGATCCCTCTACTAGATTACCAAATTTCGATGACGTAGATCCCTCTACTAGATTACCGAATTTCTATGACGTAGGTACAGCATAAGTATCATATATGATGTTAGGGTATTAAGCTTGAGGCTGAAGTTCCTTGCCCAGAAAGGCTCGAAAATAGGGGACCAGGCCAGGCTGTTTGACTGTTGGTTTCTTTTGTGTATTTGCTTGCTTGTATGTTTGTTTATAATTCTAAAACATAATAACCCTAATTAATATATGACGAAATAAATAAATGGATGAACAAAGGAGTGAATAAATGATGGAGTCAGATAATAATTAATTAATTAATTAATTAATTAAAGAATGCCGCTTAGTTTACTATAAGCCAGTATTACTATTAGAACTTATCAGATTTACATTGTACATATATTGCAGTTATACATGTATATGAACTTGTACAACATATATCTATAGGATTGGAGTGACATACATTCATATGCATAGTTTTAATTCAGCATTCTCCACCTCACCCTGCCTTCATTCTAAATATGAAGATGTTAAACCATTCGGCCTTTCTTGACTCTACCTACGTGTATATTTTGATAAATTTAGAATAATAATGTCTGTCGCAGATGTTCACATCATTCAGTTCTAACTCTAATTTGGGTTTTGGACGACTCAGCGAATTACAACTCATCGAAAGACAAACTCGCCGACATAACTCGTCAAAAGTCAGCAAGTTATGTCCAAAATTTTACCGAAACCCTTAACATATATATACAAACAATATTTGTTGCAAAATGTATTCATTCAATTGATCAGTACTCAATTTTAAAAAAAAACACCCCACAAACAATCAAACATTATATGTATATTATGTAAGAAGAATGGCGATAATCCCCCTTATCATCTGGCTTTATTCAATATTTCATTATATTTCTGTTCAAAGGTGATCTCTGAGACAATCTCGCTGAACAAACTCGACGAATCTCGTGTAAAAAAAAAGTACGATTATTCATGCTGGAAAATATCTTTCTGGAAACTTACTTGTCGGCGATCTCTCGTTCGCACTGTGCATAAACAGCGAACTGACATTTGGTGAGTTTGTCGTTCGACAAAATGTTGCATCAGCGAGTTTATCGATGCATGAGTTAACGTCAAATTGCCCATTTTGCGAACTGTGCACACATCTAATTTTGAATGACAGACAAGCCATATGAATTTACCCATTCAACTTCAATTTCATGCTGTGCACTTGATTTTGCATTTAAAAAGCAAGAAGCGTTACCCAAGGTTTACAATTATCAGGATTACGACCAGTTGTCGCAGAATCTTAGGACATCAGTAAAAGGGAAAATAAATACTTTCACAACTTAGAATAAGACATTTTCTCTAGATATTAAAAAATATTTAAAAATTATGTATGTAAATTATTTATTATATTCGTGGAGCACAGCTGTTGGGCAAAACTCGTCAACCACGTGAGCTCAGTACCTCTCTCTTCACATCTATTGCGTCAATGATTTTCTATATTCTGTCTAATTAAGTCTTTAATCTGAAAATACTATATATACCAAGTAATCCATCATGTAAGCTTCTTGCGATTCGTGATATAGATACAGTTAAAGTATCTAAATAAATAAGTTGCTTCGAGCCGGGTCATATTTAACTCGAGATATGATTAAATAGTTTTTGCCAATACGATTATCGGTTAAAATTATCGCTTCCATTTATACTTGTTTTAATGTTTAGGACATTGAACATATTCATAAGCGTGAATAGTGGTATGCTTCATTACTCTGAAAGTGGGTTTACATTAGATTTACAATATTGAGGAACATTAAGAAAACTGCAGCAAAGCTGCGTGAAAAAGTTAGTACACTTTCATATGTATATAAATAAAACATAAGATTGCATTTGTAATAGCAACTGAGAATTAGTTGAATTTTGGCTCGTATCGTGTTCTGTTTTGTTGACACCTAATACATAAAACTTCATACACACGTCTGACTAAAATTTGGGTCATTAAATGTACGGATAATCGATAGCATATGCATACAGTGTACAGACTGACACCGTGCGACGTCATGGAGATTTGTTACAACAAAGCACGTGCGCTTTCTAACAAACGCTTAGTTTTATCAGGTGAAAATATATTTTTTTCCTTGTTCTTTTTAGAGCTTACTCGCCTTTCTAGGCTAAACAGGTTTCCATAATAAGATGTAAAAATTCAGTCTTTTTGGTAATTGAAACCTAGCAATATTTCAGAAATGGTCGTTAGTGCCAGTTACGTTTTATATTCATATATTGATCATTTTTAAATGACCTGACTTTGCACAGTCATTTTACACGCTTGTGTGTGTGTATTTAAGTGTGATTTTATCCCGCTTAACGTTAAAGACAATCTGACGATTGTCGACATCGGAAAAGTATTCGGACTTTCGCTTAGGGAAATGCAATCGGAACATGATCGTCCTTTACCGTCAAGTCGAGAAAGAAACCTCTGATTTAATTCGCCGCAATGGAGAACTATATTCTCAACTACTTTTTTTTCACATGACACATTATGGCAACGGACAGAGATAAAGTCAAAATCGGAACATCATCTGCCCTTTCTGTTGTAACATATGTTGTGCACTTCGCCAGAGGCGAATCATCAAACACATCAAATTGATGCGTATTCCTACAGTTACTTCAGAGGTTATTTCTCAAGATGACGGAAATCGCCGAGCGATGTTCCGATCGAGGAGAACGAAAACAGCAATCGGAACTTCATCGGCCTTTCCCGTCAAGTCGAGAAAGAAACCGCTGATGTAATTCGCCGCCATTGAGAACTACTTTTGTTCACATGACACAATATGGAAGCGGAAGTAGACAAAGTCACAATCCCAACTTTTTTCAGCTTTTTCTGTCGCAAGATATGTGGTGCACTCCGCCTGAGGTAAGTCACCAAACCCATTAAATTTATGTATATTCCTACAACTACATCTGAGATTATTTCTCGATATGACGGATATTACCGAGCGATGTTCCTATTGCGAAAACAGGTATAGCACATCGTATCGGCAACCGGCTGCGATTTGCTATAGAAAATAAGCTTATCTTCGCAAAATTGAAAATCTCATTGTTTTCTTATGAGTCATTATTGTTTGCGTCCTCTGAGATCTTACCACTAGATGTCTCGTTCAACCAGACGCTCGCATGACTCGACGTAGAAATCTCTGAGTCACTTGAGAGCTCTAAGTGTGAATGAAATGATTAACTCCAACTTAATTACGTTTAAACATACTAAAACTTAAGAATTTTGATGTCTAAAAAGTGAGAGGATGATAATATGTTATACATGCAGATACAGTATATAATTACATCTAAAGATTTTACATTATCATATTTATCATAAGCTATACAATCTAAAAATTTCCATCGCGTTCGAAAATAAAATAAAAATAAAAATAAAATAAAAAAGCAAAAAAAAAAAAAAAAAAAAAAAAAAAAAACAACGTAGCTGAAGAAAACTTGCAAACTTGTACATAAAACATGAAAATTCTTGTCGTGCTGAAAAACCTTCTCCCATTACCAGGAAAGCCACAAATTGTATTCACGTAATAAAATTTCTCTTTTTAGAAATGAGGACTAGATTTTCATCCTAAAGTATTCTAGTAATACAGAGTATATCGTAAACAAAACAGTAGGAACTATGTACCAAAAGCGTCGATTTGAGGAATAAAACTGTTTTCGTTTTTGTATCTTTTTCGGGTAATATTTACTACATTAGCTATTTTAGCCTTAAGAGCCGACAAACGTGTACCAAATGTGCACCAAATGTATACCAAATGTATACCAAATCTGTACCAACCAGAGTATGAAGATATATTCAATAACTGAATGTCCAGCTTATTTTGTTTTACCTCTGTTCGCTTTGGCTCAAGTACTGAGATAAGTAGTCGAACCTCCAGATTTCGGTCTTGGATAATTAACGTGAATGCAAGTTGGAATTCAAGGTTTCACCATATATGTTTCGTGTCAGATAAAATTGAATGCAAATTTGGGATATTTCAACAACAATTTTAGTTTCAGAGAAAGAGAGAGAAAGACAGAGAAGGCGCGCGCGCGCGTATGTGTGTGTGTGTGTGTGTGTGTGTGTGTGTGTGTGTGTACGGGTTAGTGTGGTTGCTGAGCGAGTTCCAAACAGAGAAAGTGGGAATGGATTAATTTATCCGATGATGAAGGGGGGGGGGGGGGGCTACAGCCTATACGGCTTTCTTGGTTTAACGCGTAAACTAGTCAATTAGCATCTTGATAAACAGTTCAGTTTGAATAATACCATAATGGGAATAATGCCGCCTGTTGAAAGAGATAATAGATCTGTAACGTCAGCAGCTTAAATTTACCTAATATCGTACACATTTTTCATTTTTAATTCATTGACACTGTGACCTGGTCTTATAAAGCAGAGGCATTGGGAAAAGATTTTCTTTGGCATATTTTCGCGATGTGGTGATGTTGACTAATTTGGCATTTATCGTATGGTTTGTTTGCTCCTATTTTCCAAATCTTTCGTCCAGGTCACTAATAGCCGTACAACTGGGCTTATTTCACCTCTTAAGAAAACACGACCGCAAATACGCTGAGGGCTAGAATTACACGTACGTGGGCAGTATGACAATAGGCGTCAGTTGCAATCTAAGATTTTAACTCCGTTGATAAGTATGTTGTCAAATTGCCATAACATATTATTATGGCGGCAATATGTGTTTATTTGCTTGACCTGAGTCAATCTTTTCTCCCCTTTTCAGATCGATTACAATAAAGACTATTGACGGAGATGTTGTGACTCCTGCAGTTCAGAAGAGAAAAAAATATATAAACTTTTCAGTTATTACTTTCGGGTCCACTCGGACTCAACAGCTTTTCGACGAGTTGTTAAAATGGTAAATATTGATCAGCCTATGACGGACAAATCCAATCTTCTGCGTGACATACTTAAGAGCAAGGAGAAGCGTCTACAAGACCTTTCAAACGCAAACAGCATGCCAGGTAGCACTTGTGGGCCTCCCAAAACTCCCACAGAGAATGGGGTCGAGGACGTGAATGGAGTCGAGAAAAATGATGGTGGTTCTGATCATTCTGCAGATGAATTCGGTGATCAGAGTGATGGGGAGTCCAGTCTTCTGGGGCAGAGTCGGCTTGACGAGGCAGAGATGGACGAAGCCCGATCAGATGCCGAGAACGGATTCAGCGACATCAACTCTTCTCCATCATCAGACACAAAAGAGGCTAAAAGAGCGAGGGTAGAGAATATTATTACATCCATACAAGGTCAACCCTCGCAAGATACAGTGGAGAGCTCGTATGGTTTCTCTGAGGTGAAGCGACCTAAAAGGAAGCAATACCAACCCCAACCTCACGTAACGAAGTCGAGCGATCCTCATCAGCAAGAACAGCCGTATCCAAAAATTAGACGCACAGACTGTAACAGCACGAGCAGCGTGGAAGACGAAATCTGGCAGCTTCGTTACCAACTTAACGCTGTACAGAACTATATCAAACACTGCGATGAAACGACTAATAAGCAAATGAATAGTTACGGATGTATAGAGAATATTCAGAGACTGCACCAAGCTTACTTCGCAAACCAATCTCCCGGACAACCACCAAGATTTCTGCATGACAGAATCTTAGATGACAAACCAGAATTGTATATCAATGAAAAACATGAGTCTAGAATCAGTAGTTCCAGTATCAAGATACCGGTTGTCAATGGCAAAGGAATTCATCACCAGGAGTCTGATTCACAAATAGAAATCGATGACAAGGAATTTGAAGAACTTACAAAATGTTTAAAAAATCGAATTGGAGAGGCTGTGAGCTCTGCTATTGAAAAAGCATTATCAAAATTTTTTCACAGGCGCTCTCACAAGGTCCGCGAGGAACAAAAATTAACAGAAAACCAGAAAAGAAACGAAGACCCGAAAAAAGTTGTTACTGAAAAGAAACAGACCACTGATCATTCGTTAAAACACATTCTGCAGCTACCTGAAAGAACAAACGGTTTCAGACTTCCAGAACACCACAGTGGCTTCGATTTGCCGAAACTGGGTGGTCATGACTTCTCCCGGAATCCGTTTACACATCATCCCTCGATATCATTCCATCCTCCTTTGTCCTATTACCTTCCGTCTCATGTCCTGGCCCCTCCCATGTACTCCTCTCCGGTCGAGCCTGAGCAGACGGAGGCACTCGCTTTAGTTGTGACTCCCCCGAAGAAAAAGAGGACCAAGGTCACAGATACTCGTCTGTCTCCGCGAGCGGCACGTGCCTTGCTTCAGGAGTCCTCTCTGGGTTCCCAGTCCGATCTGGACAGAATGTCAAATGGAGAATACAGCTCGATGATCCCAGGCACAAGCGTGGCCATTCCCAACCCCAGTCTCCATCACTCTGATTTCATGAGCTTCTACAAGGAACAGTCCATGTTGAACCATTCCTTTGATCTGGATAGATGTACACCAAGCTCCTCGATCTCTCCGAATGAGGGCTTCCACTCGATGAAGAACGACATCTATGATGGGCTTGACGGTTTTGATTCACATCAGAAACATTTGATATCCTTTGCATAAGTAGTATTTGACCTCTGATATCGGTTATAGCACAGTGTTATCTCTGATATCGGTTATAGCACAGTGTTTTCTCTAAATTTCTTTGTTCGTCTCTCTGTTTGTCTCTTTTTGCACGTACATCAAGTATCTATCTATATATCTGTCGGCTTTCTGTCTCTCTGTCTATATATTTATCTATGTTTATACGTTTGTCGATTATTCTTTTTATATGTATGTCTGTCCATCAAAGCTGCCCTTCCTTCTGTATTTGGCAAAACCATTGCTAAAGAACTACTTATCTGAAATTAATGGGCTAAAATTGGAAAACTGGTCCTAGTTTTGGAAAAAAAAATTATTTTATCGTGCTTTTGAAGATGAGGATACTGAGCAGTGTATCGGGTACCTTCATATATTTCATGCCGATTATTATAGCTTATTATGCGTTTCAATTACTCAGCACGATCAGCCATTATGCCTACAAATATTACGTGATAGACTCTCTTATAGGAACCATAGTGAAAGCTAATTTCATTAATCTGGTTGACTAATCTACCTGACTTCTTAGAATAACAGTGGAAAATCAATGATACACGGCACGCTCTCAAGACCGGATGCCGGTTTCATATGTCACAACAATTGAATTTCTCATGGGACGCATGCCACTCGATGATACGTTTCATAAAGCAAGGGTCTCGGTTTCTCATTAGTTTCGCGTTTCATTATTCAAAAGACAGCCCCACTCCCATAAAGAACACCGGGCTATTAAGAAAATTGGTTTATGAGTGATGAAAGATGGCAAGAAAAGCGACTGGAAACAATCCATAAACAGCGATTTTCGAGTGATTGGCTCACCAGTGGGTTCCCTCTTAATGCCCTGTAGCGTTAATAGCTACTGTATAATTTAGTCCGATCGACTTTAACTAATTTATTTTCAATCTAATTCAATCTAATTCAATTTTCGAAAAATCATCTCAAGGAAATATAATCTCGATCTAGAATTGCTCATCTGTTTTATATAAAATTCTAATCAAAGTGATTGAACATTTTAGGAAGCGGGAAGAAGAATTATTTATTTACAGATATTTATTCTGCAAAGTTTCCTACATATACTGCATTCATTGGCTTTCCTGAATATACCGCAGACGGAAATATCCTTGTAATATTCTTATACATAATATAATGTAAAATTTTAGAATAGGTCATATTCTGTCAAAGTGAATGACTGAATTTTGGTTCGTAAGGTGTCCTTGAAATGCGTGTTTTTTTATATATTTAATTTTTATTTTAATAATGCAAATGTAAGCACCCCACGAAACAAAAGTAGATGAACAGATGAATTAAACATTGTTGAGGAGAATTTGATCATTATTTTTTAAGTTACGTTTTGATTTGATATATTGTCGACAATCAATAAAATTGTGACAAATGGTGAATTTCAAAATCAGCTGAACAAACATTTTATTTCAGAACACTCATCAAACTGGTGTCGAACAGAAAAACACTTCAAACGTATAATAACTTAGGCGTTGTTGTAATAGTAATTGTTGTCCTTAACCTTGTGTACACAGACACGTTGACTCCAATGCATCTACGGAAAGCCAAGCTGATGTTCTTCTACGTCAGGTATCCCAGTTCCGCCATTCTGAAAGTTTATTTTCCAGACGTCCAGTTCAACAAGAACAACACCGCGCAGCTAGTCAAATGGTTCAGCAACTTCCGGTAAGCTCTAACATATTTACTTCACTAGATTGCTTGAAATGTGTTACAGCCCTAGTAAATAAACCATACTGAAAAGTTAAGGCTGATTTCTACAAACTTTTGCACAATGTATTCATTATTTTTTCCCACAGTACTACACTAAAACGTTCATGAACCGGACACTTGCGTCAAAACTTTTGGCCGCCGTAAAGAGGTGGCCTTTATGAAGAGAATTTGATAAGTAATAGAATGACTTTATTGGGACCAAAATAACATTTGGCAATTAAGAATAGAAAATGGTTACATAAGGGCAATTTAAGGGAAATTTCATTGTACTGGTTAATTTTCATTATCTGCCTTCTGACTATACCATTTCACTCAGTAGTTGAAGAAAATTAGGACAAATAATACAAAACATTTCAGTACCATAAAATATATAGAATATCAAAGACCGACAGTTTCAGTTAGTAGAAAAGATAAATATCATATAGAGACTGAGTCTAGGAACCTCTTCAAGTCGTCTGTTTTCACAGAACCCGGATGTGTGATCTCTGACATTCAAGGGATTCTTATCAGCTCATATTTAGGAGATGATCTTCTCACATTTTAGAGAAACCGAACCTAGTCTGAGAAAATTGCTTATTATCGATAATCATACGAGGTTAAATATCCAAATTTTGGTTATTAGAGTGTCATTGAAAGGGAAATTGGGCACTTAAGGAAAACGGTATTCAGTCACTGATAAGTAAGAATTGATTCCAGACGGTTTAAAGGGATAATTATTCTTTATTTTATGTGTAATTTTCCTGCAGTTGTGAAGTCCTTTTTGTTTGGAAGAGTTTCTCGCCAATTCAGAAATAGTCCACCACTTGAATGATAAATGGCATGTAAATTGATGCTTTCAATGTGGAAATTATAAATATTCCAACGACCATCTTCCTTTCAGTGCTATTATTGAAATAATCACATAATATAAATCATCAGTCTAGATATGATTAAGTAGGATTGGTTATAACTGTATGTATTCCGGGTAAAGAAATCAAGGGCTGATGTCGTTTTAAACGGGATGACAGATTCAAGGGCTGATGTCGTTTTAAACGGGATGACAGATTCAAGGGCTGGTGTTGTTTTAAACGGGATGACAGATTCAAGGGCTGATGTCATTTTAAACGGGATGACAGAATCAAGGGCTGATGTCGTTTTAAACGGGATGACAGATTTAAGGGCTGGTGTCATTTTAAACAGGATGACAGATTCAAGGGATGATGTCATTTTAAACGGGATGACATATTCAAGGGCTGATGTCGTTTTAAAAGGGATGACAGATACAAGGGCTGATGTCGTTTTAAACGGGGTGACAGATTCAAGGGCTGATATCTTTTTTGTCAACGGGAAGACAGATTCAATATAAGCAGACAGAACAATCTAGAACATGCCTGTACCCTTTTGGATGCTTAATCTCAAAAGTTAGGATTTCTCTGCGAAAGGTAGAGAGCAGGGGGGGGGGGGGGGGGGAGGGGGATTATCATTTCACAGCAAAAATAGTCATATCCGTCTGCAAACCCAAGAATATTTTCATATAGGTATGAATGCATACAGAATGAGCTTTTAAAACTGTATCCACAGTTTTACGAATGCCGCCAGTAATAAAAGTTTTATGATCACATGAAGAGTCGAAACATAAATAAGAGAAAATTTTAGAAGATTTAGGCAATGATATTCAGTTTCTCACTCATTAATTGGCCATATTATTGAGTCGTGAAATTTACCATGAACTGATGTATTGAGTTCAGATTATCTATGTATCTTTTATGTCAGGTTCTACTTGCCCTTATATATATATAATTATTACTGTGTAGGAGGCGTTTTAGCAATATACAGCACATACTCCGTCGACAATTTAAGGGGTCACATTTTAAAAAAATTTCCCAGCTAATGCTGTTGGAACCAGATGTCATATCTGTAGGATGCCAAAAACCTATCATGATCTTTTCACGGATTGTTAGCATTCTCATATGAATGACCCTCGAAGCCTGACGCATCGAGGTCGTGCGAAAACTAAGTTGTTTAAAGATGCAGTCAACGGAGTAGGTAAAGGTCTTGGGTTGATATTTTAGAAGGTCGGTGATGTTTAAACATTTGTCGAGAACACAATCTGAATAGTTTCTATCACTTATGATCCATGTCAAAAGTGATGTTTCATTGTTGTCTATTCATTTAAACCTGTTACCAGCGCCGTGTATTGTATCATTCTTTTTCAATGACATCTGTTATTTAGACATGTTCACCAGTCGCTACATATGGAACTAGTGTTAAACATGACATTCACAATCATTACTCATATATTTCGACTGAATAAATTCATATTCGAATGAAAATACTTTTCTTCCATTGTTCTGATTCTGATTGTTCAGCTTATCGTTTCTTATTTGTTTCTTTATTAATAATAAATGTGAATTATATAATAGTTATTGATGAACTTCTATTTCTCTGATATGAAAGACCAACAAGAGTAAGTTTTAGTTTCCACAATAGTTTAAATTTATGTTGATTAAATTTAATCAAATGAATAGTATGAAATAAAGTTAGTTTTGCGTCTTTTCAACGTTTCTGTTCTCAAATGTTTGTGTAAAATAAACCTTCTTCCAACAAGGAAAATTAAGATTGTGTTTAAAATTGTTTCATTTCTACCATCCAAGAAGCCCCAAACCACAGATACTCTTCTCAATTTCGATATTTTTACGAGACTATTTCATTAGTGGTGCCATTTTTCTCTCTAAGTCACATAACTAATCGTTAGAAATGTCGGATCAATTCCGAATGCGATCAAGATTTAGCAGATGGTACACGTCTTCATTTGTTCCTATTCTTTATCAGGCCAGATTAGACACAAGGTAATTAGCTTTGAATCTATTTCATTAGCTTTACCCGTTACTAGGTGAAAGGATTTCTTGAAAGATTGTTTAATAGTGATTGATACCACGGTGTTATTGACTAAGTATGCGGACCTGAAAGAAGACAGGTAATTTACGCTATGGAGAAGGCGTTCACGTCGGGTTATATAGTGCTTAGTGTCAAGAGACTGCGATGGTGATATCATCGGAGAAAATTAAATCTTAATGAAAATCAGTCCGTATAGAATTCTACCTTAGACCCACGACAAGTCATGTCAGAGGAATCTGTCATAGGAATCTTTATAAGGAGGATTACAGAGTTTTCAGCGAATGGAGTTATATTGTCAATAGTTCCGTCATTGTGTTCAAATATAGGTAATCGGGAAAGAACAGACGGAAGAGAACGATCGGACTTTAATTAATTATCTTAGAAGTGATTTGATCTCAAGATATTTGTTTGCTCTTGGCTTTAAGTTTAGCACTCTTCGCATTTCTACACGCTGCATCATGTTACTTTTGCCAGTGTCTTTTGCCTGCAGAGACAAAATTTTGAAGTGGCTGATTAAAATCGACTGAGTTTCAATGTCATCATCTTTCTTTAGCGTGATATAGTACAGTTGAAACATTAAAGACACGGCTCTCTTTTATTAATATTCTTATTTTAGACGAAGTATCATTGTAAAATACTCCACTCTTGCGGTTATCATCATTAGGATTCAATTACTAGACGTTTCTTCTGTTCTAGACAAATTTAATCTTAATATGATGGCAATTGTGAATTAATTCTCCGGCCACAATGAGATAGTATTATTTTTTATTACAGAAAATATTATACGCTTCCTTTTCATAAAAAAAAAAAAAAAAAAAAAAATTAGCCGGTGTAACAGAAAGGAACAAGACTTTCCAAATGAATAAGCTCTTATTAGATGCACCGTATAATCCGGTACCAACTGCAAACTGCATAGACCCAGATCTGCCGGAGCATAATGCTCCGGCAGATCTGGGTCTATGCAGTTTGTAAGGACTAATCAGTAGAACAAACAACATAGATCCTGATCTGCCGGCGCATTATGCGACGGCAGATCAGGGTCTATGTTGTTTGCATTTGGACGCGGGTTATACGCGAGTATATATGGTACGTATTTTTCATGAGCTATGATATTTGCCGAGTGAAATGATTTGTCACGGAAACTAGCAATTGAAATCGCCTGAATATTTGAGCAAAGTTTAGGATATATAATATAATTGCAATATTTTTTTTTCTCTATTTAAAATGACAGAAATTGTGAAAGAGTCTGCTAACAATTCTTTATTCCTTCTTTCTTTCCTTTTATTCCTATGTTATATTCTGTTTACAGTAGTAAAGCACATGGTTCACTATGATATAAATATACTGTATAATTGTATGGGACAAGTAGTGACAAAAGGATATGAGACAAGTAGTGACATAAGTATATGAGACAAGTAGTGACATAAGGATATGAGACAAGTAGTGACATAAGAATTCCATACATAAACTAATAATTAAAGCTTTTAGAATCAGATTTCATATATTAGGGATTTTACTGTTTTTCACCAATGCCAGGTAATGTGTATCAAAGTAGAATTTATTTAATCCTTTTAATATCTCACAAGGTATATGGTATCAAACTTTATTCAACTTCAACTTTTTAATATAGGCCATATAAGCTGTGATTAAAACATTTACGCAGATTTAAATACGAGTATAGAGAATCAGCGTTACAATGGGCAAGACTTTGTTTATTTATCAGTGTTAATGGGCAAGACTTTGTTTATTTATCAGTGTTACAATGGGCAAGACTTTGTTTATTTATCAGTGTTACAATGGGCAAGACTTTGTTTATTTATCAGTGTTAATGGGCAAGACTTTGTTTATTTATCAGTGTTAATGGGCAAGACTTTGTTTATTTATCAGTGTTACAATGGGCAAGACTTTGTTTATTTATCAGTGTTACAATGGGCAAGACTTTGTTTATTTATCAGTGTTACAATGGGCAAGACTTTGTTTATTTATCAGTGTTACAATGGGCAAGACTTTGTTTATTTATCAGTGTTACAATGGGCAAGACTTTGTTTATTTATCAGTGTTACTGGGCAAGACTTTGTTTATTTATCAGTGTTAATGGGCAAGACTTTGTTTATTTATCAGTGTTACAATGGGCAAGACTTTGTTTATTTATCAGTGTTAATGGGCAAGACTTTGTTTATTTATCAGTGTTAATGGGCAAGACTTTGTTTATTTATCAGTGTTAATGGGCAAGACTTTGTTTATTTATCAGTGTTAATGGGCAAGACTTTGTTTATTTATCAGTGTTAATGGGCAAGACTTTGTTTATTTATCAGTGTTACAATGGGCAAGACTTTGTTTATTTATCAGTGTTACAATGGGCAAGACTTTGTTTATTTATCAGTGTTACAATGGGCAAGACTTTGTTTATTTATCAGTGTTACAATGGGCAAGACTTTGTTTATTTATCAGTGTTACAATGGGCAAGACTTTGTTTATTTATCAGTGTTACTGGGCAAGACTTTGTTTATTTATCAGTGTTAATGGGCAAGACTTTGTTTATTTATCAGTGTTACAATGGGCAAGACTTTGTTTATTTATCAGTGTTACTGGGCAAGACTTTGTTTATTTATCAGTGTTAATGGGCAAGACTTTGTTTATTTATCAGTGTTACAATGGGCAAGACTTTGTTTATTTAGAGATCTGTACAAGTTCTGAGTGACATCATCCCTTCACTCAGGCATGGATAAAATCAAATGTGTGTTGGTTGAGAGTTGATTGTTTATTGATGGGATATTTTGGCTATTTTCTCCACCTTCAAAATCCGCTAGACTTTAACATGGGACACTAAGAAGAACACAAGGGGCCCAAACTGTGGTAATCCGTTCTCTTTATTTCATTGTACAAATGAGAACTAATTCGTTCAATTGCACATGTCAGTTTAAGTGAAAAATGTGTCTATACATTTTAGGATGAGATTTTAAAAGTGATATAATCTGACATTGTTTTCTGCGGTCACTTAATTGTTTCTGCTCAGTTTTCCATCCGACATGTTAATGTCTATAGTAACTCCGTAACTATAATTTTTAAAACTGTATTCTTGGCTTTTCAGGGAATTCTTCTACATCCAGATGGAGAAGTACGCGCGACAGGCTTTGGCGGAGGGAATCAAACACGCAGAGGAACTGGTGGTCACCCTAGATTCGGAACTATATAGAATCCTGAATCTGCATTACAACAGAAATAACCAAATAGAGGTAAGGTTTTCAGTAATAAAAAGCACAACTGCAAAATAAAAAATACAAAACCCAAAAAACAACAACAACAACAACAAAAATAAATAAATACAATGAAACATTACATTTAGAATGATAAAACGTTCAAATAACATAATAGAAGGATCTAGGATAAACTTCAGTTTACAAAAATGTCATTCTGGTTAGTTAATCCAGCTGATGACAATGACAAAGAATGGATCACTAAAACTCAAATCATGGGTAAAATTCTGTTGTGCTTTACAGAACAGAAATGTCAACGACAGAGATTACGCAAAGATTTCTTGCAAATTGTTTCTGCCATATATATATATATATATATATATATATATATATATATATATATATATATATATATATATATATATATATATGGCTGTGTGCATCATTGAAACAGAATTTTACGAACGCGTCAATTATGTACCGTCTATACTCATTTATATGTCGAGTCCAGCTGCAAACTGTACAGACCCAGAGCTGCCGTTGCATAATGCGCCGCCAGATCTGGATCTATGCAGTTCGTTAGGAGTAATCAGTACAGCAAACAACATAGATTCTGATATGCCGGCTCATAATGAGACGGCAGATCAAGGTCTATGTTGTTTGCAGTTGAACTCAACTTATAAGGGAGTATAAACGGCATTTAAAAATACATTTTAATAATGATTATTTTTTGTGTCCTAGAATAATTTAATTATATTCTGATTTACTGATTGCTTGTCGATTTGTTACTTGCTTAAGTAAACAGTGTTAGAGACAAGGCTCAAGTATACAGTGCTAGAGTCATGTCTTAAGTAGAGATTGCTAGAGACAAGGCTTAGGTGGCGCTCTACAGCTATTACGTACTTCTGAGAGAGTGACAGATGAAAGATGGAGTTGTTTGCATTTGCAACATGCATAATAGAGAGAATGTTGGCATACCTCTATGTTACTTTCATGTACTGTGGCTGAAATTTATTTACATATTCTACTTGTGGAAACTGTACATGATCTAAGCACACAGCTGATCAAAATGGCCGCGCCCACGTGCTCGAAAAATCAGCCTGTATTAATCCAAAGTACACTAACTTTAGCAGTTATTAAGACAGGGAAAACGAATTTTTCCAGAGTAGGCGATACCAGCTTCTGAAAGTGCAATGAATGATTTACAAAATATATAAAAAGTAAAAAAAAGTTATCGGCTTTTGTTTTTAACAATTTATCTTTGAAGTCCAGGAAGTGAAAATGACCAAATTACACCGATTAATCATGCACTAAAATAAAGGGAATTAAAAGTTCTCTTAACAATTCCTAAGATATACAAGGTCTTTTTTAAATATCCAGGATCACCAGTGGAAAATTCTTTTTTCTTTAAAACTCTAACTCTATGCAAAATATGAAACAGTATTGGAGACAAGGCTTAAACAAACAGTGTTAGAGACAAGGCTTAAGTATACAGTGTTAGAGACAAGGCTTAAGTATACAGTGTTGGAAACAAGGCTTAAATATACAGTGTTAGAGACAAGGCTTAAATATACAGTGTTTGAGATAAGCCTTAAGTATACAGTGTTAGAGACAAGGATTAAGTAGGCTGTGTTAGAAACAAGGCTTAAGTATACAGTGTTTGAGACAAGTCTTAAGTATACAGTGTTAGAGACAAGTCTTAAGTATACAGTGTTAGAGACAAGTCTTAAGTATACAGTGTTAGAGACAAGTCTTAAGTATACAGTGTTAGAGACAAGTCTTAAGTATACAGTGTTAGAGACAAGTCTTAAGTATACAGTGTCAAAGACAAGGCTTAAGTATACAGTGTCCAAGACGAGGCTCTTAACATACTGGAATCTTTCCTTGTTATCAGTATATAGATGTTACTTATACCACAGTGGACTAATCTATAGCTTTGAAAATGGTGCCAACTCGTCAGATTATGCATCATTCGTTTTTGTTAATCGTCAAAAACCAAACAATTTGAATCACCCAAATGCTATAATCAAGAGATCTTTAAGATTTTGTTTTTCTCATGCATGTTTAAAGGAAGGTTTAGATGACTGTTGTTTTACTCTTGAATTTATTCTTCGATCAACATTTATTGTTGTACGAGCTGTACGCATTCATGGTTTCCCTCCATTACCTTCGGGAAGCACTGATACATATTTAATGATTGCATCGGAAGAGATTATCAATAATAATTTCTGTTTAGATCTGAACGATGTAGAATTCTGTGTGTCAAAACAATGAGCTCTGGGTACAGATGAAAGATAAGGCATCTTCCAGAATGAGATGTGTTTTAAGATGTCTGTTCCGCTGTTATGGTTCCACCACAGTCCCAAAGATAATTTTCTGACACACTTCCATAAAACATGCATCAATCATAGTTAGCGAAGAATCCATCAAAACGCTCTTTGAAAATGGTGTCTGCAAAAATCATAAATTAATTATTAATAACATGCAACACTAAGAGATATTAAGAAACGTCGTCCGCCCCTCTGATCGGCCGAGCTGTCAGGAACGACTTACGAGCGAAGAAGATACAATTAACTAATGCACATTTACTTCCAGATTATTAATATTGCCTCACATACTTCTGGGAATTGGATTTCAATTGTGAGAAAGTCACATAGTCGCCGTCAGAAAGGGTTTAGATATGGTGAAATCGCTTCTCTTCCTGACCAAATCTATTTTTCTTGTAGCAAGAGTCCCGTGGGACTCTGGACGATACATCAATGTTATTGTACCCAAATGAAGAAGGGCTGTTTCTCAGACATCTATTGTAGGGAGATAGGATCTCGAGGTAGCTCCATGAAAAAGCATCAAACCAGAGAAGAAAAGATTGTTCCCAACGCTAATGGGATTGGCAATTGGTGCTGGAAAGATTGGGTGGTGTGCACAGGGTGATGTAGTTAGAAAACAAACTCTGAAATTGCTGGAATACGTACCTTGGGAATTTTAAAACAGAAAACAGAAAAGTAATGGCATCATAAATGTCACAGATAGGAGACGCCTATCTTCGTCATTAGTCTTAATGCAATCTTTAATTCAGAGCTAATGGAGAGTTTCTTTTGTATCTGGAATCGAAAGCTCCAGCAAAATTGAAAGTCTATCTTTTGTGCTTCAAAGAATGGTTCGATCCACAAAAGTCATATCCCCTAGGAAATCAAAAGAAGATTCAGAAAGAGCAGTGATATTGTTTTCCTGCAATCAAACAATAGTTAAAGAGAAAATTGAATAATACAAAGAGCAAAGAAAAACGAAAGCAACTCGTCTTATCATACGGTATATGGACCAAAAGTGTTTAGATTCTAGACCCATATTTCATGCATAATCAATGGTCGCCCTTTCCTTTCGGCAGCTTTACACCTATCTGATTGAAAGCTAAGGGTGGGGTTGTATTAAAAAAAACAAATGAGTCAGTTTTTGTCCATATGACGTCGACATTAGAATGCTTTTAATATGGTACCAAAATGGATGGATGATGGACATACTGTTTTATTTTCTGTCAGCCTGCAACAGTTATGGAGGTGAATCTCTTCGCGCTATCTTTTGCAATTTATATTTTGCTGGAGACTTCGGAAGAAGATGATCATTTGATTTTTATTGTATTTTCGTATTTTCGGAACCACGATAAAAGAGTCAACAATATTCCTACCCCCACGCCCAATTTTCGTGAAAATAATGCTATAGGAACAGTAAAATAAATAAAACATATTATTGCTGGTTTTCTGAAAAAAGTCAAAACAGTATGACACTCGCGCCACTCTGGAAAGCAATCTTCTACTGTGAACACCTGCATAATATAAGTAAGCTTGACAATATCAAATCAATTAACTGTCCATTATTTTTTTCCAGGTACCTGACAATTTCCGTGTAGTGATACAAACCACTCTCAGGGAATTCTTCAATGCTGTCAAGAATGGGAAAGACCAGGAACCTTCGTGGAAGAAACCAGTTTACAAGGTTATCGCCCGTTTAGATGACGCACTTCCGGAGTACTTTAAATCTCCGAACTGGATGGAACAACTTGGAGATTCATAAATCCAAGGGTTTGCGCAACTATTTCATAAAATGCGTCAAACTGGTCAACGACTCGGGAGGAAATATTTTTGCTTGTTAAAATTGCATTCAAATTATTGAAGACTTCTGTTTTACAAGGGAAAGTGGATTATAATTGTGGAAGACATTCGATATTATCAGAGAAAGAAAGACATATTTAGAATATTTATCATATAACCCTTTGTATAACATTCTTCTTTCTTATTTTGTAAAAAAAATAATTGTGTGTTGAAATCGCATGTACAATGTACACAATATATCTACAGTATTCTACTAGATTCTTTGTTGCGATAGGTTTTGACTGTCTTCAGTCTAAGACTCTAGTGAAATGAGTGCAATTAATATTGTTAACTTTGAACCAGCAACTTTAGTGCTTTTATTTTCCCCAAGTGCAATTTTCAAAATCCTATATCAAATGAAAACCTACTGATATTTTAACGATTTTAATACTTTATTATTTTTCAATGTTTAATAATCATATGTACCATTTTTAATTACACACCATATTGGAACATTGCCTCACAAACAATATACTGTACAAATCTAGTTCTTTAATTTGTCGTGTATAAAAAAAAACTTTGTGAAAATTAAGTATAGTTTGAACGATAAAAAAGAAAACCTTGTCATGGGTAGATTTTCCTTCTCCTTCTATGTACCTTATTAGACAATCCCCAAAAAATGATTATGCCTGTATTTAGTTTTATATTTTTCAAACATTCATTTAGGCACACATAACTCTGCAGAAATGAGTGAAAGTTCAACCAATTCTTTTTTTTAAATTTTTATTGTGTGGTTTCAACATTTACTGATTTCGCACATAGTAATTATGAATCACTATATGATTATTATTATTATTATTATTATTATTATTATTATTATTATTATTATTTGTATTATTATTATTATAACCATGTAATTTTTTGTCTTTTCTGCGACGAATGTGGCCAATAGGTCAGATATTGCAGTCACAATGTCCTGTCGTCAAGCGACTATTTTTCGGCACTAGATTGCATTTGACTTTTTGCAGAGGTTCACATTATATGGACCCTAAATGATACATATTTTTAAGTCTATGGGCTGATCAAGATGATATTTGTAACTCTGGGTACAGTGTTTTAATTTACATTAGGCATAGTTTATTATTTCCCTTTAACAGAGGTTCTTTGGGCCACTTGAGTGCCTTTCTCACCTTTCCAGTAAGAAGCATTAGTTAAGTTTCTTATTTCAATTTTAATCAAGTGTTGATTCATTAAGTGATTCATTAATTCTCGTGGCAATGAGATAATTACCGCTCTTCATACAACAACAACAACAACTACTACTACTTCTACTACTGCTGCTACCACTACTACTAATAATAATAATAACATTGAAAATAGTGTCTTTTATCTGGCATATTTAATTTCCAGTGTGTGTTACTCAGCAGATAAGTAATTTAGTCATTCGCCTGTTTTTGGTATGGTTTTAAAAAAAATTGTTGATGTTTGATCTTTGATATTGCAAATTTAATTTTATGTTTTTGCTGGAATCTCCACTTATATTCATCTACTCCATCTTTTTTTTTTTTTTTTCTTTGTCCATAATTTTACCATGACGTCATCACTGGCATTCAATTAATCAAAAATTGCTGACTCGTTAGAGGAGGTACTTGAACCGTTAAGGTCTTGGACTTGGATTGTGAACAATGTCCTCCTAGCCCGCCATGTTTGTTTTAAAACTAAATATCTATTGCTAATAACATGTTGAAATTTAATCCCAAGAATTTATCAGATTAATTTTGACCAATTATATGATATCAGATTTTGAGAATTTGAAAGCCAGATGAAGGGTAAGACCCGAGTAAACCAAATGTTGTCACCTACCGGAAACGTCGGCCTAGCTCGGTGCAGCCTGCATGCAAGAATTATGGATACTCGTTCATTATCACCATGATCGCCATTATTATTATTATTATTATTATTATTATTATTATTATTAGTAGTAGTAGTAGTAGTATTAGTATTATTATTATTTGTAGTAGTCGTAGTAGTAACACTCCTCAAAACCAGACTGTTTAATTTTGGCCGATTTATATTAGGTGGGCTGTATACAGGGAGGGTCCGGTTTACGGAAGTTTCACTTATTTTTTATTATTATTATTATTATTATTATTGTTATTATTATTAAGTTATTGCTATTTTTTCTAGTTTGAATATGCCCTATTGATTTTTAAGTGCCTTCTGATGAACTCCTGGAAGATTATGTCGCTAATTACTGATATTATTGGATGTTCTTTTTAATTTTAATGGAAACAGTACATTATTTTTTTTAAATGTCTGTACATACTCATTTTTGTTTATATTGATATATTTCATTTTCTAGTCAGCATTTGCCCGCACAAAATCGGAATCACTCTTTTGAGTTATTCGTAAGGAAGGTTTTTGGTTGTCAACATGTGTTCAGTTGTGTTCATCCCGCGGTAGACAGGTTGTCGAAATTGATGGAAGACAAACTTATAAATAGAGGCAAGTATGGAACAATAATTTATCTAATAATAAATAAAGTATAATAAAAAATTTCATGTATTTATATCTCAAACATAACATCTGCCACCCCACCCCCACCTCCCAAAATTTAAAAAAAAAAAAAAATATAAACAAAGCTAAAAGAATGTGCTTTTGCATAAAAATTTAGTGCAATGAAACATTTTAGAATTACAATTTGTTGTTATTATGAAGGTGTTTTTTCACAGCGCTTAGTCAATTTGTCCGCGTTTTAATTTAAAGAGATGTTTTAGAAGTAAAGATTGATTGAATGATTGATTTGTTTTTAACATCACATGAAAGATTACGTAATGCCGAAGTAAAGGGAGTAAACGTCCTTGCCTGAAATATACCACAGCAGCCCACTCAGGTTGGTCCAAGCAAGATTCGATGTTGCAACCATCCGTCTGATTGTGTGTCTGGCACTACAACCACTGAGCCACTGCAGTTTTCAGAAGTAAAGTAATTTAAAAAGTTTGGTTCGATTTTGTGCGTGTAGATTTAAACATTCATGATCTGCCATTATATCTAGATATTACTGTAGTGCATACAAATATATGTATCTTAATTACATTTGTTGACTAATTGCAATGCTTTCATGTTATATAGTTTGATTATCTTACTTTTGAACGTAATTTGTTCTCGAAAGGAATTATCGCAGAAAAGTATATACAGCAAGTAAAATCCTATGTTTGACTAAGGGTGAGGTTTATTCTCATTCCTTTTTTAAAAACGTAACAGCAGGTAAACAAGATAAATATCAACAAGCCGTAACATCGATGTTCTATAGAGTTCATGTGTTATACTATTTTACCCGTCTAAACCAATTTTCCTTAATTCTTTTAAAATACAATTTGACCTCTTCAGGTCAAGAAATTACATTATCTTTGTCAATAAGAGAGAGAGAGAGAGAGAGAGAGAGAGAGAGAGAGAGAGAGAGAGAGAGAGAGAGAGAGAGAGAAAGCACTATAATGTGCACAGAGTAGATTGGAAGGCATTAAAATCATGTTCCTAGTCCCATTCATTCCACCTGCCACATTTACTTTACCTTGCCATTAATAATCTAGTCATTGATTAGCAGGGGAACACAGCCATTTTTTTCCCCTCTTTTTTTTGTTGTTGTTGTTTAGTTCAATTGTACCAAATGCTGAAGATTTTTTTTTCTTCAGATGTGCCATGATTTCAACAGTGTTGTCAATTTGTTTAATATGATTTTTAAACTCTAAAACAATTACCATTCATTTTCGAAAAGAGCCTGAAAGAGTTTTGAAAAACATCGACAGTTAGAAATAGTAAATATAAATTACAAAATGTAAATCAAAACATATTTTGACATAATCATGTCTGGTTTGTCATATCTTAATTAGTTTGTGGATGTTCAAAACAGTATAAGCATATTTTGTTACGGAAATTCTAACGTAATCTATAACCAGTGATAAATATCTCCTTCTCTGCCTCACCAATTATCTCTGTCATGCCACCGGGGTTTTCCAGGAACTTGACACATTAACTTACAGTACCTGATTTGTACACCACACTGCTTCTTCTTTATTTATTTACAAAGATTATACTGTAATTTTACATTTGTAAAACATATGAAAATGTACTGATGTAATTTATTTTGACTTTGTGTGCTAATTATAATGAAAAATTGCGACGAAAGTGAAACCTTTGAGCTGATTGCAAATTTTGCTCATCAATATACTGTATACCTTTTTGTAAACCACTTTGCTCATCAATATACGGTATATCTTTTTGTAAAACACTTTGCTCCCTTTGTATTTGTAAACAGGAGCGAAACTTAGACTGGTATATTTTATACAGGCACTAAAAATGTAATGATGTTATTTTTATTTGAATGCTGTTTCACTGTATCAATAATTTCTCTATTTTAAAAAGTAGTAACAAGTCAGATTTGGGGATAATTTTTATACCCTTTAATTTCATGTAAATTTATTTTCAAACACAAATTGTTATACAAAGACGTACAGAAGGAATTTGACTTTCTATTGGTGCAATTTCAAGTGACTTTTAATTTTTTTTTTTATCTCAGAATAAGAATGAAAAACAAATCATATCCTCTGTATCACAACACCAAATTTCACCTTCTTCCAAGAGCCAGGTAAATAGCCTGAGGGAATAGATCCCTGTGGCTCCTTTGATATTCATCTGATCTAAAGGGCTAAAGCAGTGATTGGGGACTTCATCTAATCTAATGGACTAAAGCAGTGATTGGGGACTTCATCTAATCTAAAGGGCTAAAGCAGTGATTGGGGACTTCATCTAATCTAAAGGGCTAAAGCAGTGATTGGGGACTTCATCTGCATATCAATAGGTCAGACATAGTTTCAGTGGGCTTAGATACCAATCCCTGTGTGTAATTCTTGTCCCATTGTTAGTCCCAGTGTATGACATAATAGTACAATATTGTTTAAGACTACGTTCATCCTTTATAAGACATGAGATTTAGAATTGCAATGTAAATATATTAGTTTACAATACTCATATTATTATTGGAAATCCACGACTTCTCTGTTCGATTATTTTATATATTGTTTTTCTAATGCCATGTTATTTTCTTTATTACATGGGTTAGGCAACATATTTTCCTATACATATTTTTTATCAAAAAGTACCGTATATACGCGCGTATAAACCTGGTCCAAATGCAAACAACATAGACCCTGATCTGCCGTCGCATTATGCGACGGCAGATCTGGGTCTGTGCAGTTGGTATAGAATTATACGCAAGTATATACGGTACAGATCTGTATATGAATATAACTTTTGAAATTTGGTCGAATCACGTCATGTAGGTATTTTTCAACTTTGTAAAATTAAAAATTGCAATCTAATCAGTAGAAAAGAAATAAAAACATAAAGTATATACTGTCGTTTGTTTGTAGATTCTTTTTACCAAAGCGAGTGTTAAGTAACAACTCAAGACAGTTTTCAAGTAGCAATGATCAAATTTGGCAACCATTTGATTTTTTTAAACAGTTTAACTGGATTGTATTTTACTGATGTATTGTACATATGACTTATAACAGTTCTTTGCTTTGTTATCGTTGACTTTACGTGTTTATTTCACGTTTTTATAATCGCCATCTAGTTTATAAAATAAACTTATACAATCCATATGAAAAGAGAAAAAAGTCAATTCTTTTCCGAGACGAAAAGCAAATAATGAAAGATTGCAATTAACATTACTTTCAATTATTACCGAGCATCCCGTCATATTAGAGACATGAAACAAAATAAAAATATCTATTAAACAATTGTACATGTTCTGTACAAGTTTTTCATATAGTACAGTAGAGTCAATTTTTAGAACAATACGAATTTTGATGTTTTTTGCAATACATTTTTATTATCTATTTTTGATCAAATTATCATAGGTACTCGCGACAGTTACTATTGCTTGCAGGTAAAATATGATCTGTGTATTCAGATGCCTGATTAAAATTATATTGTTAATTTCCATTAAATACATTGCAGAGGAAAGTAAAAAACATTTTACACCGGTTAGTTTACGTTTTGTCGCACAAATTTTGTTATGTTGACCGTCATCGTCTCGGTCATTTCATGTGAATGTATATACATTTTATTTATTGTTTACGTAAAAGTTTGTTGAAATTATTATAAAACCAATTTCATGTATATTACATATATATAAATGGTATGTTACACTGTACAAGTAACTTGGTGATTGTGAGTCAGGTAAAGGTCATGCTACCACATTGCACGAATTTTTTCATGCGATAGAATATTTGATACGCCGGTCACCCGCCACCGCACCATCCACTGGTGCAGTTATTGAAAGAGTTCCATATCAGGGTAGAAAAATAAACTTTTCCTCAGACAAAGTTCTTCAAATCATGGATGAGACAAACGTTCATCTAAGTAAGTATGGCGCTCATTCCATCGAGTTGGTTGCGTGATGCATGAGACGAGTAATTTCACTTTGCATGTATACGAGTAATTACTTACGAAAAGCCATCACAAATATAAGTTTGTATTTAAGGGTGAGGGGGTGGGTGATCAAGTCTCACGTTTTGAACCCTAACTAGATAGACCAAAAAAAAAAAAAAAAGAATAAAAAGAAATTTCGAATTAAATTCTATTTTTAAAAAACATTATTACTCTTCTCTCGTATGGATATAAAAGGGATTCAATCATATGATAATTCGCAGATTCATTGCAGCTTCATATAGTCTAAAACCACTAGAGCTGCGTGTTTTTTTTTTTCTTCTTGTTTTAATAATGTATAAATGTACAGTGTGGAAGAGGGTGGGGTCCAGTGTGTAAATCACATGTTCACTTGCTAGTCTGAAAACAAAAGTGTCTTCTGTTAAGTTTTGGGGTTGGAGGTGGGGGAGATCATACACGACCAATTAACAGATAAATGTAGCTTTTCCTCTGATTGTTGGTTACACGACGGGTTAGAATTTTAACAATCATGGAAGGACACTTTGGTAATCTGACGTCGCTGTGTCCTGTGTGCAAGCATGAGAGTACTGCTTAGTTACCATGCGATGAGGAGGTTACAGGTCATGTGGCTGTGGATGTTACAGGTCATATGGTTGTGGAGGTTACAGGTCATGTGGCTGTTTAAACTTACAAGGAAATCAAGTGCACCGAGATCAAGTTTACATGTAATGATGCATTTTTAGTTCACCTGGCCGTAAGGAAAAGTGAGTTTATGTTGTGGCGCTTCGTCTTGCGTTTTCCGATGTCCGTCGTGCTTCGTTCGTTTACAGTTGCTATTTAAAACTTCTTCTAAAAACATCTTGATCAATTGATCAATTTGCACACGATAAGAGAACATTTTGAAATCAAGGCCTTTCAATTTTGTTCAGTGGATGCCCATAAGTCATCCAACATGTCCGACTTTACTAAAACTAGATTTTGTTCTCAAACAACTTATTCTCAAAATGCGCTTAACAGAATTTAACCAATTGTGGCAGAAAGATTTCTGGCATGAAGGTCTTTCAAATTTGTTCAGATGATGCCTGTACGCCGTCCAATGTGGTCGCCGTTACTATAAAAGTTATTAAAGCAAACTTAACAGAATTTGACTAAATTTGAAACGAAGCATCATGGAATAAAGGTCTTACACATTTTATACAATGGTGTCAATCCGCCATCAAACATGGCGACAGTTACTAAAAATATACAATAAACTTTAACCGACTTCTTCACAGAAACTGCTTAGAAGAATTTGACCAAATTCGACAGAAATTATACTAGCATTAAGGTCTTTCAGTTTGTACAAATTATACTAGCATTAAGGGCTTTGTACAAATTACACACATTCGCCATCAGATATAGCCGACGTAACTAAATATAGAAGTTCCCTTCAATGACGTCTTTACAAAAACCACCCAACATTAATCGACTAAATTTTACAGAACTCATCCTGAAAAGAATTGCGTTTAATTTTGCACAAATGATACTAATCTGCCATCCAACACGGCCGTCGTCACTAAAAGTAGAAAAATATTTGCACAACTTTATCCCTAAAACTGCTTTCCAGAATTTGAGCAACACTGAGAGAAGGCACTCGGGCATGGAAGCCTTTCAGTATTACACAAATGATGCTGATGTGCCGTCAAATATGGATGAAGATATAAAAACTAGAGAAACTTTGAAACAACTGTTTTTATAACATATGCAATAAACAGCTTTCGAATACATTTCTACAGAAAGCATCCTACTAACCCAGATTTCTTGGGGAACTGTTATAGAATTCGATTATTAGGTAGATATCAGAGATCAGACCCACTTGCATCCTTTGCTAAGTCGTATTCTCAAGCTCAAACGTTTTGCTTAGATGCGTGCACACCACGCGACCTGCATTCTCGCTATCGTATCAGAGGTGGAATTTGAGATATTTTCTACCTGCAGAATTACTACCGTATATATTCGCGTATAAATCGTATCTAAATGCAAACAACATAGACTCTGATCTGCCGTCGCATAATGCTCCGGCAGATCAGGGTCTATGTTGTTTGTTTTACTGATTAGTCCTTACAAACTGCATAGACCCAGATCTGCCTGTGCATTATGCGACGGCAGATCTGGGTCTATGCAGTTTGCAGTTGGTATTGGGTAAAGCGCGAGTATATACGGTACTTCTGTAACTGTACAGTGCTGACAGATATGTTAGGTACTTTAACATTGGGACAACTCTCCACTGTGCATGATTTATCTCTATGAAAATTTAATAAAGAAGAGAACTGACGCATGAGCTATTTCTTTATTTACAAGATTTAAAATTCAGATAAAACCATTATCAACATCAAAGACACCGCAATATAAAAGTCTGACGTTACAATTGTAAAGCGCATACATATATTTGTTCAGTATAGAACACTCGTTCGATAAGTATTATTATATACTAGTTAATAAAAATTAATTTAAGAAAAAGAACATTCACCTCATGAGACATTTCCCAATGAGAGTTAGACAATGGAAACAGCTGAATGTAGACAAAAGTTTAGATATTACTCAAATTAGACTCAACCATACGTAAATGATGGGACTGTAGTACATTCACGTTCATGCACAAACATGCTTGAGTGTATGAAGTTAATTTATTTGCAGAGAGGAAAATACATTTTTCCGATGTCACTACTGCTGGTCACTGCTGCTACTACCAGTACCTACGTCATAACCATCACATATAGTACTCTGAATACTAATATTACCACTACCACCATTATTTCACC
Source organism: Margaritifera margaritifera (assembly GCA_029931535.1). Taxonomy (NCBI): domain Eukaryota; kingdom Metazoa; phylum Mollusca; class Bivalvia; order Unionida; family Margaritiferidae; genus Margaritifera; species Margaritifera margaritifera. Next base: position 604,274 of record JAQPZY010000927.1, on the reverse strand, counting down.
CATTGTCAACCTAATCCACTTTTATCACCAGCATCTACGCTACTACTACTACTACTATCAGAATCATAACCACTACTTCTTCCGCTACTTTAACCAACAGCGCCACTTTCACTCAGAAATGGCTGAAAGTTTTGAAGGACTTAAGGCAAGTTCTGCGAGGCTGTTTTTCGGTGAATATTTTCCAAGCAGTTCAATACAAAAGAATGTAATGAAGATTAATCATTTCTGCATCAGACAACCGCAATTATAGGTAAACAAAGGATTATTTATGCTTTGTTTCCGCTGTCTAGAAGAAATCGTTCCTTGTAATTGGCTTTTCCGGTTTTTCTTCTTCCAGTTCCGGTTTATGTCAAAGTAGAGATAAATTATCATCTTATGCCCCCCCCCCCCCCAAAAAAAAAAGAAAAAAAAAAAAAAGAAAAGCTTAAAACGCATTCTCTATCGATTTTTCTTACATCTGATTTCTTAATGTAATCTCGGAAGTCAGATCTCGTACATACTGGAATAAAAAGGTAACTTTCTCTTGTTGCCCGTAGTCCGTGGTGGAAGTCTGTGTATATTTTTGTAAATTTTTTATATGAAACAATGCCGGCGATGGACGCGCTTGAAGCGTACTACAGTAAAATCGAGTTTAGAATTTGGCACAATCATTTGCTTCTAGAAAATGAGCTACAAGAAAATGATAGGTTTGGCTAGGGACCTGCTTATAGCAGCAGCTATGTTCAGCAGCTTTCAATTTATTCCAAGACGAGAAAGTTTGAAAAGGGTAAAATCATCAACAATGATGAACAATGTATGTTTACCAGTGGCGTAACTTCACATTGTGCACCCCCCTCCCCCCCCCCCCCGCAAACATTTAGAGTGGGCCCCCCATGAAATTGATGTAAAGCGGGATTATGTACCCAATCCTTACCAGCCCCCCACCGCCGCATCGCCGGGCCTGCAAGGGCGGAAGTTACACCACTGATGTTTACGTTACTTATTCTTTTAATCACACAACAATAAGTGTATAATGTCTACATACGTATCTGTAATTAAAACGCCTTTATCATCTGCTAATGTTAAATGATACAACTTGGCATAATTGTAAAACACAGATGGTAATTGTTTTAAACAAGCTAAATTGTTCGAATTATTTTTTTTTTCTTTTTACTTTACACAACCTCTTGTCCACCCACCCGTACACTGATGCTAGTGATGCTAGTGTATACTGTTGCAAGACTGAATGTGTGTCATCATGAGCCAAATGACAAGCGTTCTAACCTTTGACCTCGCCCTAGTATTACGCATTCACTTTGGGTCTTGTGTCATATCACTTCCAGTTTTCATATCAATCTTCGAAATGAGAATCGAATAACATCCCATGTATACACAATGAAAGAGAGAAGGGAAGGAACTCGTATTCGCACTTGAGAGCCAAGGAAGATACAAAACAACAAACCTGTGAAGTAAAATGGCATACATAGTTCAATTACTTGTTCTGTAATATTTGCCACTTGTTGTTTTTTGTATGTTTTTGTTTTAATTAAAATTAACAGCATTGAATAAAAACAAATTTACACAATTTTCGGCGTTGAAATAGAACACAAATGCTATGGCCTACATCTTCTTAAAACGAAACCTCTACACATGTCTAACAGAATTCAAAAAATGGAGGCGTTTTGGAGGTAAAAACTCCACCACAACCACCAATAATAATAATATAATAATAATAATAATAATAATAATAATAATAATAATAATAATAATAATAATTATAAGGATGATTACAACGTATGCAAGACTGACTCTTGACAAGTATTGTACTGGCGGCAGTCTTCTCATCGTTTGACGAACCAAATGGAAGCACCAAAAATCGTGTCGTCGGTCTTTTTATTTCTCTTTTTTTCTCCAGCCATAAGAACCAGTTTAGAAGATTACTGTACAAACATAAACAACAACAACAATACTACTGCTACTACTACTACTGCTATTACTACTACTACTACTATAACATATTGTCCACATACTGACACAAAGGAGGACAAAGAACGCATGATATTCAGCTTATAGGTCATATCCAGTGTGGAGTTCAACCTTAAGGTTCTTCAATTTCCGTCTAGAGTACGAACGACATCGCAAGGTAATCAGAATTTCAGAATGCTGCGCACAGACAGCGTATTGATTTGCATGATCCGGAAGACACTTTGTGGCTATAAAACTCCCGGTTCATACAACAATGTTAACATAACGGTGTTTCCATTTTTCCTCGTGACTTTGATGCACCGCCGATCTCTTGATACATTTAATCAACGACAACAAAAACAATATCTATCTCAGGTGAGGCCAATAAATGAAACATAACTCCAATATTGGAGAGATTAAAAAACGTCGGAAAAGACTTTAAATAACGAAATGAGACTTCACCGCAGAGAGAGAGAGAGATACATAACTATTTGATTCCTTATCGATTATACCTGTAGGATTTTGCTTTAGGTAGAGAGAAGAAAATTGTCCCATTATCGGCCGTAGCAACCAGTGCGTGTGCTTTAATTGCCTAACACAAATATTGTATTGGTGATTACCGGCCAAAGTTAGTTGCGGAGTAGAATTCATTCTTTTGTATTGCCTGTAACAGGTTTGTTTTTCCTTCAGAGAAAGATTTTAGATATTATCTCCTTATCACTGCAGATCGCGTTATTATTTTCACTGTTCAGTCTTGTATCTGTTTTTTATATGACGGGTCAAAAGAGTGCGTGAATCATCAAGAATCTATTGAACGGAAAGCCAACGCACTTTTCCTCTTTAGTCAAGGTTGTTAGCATTATTTGCCATGATTAACACGTTTAATTGAGCTTAAATCTAGTGGTTATGATGTCAACTATCACTTCTCTGCAGATGTTCTCTCAAATCAATCCAAAATCGTTGGTGGCCATTAAGTAAAAATGTTTGATTATTTACAAACAGTATAACATCGCGTCTTGTGTTCGCGTGATTTGAGTGGTGTAACACAGTAATGATAAGAAATCCAATCTCTAATTAGAGAACAAAATTGTGAGGGAAGACAAATAAAAGTCAATTGCGTAAAAGTTTTCTGTTGATCGCAATTTTCATGTCAGTAATAAATGGCAACTATATTTTTCCCATTTACTGAATCCCCTTTTGAATTTTAGAACAATAAGGTCTATGTAAGATGTTTCTGCTAACTATTATTTTATAGGCCTATGTTTACAACACTACTTCTACTACTATCTGCTTCCTCCCAGTAGCGTAGCAAGAAAGTCTTCCCCACCCAAGTGTTGTTTGATGGAAGTTCGCCCCCCCCCACTTAACCTGCACCCCTACTCCCCGCCCCGCAGGTGCGGGGGCTGCCTGAGCGGTTGTTAAGCCATTGCCTCCTCCTCCTTCTCCTCCTCATTATTATTATTATTATTATTATTATTAGTAGTAGTAGTAGATGTAGTAGAATCATCTTGGACTTTTGAAAGATAAAAAGAGGATCGTAAATTTTGAAGGGGGTGTTATAACCTGGGTTACAGAGGAAGGGGGTGTTATAACCTGGGTTACAGAGGAAGGGGGTGTTATAACCTGGGTCACAGAGGAGGGGGTGTTATAACCTGGGTCACAGAGGAAGGGGGTGTTATAACCTGGGTCACAGAGGACTCCAACAAATTTAAAATGTTTTAAACCTCAGTTTAGGACAGTGTTGTGAAACAGCTATAGTCACTCAATCCTCCAGATTGAAGATTGTATACAGCCAAGAAAAAGAACAAGGCATAACATCACATGCAAAAGGAATATATGTATATATGAACGAAGAAAAAAAAAGAGAACAAATATATCATGGCATATTTATGACAAGTTTCCAAATGTACATCATATTCTTACAAACACGCAAGCAAAAATGAAAAACTGTACAAAGTGTATGTATGCTATTATAAGGCTTGTACTGTTCCAGCAATACCCGAATGAAGGATGGTTCCTGCAATTGGGTGACAGCGACCGTCTCCTCTCATGGGTACAAAGGCGATATGGCCATATCTTACCAGGTAAGTGGCCTTACCGAGTACACCCCTTAAGAATATGAATTTGGATATGTACATAAATTTGGTTATGTACTATCTGACAATAATCACTGAAAAGAAGAGAGATTATGCTAAATAATTTTTGATTTAAAAGGCAGAACCATTTATAAACTTCGTCAAAATAGACATAATAAGTATTGCAAATTGTTTTTACATCAAAACGTGGTGTCTTAATAATAATACTATTGATATCTCGAAACCTGTACATTTTTGAGCGAATTTTAAATCTCTATCAGTCCTACTTTCTAGTCGTACAGTTTATTCTTTTCCTAGTATTTTAAGTAAGAAATATTCCTCCTCACTATGAATAAAGTTCAATCTGTACAGACACTCCATATGTATCAAGAACATATGTCATAAAGTTGTCCCTTAATGATGGATAAACATTCAGTATGATGAAGCAGATAAATATTTTGATAATTACAGCGAAGGCATATTTTGACGCTGATTTTGCGGTAATAATGCTCAGAGCCAGGAAGTAAGATCAATCAAAGTTCGCACCTGGTGGTTTCTAGGTCAAAGATATTAGGTGGAATAGTAGTACTGTTCCTGTTTTAGCCATCTAAATATTACATAATCAGAGTTCAAGTGAATTCGTTGTAACCAGAGCTAATTTTCATATTGACGGACGGAGTTTTCAACCAATCGTTTCCATTATAGCACCTGAGGAAACACACCGGCATTAATGTAACTTTCTATAGTATTAAAAAGACTGCATTTTCTCAATATTTGAAAGATATCTGGCTTAAAGCCTGTGTCGGTGGGGAGGGGGTATTTTCTATGATAACAAATAATCTTCTATGAAAGATTTTTTTCACATATTACCTGATTTGAGAGACTGCAAAATTTGGAGAGAAAAAAAAAGTTCTCAGATCTGTGTCCGCTAGAATTCGGTATAATCCTATAATGGATTCATATATATCTGACCTTGTATTTTGAGGTAAGCTTTGTACGTTTTTGGGGGGACTATATTTTGAAATTTGTGTTCTTAATTTATATATTGTATTGTTTAGTTATTCCAAAGCTCATATCCACAGAGCAAAAATGGTAACACGGCTGCCTCGTACAATTTTGTGCTTGTAATTGGCTTTAGACCCAAAGATTTAGTACATATCACTGATAAAGCAGAACAGATATTTTTTGCTACTTTATACGACTCTTTCATGCGGTCTGAGGATTTGCGTGACGCATTCTAGATTTTTGCTATGTTGTGACCTCATCGCCAAATTGTAAATTTACGGTATTGTTGCCTGCATATGATTTCTTACCGAAAACAACAGTTCAGGATTTGGTTGCATTAGTTTTATACCATCATCGTCTGCAATACTCCTTTAAACTATTGAGCAATTTTTGTAAAACATTTGGCGGAGTAGCGATAATGTCGTTTAATCTGAAGGATAGGACATGAACAGTTTAATTTTCCTATTTTTCATCCTAATTTGATACAAGACAATTTATTTATGAGCTCATAAACAAATACACGGTTTAAAAAAATGAGAAAAGAAGTCGCCCTTACCTTACTCCTTGATATACATTAAACCAATGTGACATTGTTCCATTTATCATTACAGCAGTCTTTGTGTCAGTATATTCATGGTAGATTATATGCCAAATTATGCCTGACAATCCCAAGTCAAATATATTCACTAGCAGATCATTACGACATACAACGTAAAAGGCTCTGTTTGTGTCTAAAAATGCAACAAATGTATAGCTGCCGCAGTCGAGATTATATAATATGATTTCTTACAAATTAAAAGAGACAGTGTTGTTGTTTATTTGGAAAAAAAATTGTTTTGGACTGTATCTATTATTGATAGTAAAACTTTTCAAATAGTTTTGGTACACAACTGGAAGCAGTGTAATCAGACGGTAACTATCAAGGTCTTTCAAATAGTTTTGGTACAAAACTGGAAGCAGTGTAATCAGACGGTAACTATCAGGGTCTTTTTCATTCTGGGACGACCTTTGTATATACATACTATGATTCTTTTTCCCATGATGATGGAAAATGCTCAATAGAGAGAATGGCATTAAGCAATTTTGTCACAGCTTGTAAAATAATATCACCACAATACATAACGTGTTCATACTGTATCGTATCGCATCCGTGTGCTTTTTAAAAAATTTTTTTAGAGATCTTATAGACGATTTTAGTTCACTCAAACTAATTTCTAGTTCAAAACTGAGGGTTACTACATTCGAGTGATGTTTTTTTTTTTTTTTTTTTTTTTAAAAAAAATTTCTACACGCATTCCTCGATTTGAAGACGAAATGATTCATATTAGTATTTATTTTGCTTTAGGGGTACTAATGCCCCAAACATATCCGCAAATACATATGAAACGGTTTGTACGTCATCAGAGTATGTGGTACCGTTATGCTCAACTTCTAGACAAATTTAGAAACCTTTGATTTGTGGTGTTTAACTAGTCGCCAAAACAATATAATGTCATATTCTGCTGCTTCTTCCAAATCGAGCAAAGATTTGTTAATGTAATCGCTGGCCTAAAATTGAACGTTACGAAATGCACGTGTGCAGCTCTTATGCTCAAATTACATTGCATGTTTAAATCCTCGAGGTTTTCCATCAGCTATCCATGTTTTTCTTGGTTCATGCTGTCGCTCGTGAGCCTTCTTAACCAAACTGTTGCAGTACGGTTTGCTATGAAAGTTGTACCTCTTACTTTGAAATAGTGACTATTCGACCATATTATTGATTCACTAAGGTCACACGCGTATGGCCCTATTTCACTTTTTGTTTTTATTTCGCATAATATATCTTTTTTTTTTTACATTTGTATACAGTCATTTTGAAAGTTGCAGATTTTACCTTTGCCAAATTGGTTCCAATATGTCCAGGTATTCTGTCCGCTTTCGAAAGTATCTAACCTTTAAATGTGCTGAAAGTCCAGACAACCGTGAAATGGTCTGAGGTTATTCATATTTGAGATTGTACATTCTTCCACTTGAGTCAATGTACCGTTATCTACAATCACATAATCTAAGAAAGGTAATGGTATATAGCGGACTGCAACATTGTGATTGTGTATCGATTGCTTGTAAACAATTATCATTCAGGAATGTTTTGAACTCAAAACATTTTAAACAGTTTATTCCTGAATCATCGACACAACTAGCATTCGTGTCTCTCGCAACAATGACACTACCCAACTCCGAATAAAGATAATAAAGATCATCTATGATCTCTTATTGCTGACGATAATTTGAAAAGTTGCTGTTACATGGCATATGCACGCAAAAATCATTCTTCTTCATATTGACTTTGTACATTAACTTGAGAATACATGTTTCAACTTCTATAAATTTCAACTGTTCTCCTTTAACTGTGCTCAGTTTTGCACCATTTTTTAAGAAGTGGGAAATTATGCCAGCACGTGAAGAACAGTAATCAATTACACTCACAAAGTATCTAACAATACAAATTTAATCACCAGAAACATGACAAGCACCCCTACTGTCGAGAACTAAAGCAGAATCTTTATTGGAACAACTTTCTATTTAGGCTTCCGCTGCTGTTATGTGTATCTCGTGGAGATTTAAGCATTGTAATTTGTACTAGAAGTTGACCGTGATGTTGCACGTGCAGTAGAGCAAAGACGTTGTTCTGTGCTTTGTGGTAGTGCTGATATTTTGTTGCCAGTGCTTTTAAATTTTTTACTGGGTTAACATTTTTTTTACTCCTTTGATCATGGCCGGATGCAACACAGTTTTTTTAAACATGAGTTTCAGATTCTGGTCTAGTGTACGCAGTCTTCGGTTGACTCGTGTAATGCGGGAGGGGGGGGGGGAGGCAGATGGCCGAGTGGTATAAGACGCTCACCTTTACTGATCACTCATATCTAACCTCTGTCCGCGCGGGTTCGAGTCTCGACTCGGTCAACGTGGGTATGTGCGAAAGCTTGCCGGAAGCTTCCTGTGGGTCGGTGGTTCTTCCCGAGTTCTTCTTCCACCAAATATACTGCCGCCATGCATATCCTCTCATGTGCTGAAAAATGGCGTTAAACCCACAAAAATATTGTCCTTGTACTACTGAACTTTGTGACTAAATCGTCTGTATAACGGTACTTGGTGATTGGCTTTGTATTTGGTTAGGTGCTTGACGTATGTTTGAGACGCTTGAGTCAATGTCACTCACTCTTCGAGATTGGTCTTGTATTATGGACCTCACTGTAGGGTTTATATCAGAGGAGATTTCATTTGCATGGGATTTCAGCAATGATTTTAGGGATATATTCTCGCTAATTAGTGTTTGCTTCTTGCAAGTGAGTCAAGTTTCTTGTTTATGGCTTCAATGTTGCTCGCAAGCTCGTTTTAACATGTGTTTAGAGCTCTTTGATTGCATTGTCTTGGCATTGAACTTTCTCAGTTGCTCCTGCAGATTATAATTATTGTTTTGCAACTCTTTGCTGTTTTCTTCAAGCGTCTCAATCCGGTTTTGAGAATATCAATAGTCTTTGTGTGATCAGTTTTCAATGCATTTATCTCACTTTTCAATTCGAAAATTACTAAACGTGTGTCCGCCAGTTCGATTCGAAAATTACTAAACGTGTGTCCGCCAGTTCGATTCGAAAATTACTAAACGTGTGTCCGCCAGTTCAATTCGAAAATTACTAAACGTGTGTCCGCCAGTTCGATTCGAAAATTACTAAACGTGTGTCCGCCAGTTCGATTCGAAAATTACTAAACGTGTGTCCGCCAGTTCGATTCGAAAATTACTAAACGTGTGTCCGCCAGTTCGATTCGAAAATTACTAAACGTGTGTCCGCCAGTTCGATTCGAAAATTACTAAACGTGTGTCCGCCAGTTCGATTCGAAAATTACTAAACGTGTGTCCGCCAGTTCGATTCGAAAATTACTAAACGTGTGTCCGCCAGTTCGATTCGAAAATTACTAAACGTGTGTCCGCCAGTCCGATTCGATTCAAAGTTTCAGAACACAACTCACTTGCTCCGTTTTTTTGTAAAGTTTGGCCAGTTATTCTACTACTAAACACTTCTTCCACGTTGTAAAGTTTGGCCAGTGATTCTACTACTAAACACTTCTTCCACGTTGTAAAGTTTGGCCAGTGATTCTACTACTAAACGCTTCTTCCACGTTTGCAATCTTTAGGATTTTTATGAGCACAACTGTATTTATTATTGTTTTCTTTTTTCTTCTTCTGTTTCTTGCTACTGAGGCCCAACTGGGACAATCGGGCAGTCACGTTGCACAGCTGATGAGAACTGTTCGATACTAACTCATCATATCGTCTCTTTGACCTGTGTCTTGCAATAATAAATTATATATATATATATATATATATATATATATATATATATATATATATATATATATATATATATATATATATATATATATTCTTTTCGGTTCTCCATAAAAATGAAGATCGCACTTGCGCATCAGTTTATGATTTCGTATTTGGAACCCAACATTATTATCATTATCCCACTGATTGTGATTTGATTGAGAATACTCAATTTTTATCCCATATTGGCCATGTAAACCACCATTGTTGCGTCCACCTCCTGGGGTGAAAACACACCAGTTCTTATCATATAAAGCAAGCTGGGAGATCACAGTTTCATCATTTTAATGCGGGTCACTTGTTATCATTAGGGTTGTATAGGTTTTGCCTATACCATATGTATTCCATGAGGAATTTAATGAAATATGAGAACACTTATTACTCGTGTCATGTACGTCCGCCAACTTTTGTTTTTGCAAAATTTAAAATTCTCAAATCTTAATTTACCTGCACAATGAATGGTAATCAGCCGTATAAAGATAAATTTTGTATAAATGATACTTTAATTTTTTTTCTTTCTGTTCTATCTTTAAACAACAGAACAATGGAAATCATAGTAATGCTAATATAATTTTTCCCATGAAAGTTGAAAGTAAATAATATTATGTTGTCAAGTTTTGCTGAGAAAGTGTATAAGAAAAACAAGCCATGTAGGAGAATTAGGGCATTTTGAATGTCTGTTCTACTAACATTAATAAAAAATGGAAGCTTGCTTCATCAATCATAAACATACAATAAGTACAGTTTTTTGAGATACTGTCTGACAATACGGTTAGGAATAAAATTATAATACCAGCTATTAAAAAAAAATAAAAAAAATAAAGTATTCCTGTGTATACCATCGAAAATAAGAATAAATACATTTTGTGACATATTTTTGTTTTGTTGATTTTTGTTTTGTTGCTACCTATGATCCACATACATATATACCTATTTGGTGTAATGGTATAATTACGAATTATACATTTGATGGCATCAATAATGGTATAATTACGAATTATACATTTGATGCCATCAATCATGTCATCCAAGTAGTTTCTCCACTTATGAAGATGTTCAACACAAAAATGAAAGCCCTCCATCTTTCAGTTGTTTCGGCATTAATATAGATAGAATGGATTGAGCGCAAGGAAAACGTGAAATATAAACTAAAGAGGATGTAAGGAACCAGAAATGAAGTATATACCATCGTGCTTATACTAGTAATGAAACCGTCGATGTAGCAGAGCACTGCAGTTGATGAATCGTCAGAACCGAGATCAACTGTATTGTATCTATTCTGATTCCGGCTGTCTGGTATCACTTCCAGTAACCGGAAGCGATACGAAACATCCGGATTCGGAGTAGATACAATACAGTAAGATGGCCATTCCTATTCCTAAGCATAGCATTTTCTATATAATCAAAGATTTTATTCTGAAAATATTACCACTTTATTATAAATACGCTTTTAGTTTATAGTGAAAATTTCACGCGATTTGGATGAAAAATAATAAACTTATTAAATATTGAATTTATACATTTTATATATTACATATTATCTATGTGTTAAACCATTAGGCTAGCAGACGACATCTTAGACAAGTTAAGCACAACATATGTAATGATGTAACGGATCAAACGTTGACCGGGACAGGACAGGCTAGCATCCTATTGGAATATCGAAGAAACAACAATTTAGTGCAACAATAGAGTGGCAGACGGTTGTAGGTAGCGGAGTTTGGCGATTCATCAGTTCACTGTTATCGTGTGTGGTCCCCGTCAAGAATGAAGAAAGCGTAAGGAACGGAAGATTAAGAGTGATGATACGAATATATCTATAGTATAAGACAAAGTATCGCTTCCCTGAAAGATTCTGATGCAAGTAAAATAACCGATTTCAATACAAAGTTATTTTTTGTGAATTTGGTATCTCGAATTGATCTCATGGAACAAAACATTTGAGGGACTCGGTGCAGGAATAAGGAATTTAAAAAAGACAATATGAACAGATGGAACAAAATGTGCAATTTGTTAGCGTTTCCTTTCAAGAATACAAACAACACAAAGCAATCTCTGAGTCAAGAATCAAGGAATGTCAAGCAGCAAAGGGACTAAAATTCTGGAGAAAAATGAGGACATTTAGAAAACATATCCCTTTGAGAAGAGATATTGGATCTGAAATGCCGACAAATGTGATAAAATATAGTCATTAGTGGCATCACTGAATCTAAGGATAACAAAAATTACTCTGAAGTTGCGCTAACAACTTCATAAAGAAGGAAATGGCTGTTGGTGCAGATGTGACTGAATTCGAAAAAGTGGATATGATGGGTATAAGAAACCCTCAAAATGTCACACCGAGGCCAATTTGTTGCAAAATTCACGAAGTTTAAAGAGCGATAACTGATTTTTTTTTAAATGTTAAAAAATAAGGCTTAAACAACTCTCAGAGATAAAAGATAGTTTCGTGTATTCGAGCAGTTTCTCAGAGAAATTTGAAGCGGAGAAAAGTATTGATGCCTGTCTGTGGAGCGTTGAAAAAGGACAAGACAAAGAACGTTTTATCAATGATGACCAAGCACCGTTGGGAGAAGTAAAAAGATATATCAAGCATTACCCATGTATAGAAAAAAAAAAAGAAAAAAAAAAAAAAAAGAAAAGAAATGGATCGCCGTACTCTAAGTACCATAAATCAAAAACAGTATCAGCACCAGCACCGACGTGGACCAGTTCATGGAGATACGAGGGGTATTTTAAAAGTTTCTGAAGATGTTTCGTATACATTTTTTGTTTTTGTTTTGAGACCTGTCAATACATTTTATGGCGACCGATAGACAAAATACCGTTCTATAAAATGATTTGCAGCAGCACGTGCAGCACGCCGGACATCTTCAGATATATGAGTGTGACGTATCATAGGTAAATCACAGTGACCTCAAAACGTCATTGTCGGAGAACAATTCTGCTAATGTGCAAAGGGCATACTGTAAAATCCGGGTGTTCTTAGGGTACACTGTGACTGATATCAAAGCCGACTTGGATACATTTTGCAGATACAATTCTCTGTCATATCTTACAATTTTGAGGTGGTTTCATGGTTTTAAAGATGGTCGCGAATCCATGGAAGATGACCCACGTTCTGAAAGACCGTTGTCTTCAATTGGTAAGCCGGAATGGCTGCTGTGAAGGGGGCAGTTGATGAAGATGCTCGATACACATTGGAAGATACTGCTATTATCACGGGTATTAATACGTTTACGGATGATGCTGATCAAAAACAGACTATAGTTGAAATTACCAAACAGCTACTCGCTAATATGAAAACCTGACCAGAGACGTTTGAATCAGGTGACGAAACATGGATTTACTTTTTTGAACCCGACTGAAGAGAAAATAATCAACTTGGATCGGAGAAAACAAGCAGAGACCACAAATCGCTCCGCGTAGTCTGATTGTCACGAGAGTTTTATACGCATCATTTTTCAGTGCAAAAGGCCCGGTCTTTCAGGTGTCTGTGCCTGACTCTGCTAGTGTCACTGGACATTTGTATACCTCCAAAGTGTTGCCAATAAGTTGCGGAACATTACTGAATCATCCGTCCTCGAACTAGTACCCGAGGTATCCATCTACTTCATGACAATGCATTGGCGCATAAATCCACCGTCTTGACAGACTTCCTGAAGGATGACAGCATCCAAACTTTGCCACATCCTCCATATAGTTCTGATTTAGCTCCAAGTGATTTTTGGCTGAATCCCATTATCAAAGATTCGATAAGGGTTAGACGATTTGAAAGCCGCCATGCGTTTGGAAGTACAGTTTTCCAGTGTATGAACAACATACCAAAAAGTGAATACAAAATAACATTTAATAATTGTATAATCAGACTGAGAAAATGTCTAGTGGTGCATGGTGGCTACTTTGAGAGGAGGCACCAACACACTGTTCACTAATAAAGGATTTTTCTTGTACAGCGCACTGATATTCAGAATTGCGCAGTAGTAGGGTAAAAATTCACAACTTTTGTATGCCGGTTTCGCGTGCACAACAACAAATTGGTTCAATCACCTTGTCAACAACGATGACGATTGTTGTGAGGGAGAGTATACAGGAATGCAAAATAATTTACAATCTGTAACATAAAACTCCTTAATTGCCGTTCAAAATAATATCTATGTAACTTTTGTCAATGTGTTTGAACTGAAGTAAAAACTTAAGGGATGTTGGTAATGCGAATAGGCATAACAAGGTGGGTGGGTGTGGTATGGCCATATATCACTTATAGTACGCAATAACTGAAAAGTTATAAATTATTAACCTACAAAACTGTAATTGCAATGTCCAGGTACAATCTGTTTTGCGGAAAAGATATTTATAAGAGCTAAAATCGGCAATTTTATACTGCATTGTACGCGCATTTGATCACGGTGTTGATATAGTATATAGCTATTGGATTGTAATTGTCGTGTTTCATGAAGACTAAGCAAGATGCAACGAGGGTTACATTTTGCATATATATTGAGTCTTGCGTACAATGCATGTGCAAACATCACGATGCCATGTAATGGGGGCTGCTATATTGGTCTTCTTCCAGTCAAACCGGTCCCATGACTGACTATCATATTTTTCGCATACCTGTAACCCGATGGCTATCAAACTTTCCATATTGAAAGTACACTTGTGGACGGAACTATTAATATCGAATACAATTCCTAAACATTCCTGAAATACATACTATGAAATTACTTATTTGCGTGTTTACATTTTACTTCTTTTCCGCTCTTCTTTCACATCATGTGGTTCTTTGAATATTACTCCGCTTAAGTTAAGTATTATCAGTCCTTCGTTCTTATTAACCGTCTAAAGATAGTGAAAAGTACTTGACATTAGATAATTATCCAAAATAAACCTTATATGTATGCATAAATGGGATATATATTGAATTTGCTTATAAGTATGAGAACTATTGTAGTTGTTGTATGTGTTTCCGCTAGTGTGTGAGAAGGCACTTCATCTGATGCCAGTTTGTAGTTCAAATGAAAAAAAAAATTTTTTTTAACAAAATTACAAACTGATGGGGTAATATATATAAACATGCATTAGAATAAGGAACTTCGTTCAGTTCTGTTGGATGTTACGATTGTCAATAATCGTGAATTTTAAACTAAGTATAGCGCAACATGCTTAGCGACGGTGAATATGATATGTTTACATCCATGTGCTTTTCTACAGTGGATTCTACGGTGTGTCGAATAAGCCACGTGTAAATATAGAAAGACATTTGAACGGAGAATATGAAAATATTCCAGACTGTTTATTTTGGGGATCATCATATTTTTTGGAATTGAAAATTGTGTCAGTAACATTAATACCAAAATACATGTACAATTGTGTCATTGTCTTCATCATAAAATGCTGCTTATATCCAGTACAGGCCTCCATACCTTTTTTTAGGAACTACTATCAGCGTTGTTCAGGACTGACAAAACTCCATTTTATTTGCAAACTGTATGTGCAGAAAAAAATGGGTAATGTTCAATTTCTGCAAGTTTTATACAAAATCCACTTCTCATTGCCACTAAATGGATTATTCATAAGTGTTAGTGACATTTCTTTTTCACTGCATACAGACTCCATATTGCTGTACACTGCATCAAAGTATGTTGACAAAAAGGGATGGGATTGTTTTTATTATAAGTTATTCTTTCAGACACTGACTGCTAAATGTTACAGGATACTTAACTGAAAGAAATGGGACATCACTATTACCAAAATGTTAGCCATTTCTTAACAATCAGATTATCATCCTCCACCCACCTGTACTGAATTGTGCATTACCAATAGCCCTTAATAACACATAATTTCTGGAATATGTCCCTCAGTTTTGATATAATTGGATTAGTTAAAACCAAGCCTAGCGACTCTGCATTCAAAGTTTCAGGACATGAATTGATATCCAATAATAGATGAAAAATAATACAAGGAAAAAAAATCAGGTGGTGTAGGTTTCTTGGTCACGGAGAACTTTTTAAAAATATTTCAGGTCAGTAAGCTTGGAATCAGATTACAGTTTATGGTTGAAGTTAGACAGACACCTTGTTTAACTCAGAAAATAATAACTATGTATCTTTTATATACATACCATCTGGTGCTTTCTGATTACAGTACAGATACAATTTTGAGAAATTAGAAAATTAAATCTTAGCATTAACAAATGAATCAAATTTACTATTTTATCATGGATGATTTGAACTCAAGGACAGATGAATGCAATGATTCTGCTTTCATCGATGATAATGTAGCAGAATTTTGTAATTATGATAATGAAACCAGGAATTGTGTCAAGAATGTAAATAGACTTGTTATTGGGGTCAAACTAAGAAATTTGAAGACAAAAAGAAAATTCAGTATGGTTCAAAATTATTTGGTCTTTGTAAAACCTGCAATGTATAGACTGCCAATGCTAGAATGAGAGCCGATATAAGCATAGGGAGAGTTACAAGAAAAGGTAATACAATTGTTGATGGTATTTATAAAATATACTCTTTTGAAGTCTCACAGACTTTTCCACGAAAACATACACTTGAACAAAAAACAATTTGTTACATATATATATATATATATATATATATATATATATATATATATATATATATATATATATATATATATATATATATATATATATATGTGTGTGTGTGTGTGTGTGTGTGTCCGTGCGTGTGTGTGTGAATTTTTGCAGAAACAAAACTATTAGTTATAATGTATAATAATTGATATCGTTTACACGAATATGGTATCTTGAAAGATAATTGTATACTATAAGATGAAAATATTTAATGATCTTGGCAAAAGCTATATATGGAATTAAGACAAATATGACTTTTGAAACCAATTTGAAAATGTTAACGGGTAAACAGAGAAATCTATTTTGCAAATTCAAAACATCCAATCATACATTAGCAATAGAAGTAGGACGATGGTTTCCTACAGATAGATATTAATGCAACAAAATGTACTGTACCATATTCCAACGTTGTAGCATACTAATTTCATTACTTGTTTGAGTGTAAACATTTTCAAAGCATAGAAAACAATTTATTCCCAACCTCATGTATTAAAGATGCGAGAATTGTTTCAGGGCAATAGTAACAAATTGTTAAGCAGCATATGCAGATTTATACAAACCAAAATAGCCAAATGTTAGTCATTTGTAGTATCCATTGACTTTGAAACTGATCTCTGTCTACTGTTTATATATTGAAGAATATGTCACTCAGTTAATCTCGGTATATTAACGTTTGCGCCTTATATCAACATATATTATGTCTTTAGAAATGTTGGAAAATGTTTGCTGTTTTGTTTTTCTTTCATCCAAATGCAAAGTATTGATTACTTTGTATGTTGTTTCTCATATTAAAGTTTATTGAGAAAATTGAGACATGCACCGGATGAGAGTTTGACAAAATATTTTTGCTACATCACATCTTTAACTCGAAAAGTACACAAAAAATGATAAGAACTTACAATCAAGGTGCCAGGTGGAAGCGCCAGTGGACGAAAACAATTCAGTATCTATATGCATCAGTTCTGCTGACCCAGTGCTCGTACCTGCCCGTAACATCAAAAGTTCTGCTGACCCAGTGCTCGTACCTGCCCGTAACATCAAAAGTTCTGACACCCAGTGCTCGTACCTGCCCGTAACATCAAAAGTTCTGCTGGCCTAGTGTTCCTAATTGCCCCTAACATTAACAGTTCTGCCACCCCAATGCTCTTACCTGCCTGTAACATCAGTTCTACTGGCCCAATGCTTTTATCTGCATGTCATCAGTTATAGAGGAAGAGGACTTCTATTCAATCCGACGAATTCAAAACATCACAAACACAAGGGGAAATTAAACACAAAAGGAGATTCTTCTTTACTTGACTTATAATTTCTACATGTACTTAAAAAAAAAAAAGAAAAAAAAAAAAGAAAAAATGTATTGCCAATAGAACTTTAAAAATATTTAATAATACTTCTTTCGTCCTCCAAATGATTTGAACATACAGCCTCAGTATATATTCTCTTATTCTCTTATGAATTTCATTCGCACTCTTCTGAATTTCATTCGCACTCTTATGAATTTCATTCGCAAGGTTAGCTTTTACCTCCTTTTCTGATTAAAACTACCGATTATACTCGCTTAGAAGTCGAGTCCAACTGCAAACAACATAGACCCTGATTTGTAGTCGCATAATACGTCAGAAGATCAGGGTCTATATTGTTTGTTGCAGTGATTACTCCCTACAAGTCACATAGATCCAGATCTGCCAGCGCATTATACGAAAGGAAGATATGGGTCTGTGCAGTTTGCAGTTAGACTCGACTTATAAGAGAGTATATTGGAAGTAATTTGGGACCATATTTTTAGACATTTCAGTATTGTTTGTAGTAGTAGTATTTGAAAACTGCGGTGCAGTTTAGTAGGAGATAACAAATTATGCAGACCTTTCACGAAGGACTTGAATTAAAAAAAGGAGTTATTAAAAAATAGTGTACATTTACAGAAATTATTTACAATGGATGGGCAATTAAGTAATTGACGTAATTGAAGTTTCTCGGGAATTTTCTTTTCTCCTGCAATTTTCCTCGCTAGTTATAAAGTGGATGTCTGAACAGAACCACAAAGTATGAATGGTGATTAAAATGCGATATTATACTTGTTTGTATAGAACCAAAAACTTGCACCCGATGGCCAACCGACAGTTTGAATTGATTTTTAAGAACATCTGCTCCAAAGTTTTTGTTGTAGTAATAATTAAAATATCTGGGTCCAATCAAACCTGTTAATTACGACAAATAATGCTAATAACCTTGATTAAAAGAAAAATATGTTAGTGTTCTATTTAATAAGTTATTGATGATGTATGTTGTTTCCTTTCATGCCATAAGAGATACAAAGAGTTCAAATTATTGATGTTAGAGTGATGTCTTTAAGTTACCAAGGAATAACTCAAATCAAGGTGAAAGAATCCACTTACTGGCAGAAATAAAGTACAAATTCCACTTCCTCAATTCCTAATACGATTTCTGCAACATGCAATCAAAGCACGAGCACTCGACGCTACGGTCGATCACGTGACAACAGTCTTCTTCAATTCAATTAAATTAGGAAGTTTTATAATCGTTTGAGTGTACAGTTATCTATCTGCTTTCATTGTAAGCGTCTTTTCCATGATGTGTAAATATATTTTACATTGAAGTGAAATTTTTGTTTATGGGCATGTCATATAAAGAGCTTTGTACAATTTTTAATTATATGCATGAAAAAGATTAGCCGGACGATCATGTTCTCAACGAAAATACAGTTCCTAATTGGAACTAATGAATGAATCACTGAAGTTATTAACAGATGGATGGATGATTGAATGGCATCACCATACTGAGAGAAATATATAGCAATGGCTTTACGTGTATTCCAGCATTAAAGATATTTCTTCCAATCTATATTCCTCCTAAATAAATATTGGCTCTCAAATATTATTTTCGTCAGGAAAATTTTATCAGAAGATATTTTTTTCCTGAAAATTGTTAGAGTAATTCTTTCCTTGAGTACAATTATTCCAAGAAATTCGTCTCAGTAGTTGCCGATTTCTTCTGCAAGAAGTGCTATTCTAAAATTCGTTTTCCCCACACATACATTTACCATCTCTCTCTATCTCTCTCTCTCTCTCTCTCTCTCTCTCTCTCTCTCTCTCTCTCTCTCTCTCTCTCTCATTTAAGCGAGTGTCCTTCAACATAAGCATAAACATAAAATGAGAAAATGTACAGAAAACAACTTCTAATGTGTTCGATAAATACCAGTAATAATAGTTCTATAATTGCAATTAGTCAGTTTGATAACATTCCTATACCAAAGATACAGAAGTCAAGTAATCGATACAACCGCAGTTATTAATAAAGGTTGTCTCCCCTGTACTCAAAGCACGTGTCTGAGCCCTATTTCTGCATTAGTTCAAACATTTGTATATATGTAGGCGTGTGATATGTACATGGCGTGTGATATGTACATTGTGGTGACAACTTTGTGGGTAGAAATCGATATTTAAACGAGAGTGAATGGGTTCTGATTATGAAAATCATACTTTAGTGGCAACTAAAAAAATTTTGGGGTTAAACTTTAACAGTTGATTTGTAGATTGTGAATACATATATTTCTTGGGCTATTTAGTATTATAATATGATATGTTCTTTCTCTACTAGAGGCGCATTTAGGGGCTTTCAGAAATTATATGAACTATTTTAAACAATGCTTTTCAAGTTTTTTCCCCATGTGGCACTAATGTATTCGTGTCATTTTTGTTCTTTAACCTGATTTTTCCAGTTCGGCCTCTCCTTCTGAGACTTCGGTAAAATATTTGTGCTATCACACCAATCGCTTTCTCTTCAAAGTATACATACATACATACATACATACATACATACATACATACATACATACATACATACATACATACATACATACATACATACATACATACATACATACATACATACATACATACATACATACATACATACATACATATCAAAGACTCACTAATTTCCGTACTTTATTTTCACAACAGGTATCATTTTCATCGCAAAGTTGTAGGTTAAACATATCATTTCTCTTCAGCTGCGTCCACCTTTGTGCCTATCTTTGATTTATCGATTTGAACAATCGAGAGCACATACTAGACTATACTGACCACCGTTATATAAATAACAGATCGTTGTAAAGGATTGCCTTTTGGCACCAGCGATGTCACACACTTTCGGCTTGCCGGAAATAAACGAAAACTCCCGATTCAGATGGAAGTAAAGTACTATGTAAACAATATTCTCTTTGTGCTCTGTTGTTCAATGAATCAATCTATTTCATACAAAAATACAATATGTACAGTCCAATGAGCTCATATAATATATAGTAGGCTGAAAATACACGAAACTTCACCTTTAAGTTTCCTAGGATGAAAATTAAAGTAAGGAGAATTATAAAGGTTAAATTTTGAAGCTCTATTGCAATATAGCGGATGTGCATCTCTTGTAAAACGTTTTAAAACTACAGGAAAAAAAAAGAAAGAATTATGTCCAATGCACTCGAGCTAATAAATAAAACGAACATCGTTAAATAAAAGTCATTCAGTAATGATTGAAGGACGTGATTTATTCGAGGAGAAAGAAATCACTGATGAAGGGGTTTGATAAAGTTATTATTAGTCTATACTGTCAGTGTGATAAAGTTATTATTCGTCTATACTGTCAGTGTGATAAAGTTATTAGTAGTCTATACTGTCAGTGTGATAAAGTTATTATTAGTCTATACTGTCAGTGTGCTTTCTTTTTCTTCCACCTCCAGCATCCACAATATCCATCAGTGCCTACTGTTTTTATTGACCTGACAAAAATACCACAGATATGGATGTAGGATTGTAACACTGACCCCAAATGTTGCTTGTTCAGTGGATTGTGTCTATTGACCTTATACGAAGAAAAAATGTCTTTAAATTTTTTATTAGACAGTAATTACAATCGTTATAATTTCTAAAACTAACGTCTCTAACGCAAAGAAAAATTGTACACTCATCTGATATACAGCTGACTCAAGGTTATATTGGCTTTCTGGTCCTACAAGATAATCTAATTTGCCAAAAATTAATTGACGATCGTTTCCTCCAAGACACCAGAATCATTAAAATCTAAATTACAATAAGACCATATACTGCAGATCTTATTAACTACAATCATGTTGGTCAAAGGTCTCATAACACACATCGTCCTCTTCTTGCATGATATTGCATGATATTAAACATTGGCAACTATGACCGAGTTTTTATCGTAAAACGTAAGGACTGTTTGACATCAAGTCTAGACTACGTGTGACCCAAACGGATTTTTTTAAAAATATTGTACTATTTGAAGATAAGAATCAGTAATACTGTAATGAATATTGTTTTCGGAACAATATTTTAAACTGAATGCATAGGAATAGATTATCTTTTGTATGGCAAAAATTGAGACCTGGGAGTGGCAGATGTACCATTTTCATTGGAACAGATTCCATGATAGAATAAATGAAAGCCCTTTTTTTCACTGGATGACAAACAATCAGATGTTAGGTTTGATAGCTCCATGCCATGTGAAAACCATCAGATTTTACGTTTAATAGCTCCTGGTCATGTGGAAACCATGAGATTTTACGTTTAATAGCTCCTTGTCATGTGGAAACCATGAGATTTTACGTTTAATAGCTCCTGGTGATGTGGAAACATTCAGATTTTAGGTGTCTATAGCTCCTGGTCATGTGGAAACCGGTAAATAGAAAGTCTATTTTGACGATATAATAGGACCCATTGATAATTTCTAGTATCTCCTAGAGGAGATTTCTAAAGAAAAGCAGCAAGTACCTGTTTTTCATTCTTTTGAAACTATTAAGACACCTTAGGTAGTATGGTCTGTTATGGATAAAAACCATTACAAACACCGATTCCTACAAAGAATGAAATCCGTGTTTTCTGTTTTGATAACTGATGCTAGGTTTAGTTCTCCAGCGAGGGCATCTGGTTTCTGAAAGTGTTTGCTAAATAAACCGGAAGTCTATTTTAGGCCAATCGACTGATATCGATAGAATGACATAAAGGCAATCAGTTTGTGAAAGCAATTGACATTATTGGTCAAACACACTCTTGACTCTACAACTGTGTTGTTTGTCTTAGAGATTACCGTTGCTAAGAAGAAGAAAAAAGCATTCAGTAATAAGACCGCAACAATACTTTGAGTCATTTTTATATTGAGTAGTATGCCACTACGGACTTTTTCAGTTGGTATAAGTGCTATAGAGATAGTCAATTTTTGTATTGTGTGTGAGTGTGTGTGTGTGTGTGTGCGTGTGTGTGTGGTTTTTTCTCCTTTTTTTCCTTTCTTTTTCAGTACTATAAAGGACTTCATGAAGTCAGATCACTCTAACATTAAATGACTATTTCGCACGAGGTGCCTTAAAGAAGGGAGGCAATGGTCGTGTTTTTTCGATCGAAAATGCTAATGTACGAATTGGGTTGTTTGTACCAGACCAAAAGATTTAAATTGAAATTTGGCGATCGTTTTGATCAGCATCATCTTTATTTCCCAGAACACACTCATAAGGTAACACACACACACACACACACACACACACACACACACACACACACACACACACACACACATATATATATATATATATATATATATATATATATATAATACTGGCAAACACAAACACAAACGCTAGTATATACAAATAATAAAAGATGTAGCAAAATATACGACAGATAGAGAGAAAGACTAATTATTTAAAGGTGCAATTATACATGAATATCCTCCTGCCATAATTATGACCCCATTTAGAGCCACGAGATAATGTGTCATACATAATGGTGATGTGATGAGTATTATTTAGTGATATATACTTTTGTGATCAATACAGCCTTTTATTACAAAACATCAAAATCAAATAAACATGTTTTACCATTGTACACTTATATACAGGTTCCGTATAATATTCCCAAAATTGCAGTTAGATTATGCTTTAACGACAGACAGATCAGTGTTATTGATATATCATTTTCGAATAAAGAATGGGATCTCCTCCGCCGTAACAAGTCGGTATGAACATTCCGACATCTAATACACATGTCAAGTTGCGTGAATGACAGCAGCCCATAGATTTGCTATATTTTGCCGAACATTTACAAGGCTTTCCGAATACATACAAGATCAAACTTTGCACTTCGAATGCTAGGTTGGACATCAGCTCGGGCCGTAAAGTTCTTTAATTTTTTTTTCATGGATTATGTCTGATGCATAATGATGTATATAAAAAATTTGTGTTTAACTTGCGGTTATTTCACTTCATTTTGATGATGCAAGCCACGTTACAGTTTAATTTCAAATATATACGTTACGTCAAAGTAGTTTGATTTTGCTTTAGTATTACAGCATTCTGACATTCCAGATAAACAAATATGGAAAAACTACTTTTTTATAACTACTTTTTTTTATCACATTATCAGCAATCAATTGGTTTAAATCATTCGGTTTAATGACAGTTCCAAACAAACCGCGAAAAACATTTTTCTTTACTTGCATGCTTGGAGTATTGCGTCATGCGACCTAAGCTTTGGGTTAATCCGGTGACCCAGATGTATCGCAGAATCAGCAAACGACAATCATGACGACCTCAGGTATCATTTCATATTAACATAATTCTTGTATTTCGGACTGAAGATAACAACATGTTACTTAGTGACAATAAGCATAAATCGCAGTTTATTGCTGTAGGCATCAATCAGTTTTAGCCCAATGGTAGGATAAGTAGTTACAAGTGAAATATCATTAGCTAGGGTTGGATTTCCTACAGCTATGGATACAATCGAAACCACACGCATACACGACCACATATCGAACGAAAGGTTTTTGGCAGCTGTTGCACTTAACTTATTGCAGTGGCGTAGCAAAAAATTCTGCCCCCGCCCCCTTCCCCCGCAATACTTAATTCTGGGGCCCCCTCCCAAAAAAAAAAAAAGTTGTTTGATGGAAATTGTGGGCCCCAAAATGGACCTGCCTTCCCGCTCTGACAGTTGCTTAGTCGGTTGCTACGCCACTGACTTATTGCGATTATTATTATTGATATACATTCACTAAATATTGCTATATACACAATGGAAAAAATATAGTCTTGTGTGTTAAACGTTGGAGCAATCAATTCTGGCAGCAAACAAATGAAGTGAAATTTGATAGGTCAATTTTAATAATATGCCAGATACGATTAAATGTTCACCTCACTAATATAGATAAGCGAATAATATAATATGTGCATTTATCTGTACATATATTTTAAACAAAAAGAACCGGACACGCCCTTACTGATGAAATGTACAAGTACCTGATCTGTACAATATCTGTATTTAAATAAGTACGTTTCCAACCTTATGTCATTTTTGACCTGAGGAAAATAAATTTCTGCTGTTTTTTTCTCTTCATTACACTGGCTGGTTCTCTACTGGAATATACAATAATACATGAAATAAAATGTAACGATACTTTCTTACATTAAAAATTAAGCGACAATGAAATGGTAACCATGACAATTATCATAGCAACAACTACATACGAACAATAAAGCAACAACAACTAAACAACAGCAGAAGCAATAACTGATAACTGAATCAATAATGAAATAATTAAAAGAAACCCGTTGTCTCTTTCGTTACTACAGGTAGGACAAGGCGCTTTCTATCACAATATCTGTTCCGTTAAAATTCCTTGTGTAGATCTTTTATAACATTATGTGGGCGTTTACCTTTGCCAGCTTTTGATGTATATTGATTTATCGCCCAATCGTCAGGGCACAGGTAAGATTCACAGTCGCTGGCCTCAGGCACGCGACAGACTCGCGTGCCTATAAAGCGCCTCGGCAGAGTCCTTTGACACAACAAAAGACCGGCCTAAAGGCATAAGCGGGAAACGTGGATAAACATGCTGAACTTATTTCTCCAAATTAAGTTGAAAAGAAGAAATCTGATTTGCTGAATACTAGTAATGTTGGCTGCAATTAAAAATCGTTTTCTATTCGATAGAGCATTAATTATCAACTTCTCAAATAACCGAAACGAAGCACATGTTTTGGCACTTGAATGGTTTATCAGTATTATACATCTTGCCCTCATCTAAGTATCGCCCGTCTGGGTGTTTTGCTAATCCAGATGGCCTCTGCCATTTTAATACTTTGAGTGGAATGGATAGATAGACTAGTAGGGTATGAATTTCATCCAATGAACAGCCATAAATGCTATATAAATCTTACACATAGGAACATTTATGAACAAACACTTTTAGTGTAAGATTTATCTTCTCTTTTTTTGTGTCTCCCGTCTCTTGATCTCTCTCTTTGTCTCTCTGTCTGCATCGTGATTCATCAAGACAAATACATTTTAGTGTATTTAGTCCTAATATAGATTGCTGTCTGCTTCAAAATATTTTACGGTTCATTTATATTATATAATGTCAAATTTAATACATATAAATGACTTACAGACAAAAGTTTATCAACTATATTCATTGAAAATAGTTATTGGAGTGATTTGTTTGTGAATGAAACACTGTCAACACACCAAAGCTGGATTCTAAGAGATTTTTGAAATGGCGTTGCAGTAAATTTGCCAGTCTCTTTATATATATATATATATATATATATATATATATATATATATATATATATATATATATATATATATATATATACATACACACACACAGACACACAGAGGTTAGCGTGTTATAATTCGTTCCAAGCAGGAAATCGAACACGTGCTGCGAGCAACAGCATCTATCGCTATCGCCTAGCTCTCGTGCAACAACGCCCTAACCCAGCCGGCCTTTGCACGTTTTAAAAGGGACACCGTTTTCAGTATAATCAACTTCAGAAAAATGCTGTCCTGCTCTATCAAATAGCAGAATTAAACTTATAAAAGCTATTGAACCACATCTGACGAATATCTCATTGCCACCTAATTACGAGAGGATGTATTCTCAGAAAATAAACGAAAGACACAAAGATTAAGTGAATGAAAGAACATTCACTTTAAGCAAAACTAATCACAATTATGTTTTCTACAGATAAAATATATCCAAACTGCGCTAAAATGGCAAAGCAAGGGTACCTTGGAATAAATTGTATATAAAAGGAGAGATGGAATTAGCTAATAAAATAAAGTGACTCCATCAAGCTCCATTAAAATATACAGATATTAGTACCAAAGTTTAATTGATCAAACATAATTTAAAACAGCTCCATTCCGTAGATGTTGATATATAACGAGAGAGAGAGAGAGAGAGAGAGAGAGAGAGAGAGAGAGAGAGAGAGAGAGAGAGAGAGAGAGAGAGAGAGAATAGTGTTTGCTTGCGATTTTCGAGTAAGCATATTCTATGCCAACAATTTAAAAGGAACTAGGGATGAATAATATTGGTTTGGTAGATTTGACAAATGCTTCTTTATATGTACTATTCTCATCTATTTTCTCACATGGAGGTACTACATATACAGATGGATGCTTGACATATATTTTTTTGCGATTTTACACTAGTTTGTTTCTGTGTTAAGTATGTGTGTATCAGAGTTTAAAGCCACCTCAGCACAATAATGGCTATATGGTGCCAATTAAAAGCAAATTCTAAAAATGTGAAAATGAAAAATTGCACAAAAAACTTAAGGAAGATAAACTCTTCCAAAAATCATCCGTGGTTGCGTATAAGTCGAATGTAACTGTCAATTCAACAGATCCAGATTTGTCATTACATAATGCATCAGCAGATCTGGGTTTATGCAGTTTGTTAGGAGCAATGAGTAGAACAAACAACATAAGCTCGTATCTGCCGTCGCATAATGCGCCAGCAGATAAGGGTCTATGTTGTTTGCAGCTGGACAGGACTAATATGTGAGTATAAACGGTGACTGTAACTAACATGAAGTACTACAACATAAAAGATAAAAGGTAAAGATGTTAAAATTCTGTAAACTGTATATAAGATAAAATATACAGGTAAAATATATAAAATCATTTAAATATAGGGCCAAAATTTGTTATATAAACCGCATTCACTCAAAAAGTCCAAGATGTTCTCAGGTGGAAAATCATTATAAAGTTCCTTAATTGAATTCACATCAAAAACTTCTGTCTTACCGGGTGGAAGTCGACACAAGAATGTGTTCCACTGTCGGTAGACACTGGCAGGGTATGTACTCTGGTCGAGGTTTGCACTTCAAAGGGTATGCTTGAGTCAGGTATTTGTATCATATACGCAATCGGCACAATACCATCTTATCTCTGCCATTTGTTCTATATGGGGGGTTCCATTCTCCAATGATGGGTTGATGTAACGAAGCTTTGGAGTTCTCATTCCACATATTTTTTGTGAAGCATATAGAATATGCCGATTCTCTCTTTAAGACTACTTATTTACTATCCACGCGGTCTCTCTGACAAAGTGGACAACATCCCCTCCGTTTCCGCTGATGTGAGTGCGACCGTCTGTTTGTCATTGGGTATCTGTTCCTTCGCTCAGACAAGTTTAAAATACAAATTTCGGGAAGGATAATAATTTGGCTAGATATGTACATACAGGAGCTGGAACTCCGATCACTTGTTCAGTTATGGGACTTTGTTGCCAGAGTGGTTAAATTGAGGACATTAATAAATTAGACAAGACGCGGAACAAGACTGCACTGCTATAGAATAACAAACATTTGAGCACCTTCTACATAATTCCAATAGAATTCTCACAAGACCATGAAAACAAATTATCACTACACACTGAATGCCACAAACTTTGACAAAAGGTAATGATATATAACCAATCTGATATGAAATGTTCACCATTTATTCTAGGCAAACAATGTATTTTCTAGACAACAACCTCTTTGCAGAGACACAGTCTCCTCTCAAGTGAATGTCAGTTATCTCTCCGTCCATTACAAGCAATTTTTGTCACTTTAAATATGGAAATTTAAGAAGCCAAATGTTCTCAATGAATAATTCTTTCTGGACAAAATTTTTATCATTGTCAGCAAAATCAATCACGAATACAAAGAATCTATGTAATAAATATTAATAATACATTAGGAAGAGACTATAGCCATTAAACTGCCCAGGATTAATTGAAGTTAGCTCCTCAGGGAGAATATAGCAACCAAATAACACAAGTATTGGTTTGCCGTCAAGATATGACGAATCGGAAATTCTTAATGCTCGCTTTGGCAAACACAAATATTGATGGGTAATTGTTTGAAGGCAATGATTAAGTAACATGATCAACCTTTTTGTCTTCGCACAGATTGCTTTGATTAAATATACATTGGTAAAAATTATGAAGAAGAACATATTTGTTGTTTTGTGCTGATAAAGATAAACTTTTCCACATAGAGAGTAGGTAATAGAAGATGACCAGTCTAGCCATACGTATTTCCAACACAATGTGTGTAGCTGAACGAGACTGTCTAAATTTTATACAGATATCGGGCCACTAATTCATTTCCCATAGAACTTAATGCTAATATATTAAAAAATAAAAACAATTTCTGTTTAGGTTGGCATACAAACCACGCATGCTTCCATTCATTAGAGTTAGCGAATTTTTTCAGCCTTGAAATACAGGTGTTTCGCAGCCTTTTTTTTTTCAGCCTCCTAAACAGGGGGACTCCCTGGTCTGCACCTAATAACATAGCCTCAAACTTCATATGCTATTTTGTCAGTAGGAAATTAAACACAGGATATGAAAATAAAAGTAAATATTTTGTTGTTAACTATAGGACATAGATTGAAGTTTATGAAATGTATAATGGAAAATGTTTTAATCCATTTACTAGCCAATGGGTGCATCTCAAAATATTTAGTATTCTCTTTTTAATTCCGTCACACGTAAACTGGTTCTCTGGTCGTAAAATAATTAGAGGTCTGATACCTCAGTGGGAAAACACGTATGAGAAGCAGCTAGTCAGCGTAGCAGTATGAAAACTCAGCCTTTGTTGTTTTTTTTTTTTGTTTTTTTTGGGTGGGGGTCTCAGCATCAAGGCTAAAGCAAGTTGACGCGTTGAAAAGAATGCAGTGTGTGTTACCTGATACAGCGGAAACAAGATTTAAGACTATTTTTTAAAATGACATTTTATAAAAAGACATTTGAATGGACTGAACAGGAGACATAGTCTATATGTACCCTCTTCCAAATACAATGACTGCATGAATTCTGAATTAGGAATACAATATATATTCGCCAGTTATTTGATGGCATAAATTATATAGAATCAATACAAGTTAAGACTTTTTACTCCTGATACCGGTTTTGAAATTCTTTTTAAACGTAATGATTATACACTTTTTAAGAAAGAAACGTAAAAGCAGTATAAAATGGTTTCTTGAAAGATTTCAAACAGTAAAATTGTGTATTGCTGTAGTTCAAGTCCACAAGGAATTCTTTATAATACATAGACGTATCTTATTGGCCGATAATGATCACTTCTAGATATCACGATTGTTGACCGATAATGCTGACTTCTATATATCACGATTTTTTTCTTGTTACAAAAGGTTATACCCCTTTTTTGAAAGAGTTTATAACATTTCTTTATCACCATAATGTGATTCTTTACACATTCTTTAGTTGCTTTCGTGGCATAGATGTTTTATAGTTCAACAGTTTTCCGTGATTTGTTTCTTATAAAAAATATAATTGGTATGTTCGTAAAAGTAAACAAAGCACACAACTTTTAGGCTAAAACATGTTAATTCTATAGAAAGGAAAGAGGGAGAGTTTGTTACAAGTTTGTTTTCATATAACGTTTTGGTGAGGAGGAAAATACATGCAGGTTATCAGTACCGTAACTTGATATGGGTGCTTGTATCACGTCGAGTTCTGTTGAAAAAAAGTTCAAAGCATATTCTGTACAGTTTTTATCGCAGAGAAGTGTCAAAGTCGGGTAATCAGTGGTGTCATAATAAAAGGCATGCTGAGAAATATTCACCCTAATTAATAGAATTTCAAAGAAAAGGTTATTTCAACATTCAAACAGTTTAATCATATGTTCATGAAACTTTGTAGAAATATCTCCTCCCAGAATACGGTAATGGATTGGATATTTGCCATTCCACTCGGAAGGTACATGAAAAATAAGACAGAGAAATGGTTGTAGTCCAACAATTCACACGATTTAATTTGGCACATTTAAATAAAAAATGACATCAATCTTTTACAGTCATCTAACAAGGTTATAAAGTCGACGTCTTCTCTGTTGCAGCATAATGCATAAATGCCGTTAAATTCTTTGAATGAATTACAAAATGCAACACATACAATAACATATACAAAGATACATGCGAAACGAACTGCATAAAAGCCTAAAATTATCTTCTTACAACTATTCCTTGAGGACTAGTAAAATGAAAGGGAATTACTAATTTTGAATGGGGGTAACGCTTTTTTCCCATATCATTATATATAAACTACTTACTCAAGGTAAATAATAATAATAATAATAATAATAATAATAATAATAATAATAATAATAATAATAATAATAATAATCTTTTTTTAACGATGATAACACATTTGGTCATGAAAGACACATCTGCCATGTGGTCCTCGACGTATTAACAGGTTAAGTTATATAAAATAAAATCACTTATACACATTCAGGTATACTCGCATACGCACTCACACACATTTAAAATGGATTAATCTATAAAACTATAGCGGTCAACAGAAGCATACACGAACATGTACTATACACAGGTATACACATGTCAAGACACACATCATATCTGGATAAAATGATCAATGTATGTACTGTGAGCCTTTAATATATTATTCCAGCTGGTCTAGAAAGAATTTCTTTAGTGATGTTTTAAATGAAAAGCAAATGTCTACAAATTGACCTTCAAAAATTACGTCTTTACATGGTGTTTTAATTTTTTTTTTAAATTTTGTTTTCTTAATTTCTTTGAATAACATTTACAAATAGTACAAATGGAGAAATTAAGGATTAGAAAGGAAGCTAGCGGCTTATACAGTTCATCTCTTTTAAATATACAAACAATTGTAAACGCAGAGATGGAGTAAATTATATCATTGAGTAATAGCTGAAAAGTTGAATATTGCAGGTGTCAAAGTTTACAATTGGTTTATTAAATACAACTTTTACATTACGGCAAGAAAAGTAAAGAACACGAAGAAAGAAAATCAAGTGAAAGATGTGAATGAGAGATAAACGAGAGATAAGAGAGTATCTCGAGTTAAGATTCAATGGGTCTGAGGGTTTGGACATCTGAAGACGTTGTTCGCTTGGTACTCGCCAAAGAAAAATGACTGTTGCGCTTTTTTTTTTTTTGTTTTTAGTAGACGACATCTACATTAAGGTGAATCAATTACATAAACTACAATTTGTCTGAAGTCGAGAGTAAAACATCTGGAATTTCCTTGCGCCCTAGTACACGTGTCTGGGTGTATATACATTATTATTATAAAAAAAAAAAAGCAAAGCATTAGAGGTACAGTGGACCCACATTTCAATAAAACGGAGAGGAGAAATTAATCAAAATAATGACGAGTTTTAGCATGTGTTGTTTGGAAGTTTGGAAGTTATTTACGTTACTTAAGTTACTGCAAAAGTAACAAGAGATAAAAGAATGGAAGGACTATATGTCATTTTCGTAAAAGAGAATAAGTTTTTGTTTCATTCGACTTGATTCAAAAGGTTCCCATCCTGTTTATCAATATAGCGCCGAAATAAATATCAGTGCGGTGGAACCGGGCACAAATCTGGCTGCTTCATTCTTTTTGTCGAGTTCATTCTTTTCATATTATGTACAATTATCCCAAACCAAACTCCCGTATTCAAACATAGGCCAAATAAAAGTAGTGCATATAATTTCAAGACATTTTCTGCCTATCTGAAATCTGAGTTTACACATTACATGTATTCGTGACCAAGCCTTCTCTCTTATAAAATCTATAAGTTTATGACATGTACAGTCATTTGAAAGGAAAACTAAAAGATGTTTATATGAACCTACCTCTTCAACATGATAGTTAAGTATATCAAAAGCTGATGCATTGTTTGCAATTTTTTTTTTAGAGATTGTCAGTGATTTAGTTTTTGAAGGATTAAAGTATACTAACCAATTGTCTGTCCATTGAGAAAATTTGGCCAAGTCAGTTAAGGCATTCCGCAGTAGTTGTAGGGTTATCCACGAAAAGAGAAAAAATGAGAAAAAGACTTGTATCCTTAGCGAATATAAATGTACACACGCACACACACACACACACACACACACACACACACACACAAATACATATATATATATATGGAATGGTCGTTACGTACATGTTTTCTGATAATAAAAAAAACAGCTAAAAATTTGTTCTTGTGCATGTTGTCTGATTATAAAGATTACATTATACATTAATGCATGCGTTTTATGAGCGTGTGGGAGTCACTTATGTGAATTTATAAACTATATGTTATCTCACGGAATGTCACGTGTAACTTATATTATAACTTTCAGTTAGGATATTTAGTGTACACGCATTTTAAACGCATACTTTCAATGACGATCGCATGTAAATATAATGTCAACAACAAACGTCCTTGTACAAAGCACATGCCGACAAATGAAACAGTGGTTTATTTTTCTTGACCTTCTGGATCTTGATCTTCAGACACATTATGTATATCATATCAGGGTAATGTGGAATATACATTATATACATCATATCAGGGTAATATGGAACATACATTATGTACATCATATCAGGGTAATGTGGAATATACATTATGTACATCATAACAGGGTAATGTGGAATATACATTATGTACATCATAACAGGGTAATGTGGAATATACATTATGTACATCATATCAGGGTAATGTGGAATATACATTATGTACATCATAACAGGGTAATGTGGAATATACATTATGTACATCATATCAGGGTAATGTGGAAGATACATTATGTACATCATATCAGGGTAATGTGGAATATACATTATGTACATCATAACAGGGTAATGTGGAATATACATTATGTACATCATATCAGGGTAATGTGGAATATACATTATGTACATCATAACAGGGTAATGTGGAATATACATTATGTACATCATATCAGGGTAATGTGGAAGATACATTATGTACATCATATCAGAGTAATGTGGAATATACATTATGTGCATCATATCAGAGTAATGTGGAATATACATTATGTATATCATATCAGGGTAATGTGGAATATACATTATGTACATCATATCAGGGTAATGTGGAACATACATTATGTACATCATATCAGAGTAATGTGGAACATACATTATGTACATCATATCAGAGTAATGTGGAACATACATTATGTACATCATATCAGAGTAATGTGGAATATACATTATGTACATCATATCAGGGTAATGTGGAATATACATTATGTGCATCATATCAGGGTAATGTGGAATATACATTATGTACATCATAACAGGGTAATGTGGAATATACATTATGTACATCATATCAGGGTAATGTGGAACATACATTATGTACATCATATCAGAGTAATGTGGAACATACATTATGTACATCATAACAGGGTAATGTGGAATATACATTATGTACATCATATCAGAGTAATGTGGAATATACATTATGTACATCATAACAGGGTAATGTGGAACATACATTATGTACATCATATCAGGGTAATGTGGAACATACATTATGTACATCATATCAGGGTAATGTGGAACATACATTATGTACATCATATCAGAGTAATGTGGAATATACATTATGTACATCATAACAGGGTAATGTGGAATATACATTATGTACATCATATCAGGGTAATGTGGAATATACATTATGTACATCATATCAGGGTAATGTGGAATATACATTATGTACATCATAACAGGGTAATGAGTAATGTGGAACATACATTATGTACATCATAACAGGGTAATGTGGAATATACATTATGTACATCATATCAGAGTAATGTGGAATATACATTATGTACATCATAACAGGGTAATGTGGAATATACATTATGTACATCATATCAGGGTAATGTGGAATATACATTATGTACATCATATCAGGGTAATGTGGAATATACATTATGTACATCATAACAGGGTAATGTGGAATATACATTATGTACATCATATCAGGGTAATGTGGAACATACATTATGTACATCATATCAGAGTAATGTGGAACATACATTATGTACATCATAACAGGGTAATGTGGAATATACATTATGTACATCATATCAGAGTAATGTGGAATATACATTATGTACATCATAACAGGGTAATGTGGAATATACATTATGTACATCATATCAGAGTAATGTGGAATATACATTATGTACATCATATCAGGTTAATGTTTAATAACCTTTATGTACATCATATCAGGGTAATGTGGAATATACATTATGTACATCATATCAGGGTAATGTGGAATATACATTATGTACATCATAACAGGGTAATGTGGAATATACATTATGTACATCATATCAGGGTAATGTGGAACATACATTATGTACATCATATCAGAGTAATGTGGAACATACATTATGTACATCATAACAGGGTAATGTGGAATATACATTATGTACATCATATCAGAGTAATGTGGAATATACATTATGTACATCATAACAGGGTAATGTGGAATATACATTATGTACATCATATCAGAGTAATGTGGAATATACATTATGTACATCATATCAGGTTAATGTTTAATAACCTTTATGTACATCATATCAGGGTAATGTGGAATATACATTATGTACATCATAACAGGGTAATGTGGAATATACATTTTGTACATCATAACAGGGTAATGTGGAATATACATTATGTACATCATATCAGGTTAATGTTTAATAACCTTTATGTACATCATAACAGGGTAATGTGGAATATACATTATGTACATCATAACAGGGTAATGTGGAATATACATTTTGTACATCATAACAGGGTAATGTGGAATATACATTATGTACATCATAACAGGGTAATGTGGAATATACATTATGTACATCATATCAGGGTAATGTGGAATATACATTATGTACATCATAACAGGGTAATGTGGAATATACATTTTGTACATCATATCAAGGTACATCATATCAGGGTAATGTGGAATATACATTATGCACCTCATATCAGGGTAATGTGGAATATACATTATGTTCATCATATCAGGGTACATCATATCAGGGTAATATGGGATATATATTTTGTACATCATATCAGGGTACATCATATCAGGGTAATGTGGAATATACATTTTGTACATCATATCAGGGTAATGTGGAATATAAATTATGTACATCATATCAGGGTACATCATATCAGGGTAATGTGGAATATACATTTTTCTTTTTACTCTTTTCTTTTCATCATCTTCAGATTCCTTAAGTAGATTTTACTTCCATATGTCCAAAACGCTGCAATTTTCAAGGCACGTTTCAGCTGGCATAGTCTCTTGACAAGTTTATGTGGCGGAGATTTTCCTGGGTTGCACTTCAGTCTGTAGCGTACTAACGGGAGTTGGAGGGGCGGACGAGGCCCCGGGCGCTAGAGGTCTTGGGGCGCCAAAACTGCTGATAAAAATTCGGGCCTCGAGTTCTGACCCTTTGGACCATCATCGTCGCCCCGGGCGCCATTTACCCTTAGTATGCCATTGACTTCAGTTTTGTTCCAATGGGAATACTTACCTGCCATCTTGAATAATCGTCACTTAGCAATGATTGGAGCTTTCCCTTCCTGAATCTTACCTGCCAGATGCGATCTGTCAATATGCTCTGAGGTACAATAGACATGGCGCATATTGTGGAAGATTTTGCAAACTAGATAAGTGTTTACATTCGACAACAACGACGACAATGATGATGATTATTATGATTGATTAGTTATTATTATTATTATTATTATTATTATTATTATTATTATTATTATTATTATTATTATTATTATTATTATTATTAAATTCATGGCTAAACAAATTTAAATATTTATTATAAAAATAAGTATTGGATATAAAATATCAAATGTTCCTACTTACTGAAGAGTATCACAGAAGAAGGAAGAAAATAATTGTTCAAATCAAGTGGTAGTCTAAACTTCTTTCCGTATGCAATAAACTGAATAGTTTCTGTACCAGTGTTCTGTGCGTTAGCCTCTCTTGCTCTTAACTTTCTATGTTTTCCATGACTTATTCCTTGCTCTATTTTGTATGTACTCATATATACTGCTAGCCATAAAATTGTGAACACCATGAAAATGTTGTAATTATTTAACTTAAAAATACCACCACTACCGTAAGAACTGGTTATGTTTCTAATTACCATTTTTCCTCAGTTGTTTATAGCTGCATACTTATCATCTCCTTTCACCTTTGTATTGAACAAAATAAAAATCTACCAGGAAGAATTAAGACATTGGGCCCTAACCTAGGTATTACTACTTGAGGCATTTGTTCAGGTTGTATACAACTTGCAGTTTGTGTAATACAATGATGCGTTGGATTAAGATCTCACCATCCTGTTGTGTTTTTTTTTTCCTGCTTGTGAGGAGTTATATATTTTCCACATGCTGCTATTATTATCTCTCACAGATACTGATGCTCCACATAAACACTAGTGCCCATTACAACATCAATAAATACATACTGATAAAAATAATTAAGTTTAGGTTGCATAGTTTTCTCCAAAATAGCACCAGGATGAGTATAAGAATACAGAGAAAAAGCCTCATCCAAATTATTTAAGTTCTGAGTAACGAAACTTTGTTCTCTTAATCTTTAATTCAGATAATCTACTCGTTTTGCACTGTATTCGTTGAATTCATTAGTTTTCTTTGTAATTCTTCCATAGTTTTATCAGTGTTTATTCCATCCTCATTTGAATCATTTGGATCAAATAATTGAAACAAATAATTACTTCCTGTGAATGCTAAACCGTTAGCTATTGCTCCAGAAATTACAATTGATTCTGTTGCCATTTTATTTATTCGTAACCCATTTTAACACTGCTGCAAATTCTTATTACACATGCTGAGCTGTGATAAAGTATTATTATTAGCAGTTATTTTATCTTCCAGTTTTATTACAACACCTTTAAAATCATTAACTAAGTGTTTAATTTCTTGATTGTTTCGTTGTTTTTCATTGTTTGTGTATTCGAGCTCTGATATAACTGTGATTGTAATGTAATATAGTCTTCTAGAGATTTTTGTATTTTCTCCATATCACTTTCTAATGCATCTATCGCTGGAGTGTACACTTTTTTAAAAGGTTGTGAGTACTATTGAATGCTTGGTATTTCATCTGCTCTTTCTTGTATGGCGTGGAACGTGTCTATAGCATTAGATAGGATAATAGATATCTGCTTAAACAAGTATTGTGCATCTAATATCTTTTTATTATTATTGTCAATTTGAATTTTTAACTCTTCAATTGTAGTAGCTCTTTCAGCAGCATTCTGATCCACAACTGTTAATTTATTATTTATTTGTTCCCTACATTTTTTAAAATCTTTCAAATTATTGTCCTCCGGAGTCATACGTATCTAAGTGGCACTTCATTTCTGTACAAAAATATTATTAACTGCACCAAATTTGTGTACGGAATCTCCAAAACTGGTAATACGGTGGTTATTTAAGTTTTAAGTCATTACTTAGTGACTAATCTAACGCATCATCTTTCTCTTTTTCAGGAGATTTGAAACTAAAATCACTAGGACCTTCTAAAGATATTTTTTTCCATTTGCTTACTTTTAGCTTTAGCTATAGCTATACTAAATACGCATACTACAGTCATACTTTTAGCTTTAGCTATACTAAATACGCATACTACAGTCATTCTTTTAGCTTTAGCTATACTAAATACGCACACTACAGTCATACTTTTAGCTTTAGCTATACTAAATACGCATACTACAGTCATTCTTTTAGCTTTAGCTATACTAAATACGCACACCACAGTCATGCTCTTAGCTTTAGCTATACTAAATACGCACACTACAGTCATACTCTTAGCTTTAGCTATACTAAATACGCACACTACAGTCATACTTTTAGCTTTAGCTATACTAAATACGCATACTACAGTCATTCTGTTAGCTTTAGCTATACTAAATACGCACACTACAGTCATACTCTTAGCTTTAGCTATACTAAATACGCACACTACAGTCATACTTTTAGCTTTAGCTATACTAAATACGCACACTACAGTCATTCTGTTAGCTTTAGCTATACTAAATACGCACACTACAGTCATTCTTTTAGCTTTAGCTATACTAAATACGCACACTACAGTCATACTCTTAGCTTTAGCTATACTAAATACGCACACTACAGTCATACTCTTAGCTTTAGCTATACTAAATACGCATACTACAGTCATTCTGTTAGCTTTAGCTATACTAAATACGCACACTACAGTCATACTCTTAGCTTTAGCTATACTAAATACGCACACTACAGTTATACTTTTAGCTTTAGCTATACTAAATACACACACTACAGTCATACTTTTAGCTTTAGCTATACTAAATGCGCACACTACACTCATACCGTGGAAATCTATTACTTTCCCATTTTCATCTGTAATTCTTATATTTAATCTGTTTATGATACTTTTTTGTAATTGCTCCTATGTTTTATTAACATTGTATGTGCTGAAAAACAAAGTTACCAGGTAAAACATTTTTAACACAAAATAGTCTAGAAATTATCAATAATTTTCGTTAAAGTAACTTTCTGTGTTATTGATCTGGTCGAGGAAAATGTATAAATATTTAGGTTTCAAAAAACCCACAAATTGTATCCGATTCAGTGGATGCTTGACTGTCTGCTTATGAAATTATAACAATTTAGAATTATAGTTCGCTGTGTATATTGTGTAGCTGTTGCACGGAGTTACCGAAACTTTTGAATTGTGTTTAAAACGCTCAGTATCAATACTTTGCTTATTATCGTTATTACCAATCATTCTCTCTTTGACTTTGTTGTGTAAATTTCAAGGTTATAAAAACCGTCGTCTGGAATTTAAACAGTTTTTGTTTCATTTTTGTTGTTCATATAACAGAATATATTGTGTTTAGCTCATTTGAAATGTTGTTATAGCCATCTACAAAAAAAAACCTATTCTCTGTAATGAAATGGATAATTTACTATCTCTGACATCAATTAGATTTGTAAAATATATTTTCTTCTAAGGTAGCCCTTCTCTGGAAATATAACGTTCCATTTAAGTGGCGGAAATTGAAAGCAGTTAACATTCAAGCAACCAATAGATAATGATTTTACGTTCAAGTCGTTCCCTTAACCTCCATTATTATAATAGATTTCCTGGTTTGCTGCAAGCTTCTCCAACATCTCTTTTCTTTCCCTCCTGTTAAAATGTTGTTTTTTGTTTAGTTCATTAATATCTTGGTTTTTTCTGCTGCTTACCTTTTGATTGATTGCATTTTGTTTATGTCCTCGTATCTGTTATACTCGGTAAGTATGATATTAAATTCATCGTGGTTGGTTTCATTATCGCTTCTTGCTTTACTCGCCATATCATCAATACTGTTTAATTTACTTATGGCAGAAGTTAAACTTTCGTCGTGTTTTAAAACTTTGCTGTATACTAGCTTTTCTTTGAATGCTTTATCAACAAACCCAAGTAAGGTTACATCAAACCCGGTAAAAGCTAGAGTGGTAATCAATCCTGTGGCTGTTCCTACTAGTCCTAAACGAACAGCTACTATACCCATCCAACCTAAAGCTGTTGCCATGCTAACCTTAACCTAGTTAAAAACTGGAATACTTTTTGTACTTTCTTCTAACCTTTCTAAATTTTCCGATCTCGTTTTATCAATCCTTGTTAATTTAGTTGATGTTTTGCAATCTAAAATTAATATAATTATGGCTAGGTGGTCATATTGGATACAACATTTTTTTAGTTGCAATTTTCTCTCCCATGATGATGCAAGAAATATATAGCTTAGACTTAGGAATTATGTATATAATTTATCTGAGTTTTTTGCTTGCTTCTGTCATTATTTTCACGTAAGCATGCATTGCCGTCACAAACTTGTTGCTCCTGTTTCCTTTCTTTGGTTTGCTTTTTAGCATTGAAATATATTTATCCTCCTTAGGTCCACAGCACTAATTTAAGCTCAGGCTATTTATGTACCTAATTTTTGTGTCTGGTATTAAACATTCTGCAATACGACACTCAATTGTACTATGAGATAATAAAATCAGAAAAAAACTTTGTAACTTCTTTAAATTCCGCTTTGATGATGAATCTATTTAGAATCTTCCTTAAAAGTATGGTCTAACCAATTGTATTTAACTGAATTTAATGCTGCATGGTAAAAAGTGTTCAGTATGCAATTTCTATACTTGCCATTTATATGCTCAAACTTATATCTCAATTAAAGCATTTCTGGAAATGGATTTGCCTGTTCATTTTGCATGACTATTTTAACTGTCTGTTCTTTTTGAGGTTGCTTATCAGGTACTACAGTTACCTTTCTGGTGATTTAGGACCTTAGAAATTTCTTCGTTTTTACATAAACGAGTTTGTTTACTTCCCTCTCTAAATTCCATTTAATTAATTTAAAATTAACAGTTACCGTAAATATGATATTAAAGTTAGAGACAAATTATTCAACACCATATTTTAATTAAACTTAACATAGACTTAAACTCACCTTTATTCAGTGTTGAAAGATAACGATAGTAAAATGTTAGTAGTACAATTTAAGTGGTCAAAAATTTGCAATATAAATGGAGACCAAGACATGCTAAAAATACAAAACAAAATAGTAATTACTGAAGTTTCTAAAACTAGCAGCTACTGCAAACCTTGCCAAGAGGTATATACATAAGGACAGATAAAGAAATGTTATGCAGAAAATAGAGTTCTATAACGAATACACGAATCAAAAGATAGCACAGCCACGAAAATATATGCTAGCAAGAGGTAGAATTTTAAATGCATTGAATCAAAACATTCAGTCTGATACAATGCTGAAAATGCTCGATGTACCATTCATGGACTTTTACAGTAGATGGTTAAAATTCACAAAGTCTGAAGGCGTTGATAAAAAAGATCTGGATATAGATCATGCTATTCCTTGTGCACTTGTTCACTTATCTGATTCATATTAAGAGAGAAAATGTTTTCATTGGTCAAGTACTAGATACATAAAAGTTAGTCTAAAATGACAAAAATGACCATCGGAAAAAGGTATAGAGGGCATAATAAAAGAGTAGAAGCTTTTAAAACTGCTAACTTTATCATTGATGAGATTTTGAATCACATACTATAATTTTTTTGTTTTAGTTTATTTTATGTTGTTTGAACTTGTTTGCTTTTCTATCTCATTGATTTAACTATGTAGCAAACATACATTCCTGTAATAGCAACAGCTCTAACAGCCAATACTAGTGTTATAAAGACATCGATCACAAAAACATCCATTACACATTTACATAGCATCATTTCCTGAGAGTTTGCTTTTGACGTTCTTTTTGCTTGTTTGTTTCTTCTTCAGCCTTTTTTTTATTCTATGTGTTTAAATGTTATTAAACGTGCACTCAATGCCGATAGAGGTAATCCTAAACTAAATGAGAGAAGCACAGTAAACTATATTATTCCATTTGTTGTCATATAACCGTCTTTTAATTCCGGCTGTGATTCGTTGAAATTATCAATTAAAAGAAATTTACAAATTAGAGATTTAACTCCTAGTAGTGTTACATCTGACAATGACTTTAATAGGCTTTAATATTTTTGGTGATCTTGCATTTACAATAAGTTTGTATGTTTTCTTTATG
Source organism: Margaritifera margaritifera (assembly GCA_029931535.1). Classification (NCBI taxonomy): domain Eukaryota; kingdom Metazoa; phylum Mollusca; class Bivalvia; order Unionida; family Margaritiferidae; genus Margaritifera; species Margaritifera margaritifera. Next base: position 562,426 of record JAQPZY010000927.1, on the reverse strand, counting down.
TGTTTTATGTCCTTTGTTTTAAACTCCTTGTCAGTTAAATTTTCCAGCTATTTATTTTTATGTTCCATTTGCTATAATAATTTTTAATTCTTGCTTGTATTCTTCTTCTTAATAGCTTTATTATGCATGGCTACTGTTATTGATAACTTTGTTTATGTGACTGCTAGTTTTATCTCTTACAAAAGTCAAAATGTTTTATCAAGTTGTTTTTGATCCATTTAAATGGTGCAAAATGGCTGAAAGTATTGGAACAGAATTAGAAGATTTTGAGATTCATAATAACGGTGAAGAATATAACGAGGAACAATTAACGGATACAATAATTGATGAGATTTCTACTGATAATGTTTCTAATGAGGAGTTTGAAACTTCTCAAAAACCTATGGTTATAGATTTAAATACCGGTATTCAAATATTACAACAAATATTTCAAAGAAAACAATTATAATGTTAATGAAGAATTAATTTTTATAACAGAAATATGCTAAAACGACGTACGAAGGTAAAGTTGTATATGCTCACTGCAATTCAAACCTGGTGGTTCTAATTGTGTAAATGACTTAAGTAATGAAGGTTTAAAAATGTAGGCCGAAAAGGGCAAACATTTTTCAGCCCTGTATATGAAGATGATGAGATGGATCCTGCACATACCATAGATGATGAATTTCAGGATGGATTAGATAGATTTAAAAATACAGGCAGACCTGTTACGTTTTTAAATTCTAGAGCAAATAGAACTGGAAGTAATTAATGCAAATGGATCATTTGACGAGCATGTAAGTGGAGTACAAGCTATAACAGATTAATACTACGAAATAATTGGTATTGGACCACCTTTTGGATTATATACGCTGCAAGAAGAAAGAGAATTTATAGGTCATGTAGATGCAATGGAAGTAATCAACCAAAATTAGAATCAACGAAAGCAGATTTTGAAATGTATGGCAAAGAGATAAAGGAGACACAAAGGGATACTAGTAAAGAAACATATGCAAATAAATAAGATAAATTGCAACAACTGTCGTATAATACTGAAAGCAAGCGAGCACAAATAGTTGAACATTTTACAGATTTGGAAAATAACTTTAGAGAAAATATAAAGAACATAAATCTCCAAAGTTAAAGAAAAGTTACCATTAGGCAAAAGGGTAAAACATCTGTTTTGAATTGTATATATTTTATCTCTTTATATCTGTTTTGCAATTTCTTTATTGACTGGAGCATTAGACTGAGCTGCAAGACAAGAATACAGTTTACTGCTTGCTAGTGTTTAAAATTTTTAAGCTATTATATATTTATGTCAAATTATTAACATTATTTCATTTTGTAAATTTTATAAATTAAAAAATATAAAACAATAGCTGGTAGAAATTCATAATAAAACATATCTATATTGTTCTGGTTTATTGGTTTAACCTTGGAAGTATTTCAATTAAAGAGCTACGGCGGGAACCCTCGTTACGCAGGGGTGGCAATAGGGCTTAGTAATTAATGTAGATGGGGTTTATACTTTAGGGATTGTATTTTCAATGTTTTTTTTTAAAAATGTATTGTGGTGGCCTGAGCTAGGATGCCGACAGAATTATAGTAAAAACACTTGGTTGTTTTTATTATTTATTTTTATCTCGTGAGAATGGATGGTAGGGTGTTTATTTTTGAAAAATGAAAATAAGGTGTTTTGTGGCTGAGTGAGAACGAATCATATCTATATTACTCAGAGCAAGGGTTATTTCAACCTCGATAAATGCTTATGCAGCGTGGTGAGGGCCAAAATGTTTTCTGTCAATTTAACGAAAACGGGAGAGATCGAATCTAGTTGCCATTGCTCTGAGCACTACAGGGACCTATGCCGATAAATAACCTGTAGTATTTTTTCAAAGATGGTTCTTTCAAATTTACCAAATGGTATTTTTTCCATTTTTTTAAAATTGTTTTTTAAAAGAATCTGAATTGATTTTGATTTGGACATTGTTGACATCCTTGGTCATTTAATATCCTGGGAAATGATACACCTTCCAAGGTACTAAAATGTACAGTAAGTGCGAAATCAAGTAAGACCCCGCAGGGGTTACTTGAGGATATATGTGACATTTTGGGAAACGTCACGCCATCTGTTTGCCACGTGTCCGGGTTCTTAAAATTTAGCTATGAACAGAAACCTACTGCTTTATCTATCAGCCAATCGTCGGATCGAGCCCTGAAGCGAGATGCTACTCATAAATCACAAATTCAATTGTCCATGCAAAGAACTGGACTCTGCGTCCCATACAACCGGGCGCCCGTCGCGTGCGATCACTCATCTTGCAATCATCTGAAATATGAGTCCTGTCATACATATATACTGTATATTTCATACACTTTGCCACATCTTTTAATAAAATGGAGACCATCTTTATTCTTATTATGTTGTTTTACAGTGTGATTTGAATCACGCCTTATTAAATTCACATTGAAAAAATTAGAACTTTCCAGCATAGTGAATTTGCGATGCATGTGATAGAATTCATCTTGTACAGATTTGAGGTACACTGTAGACTTGTGGTCAGTATATTGAAAAATATGGTGGCTTTTGATCATCCATGTTTCTTTATGATCATTGCCATTAACGCAATTTTCCAACATAAAATGACCAATCATTTAAAGCTTTTATCGATAAAGTTAAAACTGGTTCTTTAAATGAGATCTTTTTTTTTGTCCGTTATGATTGCAAGGAAAATACTTAGATATTGAGAATATTTTTTAAAAATAATGAAAATTGGTACATAAATGGTGTTTTTCGTATTTTAGATTTTTAAAATGATGATGGTGAGTTTATTGTCCTACAATGACCCGTAAAAAAGAGTGAGTTTGAAAGGAACCTTTCTAGATTTCTATACACTTTTAAGAAAAATACCTGATGATTGGAAACAAATCATGAAATTAAATAATCAAAATAATATACATTATAAACATAATGTTTGTGCCAAATTTAATTGTGAATAAAAAAGGAGTAAACTTTTATATGAAATGTATATTGATGCAAATAAAAGATGTCAGGAGTTCAAAAGGCGAACACTGATTTATAACTCATGCAAAGTGGAAATATTCCCATTCAGTCTCACAAAAAAAAAATCAAAGATATAAAACCCAAAGATTTTCAGTTTGAAGTTTTACAGTATATTTTAGTTACAAACAATATTTTACAAAAATAGGTAAAATTGAATCAGATAAGTGTAACAAATGTAGTCAAGCAAAGGAATCTATAATTAATCTAATGTTTGAGTGTGATAGGGCGTAAACATTTTTGGAATGAGTTATGCAGTAGGCTCCGGATCAGTTTTAACTTACAAGTTGAAATAAATTTAAATAATATTATATTAGGGAGGAGGTAATAATACTTTTAAAAAAATCTCTTGATAATTATTACTACATTTTTTTATACTTTAAAAATGATTTTCATAATATAAATTTAAGATTTGAATCCTTTATCTTGATCTTAAAGAAGATATTAAAAACAAAACACAATCTGGCTAAAATAAATGGGACGATGGCTAATTTTCTCAAAGATGGACCCTCTTTACAATTATTTTTTCATAATACATGTATATGTTTAATCTCTAAAGCTTCAGACTAGAGTAATATTTGGTAGTACGTGTGATTACAACGCAAAAGATAATACATCCCAAATCTCTCTCTCTCTCCATGATAGATATTTGAACTACATATTATATTTATAGACAGATGGCTGATTCTGCATAATGAATTTGAAATGAATTATTTTATTTTGCATAATGAATTTGAAGTGAATCTAAAATCTTTAATGGTAATTGATATATTTACATGTACATGTAGATATAATTATCAATATTAGTTAATGTTTGTATGATGTTCAATGGATATTATAACTTTTAAAAAGAATTGAAAAACATACATATCATTAAATTTGTAAAGCTTCAGTTCGTCTTGTTTTTGACATTAGCTCTTCATGATAAAGCACAGATTATAACCAGTAAGACTTTAATGGCGATGATAATATTCATAACCAAAATGGACATTGCAAGCTCATGTTTGTCTTGTTGTGGGAATTTGAATAGGTCACTCTTTGTTTACTGGTCTATTATTGATCTTTCTTGCTACCATAAAAATGAATAACCATGACGTATATTGTGATACAAAACCACTTCATCATACCAAGAAAGTACGCAAAATTACATATAATCCATTTTAGGACACATCACCCTAATTATTCTATGGTAACAATTCGGCTTATATCAAACGGTTATATTAATTGTACACGTGACATCAGTGTCTGGTTACCAAACACCTGTGGGCATAGTAACCTCTGATGTTAAGGGATGGCATCTTTAATAGTCTAATGTATTTAATTAAAGTCCCTATCTTTGTCCACTCCATCGATAAATTGTCGAGCGGTAGCCGTAAAGATAACAGGCAATCAAGGCAAAAGTGACCCTTAAATTAGACATATAAATATATTTAACACGCTATTGTCGATGTTTAAAATCTCTTTAGTTACAGATACGTTCATTTGTGTCTTAAAAGTTGAGTAGATAATGAGTAAGGGAACCAGTATATGTATGAGAATAATAATTGGTAATGTTATGTTTCACACCTTTATTCTTCATTTTATTCAGTAAAAACAACGACGGAGATAGATAAACCATTTCAAACTGTAGTCTGTTACCCTACCTGGGGCGACTATGGCTTTAATATTTGTCAGAGACTCATTAATAAAGAGTTGGATGACATTTAATTTAGTAATATCTCAGCCACATTGTATGGAATTGGCTTTCTGGAGTTTTAATCAGTTTATAAAGTATGTATGTATGTATATAGATATATGTATCTATGTGTCTGTGCATGTATGTATGTGTGCATGAGGTTTAACAGTATATCAGCACAATCTTGGCTATACATAACATAGTAAGTTTAGTTATCCTTCCAAAAAGGCACACAAAACAAAGATAAAGGCAAATATAGTAAAATCCTTCAGATATAAAGTCAGATTATGGATACAGACTGTACTCTTTTAAAGTGTTCAATACCTTCTAAGCTGGAACATCATCACGAGACGCATACCATGGTCAAAAGGTTACCACCATTAGTGGCCTCTTACGACATGCAGGAAGGGGCATCGTACCTATTCTACATTCTCTAGCCCCCATGTGGTCAATTATAAAGATTGCAATCGTATTGAGCTGAGCACCATTATAAGCTTTTGCTGTGGCTTGTTGAATTTGGCATGGTCATCAAAGTTTTCATTTAAGCTTAATAAATTAGTTCTTTTACATCACGAACAGAATTAAATGCTGAGAATAAATGAATGAAATCTGTAATCTACTTCAATGAAAGTTGTACACATAAAGCGATTATTGGGCAACTCATATTTTTGTTTATCTCCATCTCGTATAAGGTTACTAGAAGATTAAAAATTAAAAATTAAAATAAAAAAGTATACTAGACCAGTAAGACTCAAGTACAAGTGACAAAATTGTGGACTGCTAGGATTGTGAAGGTAAATTGTGTGACATATCGGAGATATATACCCTCAAAACTGGATCCAAGTAGACAAGACTTGAAGCAATGGAGAAACGTCGCGTAAAGGTGTACATTAAGTGACGAGTATAAAGTACTTAAATCGTATATGGGGAAACAGTTTGGAAGATCTCCTTTTCATAGACATAAGTTGTGAGTGGCTAAACACGCCTACCGAATAAGAAAATTAGCAAGGAATCGGCAAAGGGTCAGATTTAGAACCGCACGAGTTTGTCACCTTGATTTGGAAAAATCGAGAGGGTGTTATTAATAGTTGTTCCTTTTCACTGAAAGAAACGAGTGCCAGTGTAAAGAACACAATAAACGATGATGTATAGATACACAATAAACAAAGACGTATTACAAAATTAACTATGGCATATATGTACACAATAAGCAATGACGTTAAACAGAATTGTTCAGCAAAGCACAACTCTGATATGAAACTTGTTTAAAAACATAAATACTAGCATAAAGCTACATTGTATTGAATTCAACAGTTTTCAAACAGGTGATAGAGATATTTCATCAGATTAACATTAAAGCAATAATATCGGTATCAAGATATAATGTGTATTTGTTTACAAGATTGAATGGGATAAAAGTGTGACCGAATCTAGTTGTGTTACAGAATAGAATGCACGGAACAAATATCAAAAAAGATATACCACAGTGCTTTTAAAAAGATGCTAATTTACATATTTCATTTAATGCTGACAACATCAAGATAAGTTGCATCAGCCTTGAATGCAAGATACTTAAAACACTACCGTAAGGGGAAGAAATAAATTATATATTTGATGAAGTGTCACGGAATTGTATGCCTCAAGTACCATAATGTAATTCCAACTGATTTTCATTGGGGCGTATGGCGTATGGCCCAGCAATAATGGTAATGGTGTGGCTGTTGTGGCTTGGCTGCGTGACCCAGTCCTGCTTGCGTAGACTGACTGGTCATCGTTGTAACAACTCGCTCTAGCCTTCGTCTGCGAGGACGTGAAACTTCGACGGCTTTCTCCAACATACGGGAAGGAGGGACGTGTGTGTGATCATTCCTTGATTATCTGCCTGAATGAAATGTAACTGGGCATTTCATGTCTGTTATATAAACAGCATCATTTAAATTTAATGTCTGTTATGTGAACAGCACAATTGCTAATGTGTACATTTCAATGTTGATTGATCTGGAAAGTTATCATGAGACGAAAGATTGGTAATTTTTTTTGGTTTGGCAATTAACAAATGATCTTATACTTGGAAAATCTTTAATGTACCAATCTGTTGGCAATATAAATGTATTTTTATCACGTGCCAGACAACGTTTAGCTTACAAAACTTGCATCCAAGGAGAGGAATCCTCATGATCTAGGCTATATGTAAATTTGTCTCTCGAGTTCGGATATAAAGAATATTTAAATTTTGTTGCAATACAAAAATTTCGAAATGCTATTCCAAAAATGAGAATATCATCACATAATTTGCGTATAGTGACTGGACCCACCCAACTCCTACTGAACACAGATTTTGTCCTTTTTGTAATGTACTCGAAGATGAACATCACTTTGTCATTGATTGTAATTTTTTTTTTATCTCCTTCGAATTAAATACCTCGATCGTCAATCTTGGATTAGGTCAAGAATGTATAAATTCATTGAATTATTAAATTGTCAGCATAGTTATGTTATCAGAAATCTTAGTATACAAAGCTTTAATCTTAAGGTTTCAGTTATATATATATATATACATACATATATATATATATATATATATATATATATTTGTATATATATATATATATATATATATATATATATATATATATATATATTTGTATATATATAGTTGTTTCAGCCTTGTACCTAATGGTACCTTTCTCTAATTTTGAAATAGACAAAGGTAGCGAAGCACACGTGCAAAAAACACGGCACAGCTAAAAAAAAAAAAGGAATTGGGATTTAGCGACGACAAAAATAGCAATAATCTCCTCTTCTGAAGAGTACAACACACAAAGAGATTTACCAGTAATATTTACCTGAAAAAGGGTTTGAAGAGATGAATGAAAAAAGAAGACATATAAAATGTATGTCAATACTAGAACTTCTAAATTTCCAAGTCATCGTCAGATGTTATAATTTCCAAGTCATCGTTAGATGTTATAATTTCCAAGTCATCGTCAGATGTTATAATTTACAGTGTGACATCATTATTAGCAAATTTATTCAAATCGGCAAGTTCGACAGTTTACAAAATGAACTGAAAAATGACTACTTAATATCAAATGGTATCCGATACGTCCCAAGACTTGTGTCGTTTAATTTGGGATTATCTCTATCTGCACTGAGTGCAAGTTTTATAAAATTTACACACATTGGTTTCAAAAAGTCAAAAGAAAATAATGAATCTGAAAATATTGAGTAATGCTGGATAAATAAATAGTGTAGCGTATGCTAAAGCATAACATTTATCGATACATCGCTGGCATTTGCAAAGCAGAATGTGTACTGATTGCTTAGTTGTTGATTTAATTCTTATAATATCATCTGTCATTACAGGGGCCTCTGTCTATTATGCAATAAAACGGATGGTAATGAGAGACAGACTGGGAAGTATTGTTTATAATCTGCCGGTGCAATATGTGCTGACGCAATCTCGTCAGTGATGAGGTTAGCTATCTTGAATGGTTCATCTATTTTCTTGTGCTCTACCATCTCTTCCTCAGACGTCATTTTATCATTTTAGTGCCTATTTCCACTGGCAATCATATATCTAGTGTTTGACCAGTGTAAATCTTTTCTTTATTGCTCAGGATCAGACATATAAAAATGATGAATATTGACTAACGTGATCAAAATGAAGATCATTTTCATTGATACCTTTAGGTTTTGTAAACTTTTGCCACCTCTGGTTGAATTTGACACATGAAACACAAAACAATTCCAGTGTTTTATTTCATTTAATATTTGGCTTTAATGCTTTTACAAATCTAACTCTTGCTAATTAAGATATCGTGTAGTGTTCATCATTGTGGTATCTGTTTCATGCACATTTGTATGTATTCCTCATAGTGTTCTCTGTTTTCATATCTCCATGTTGTCGTATTCTTACTTGTATTCCCTGTTTTCTTGTATCCATTTGTGAGGTAATCTTTCTGACAAGGTTTCCGGTAAGCTCTTGTTCTATAGAACTCATATCTTTTCTATCTCACATATAGGACATATCTTGAAATCCATCTTTTAATTTACCTAATTAAGTTTCAAATTGTTTTTATAACTCAAAGGTAAACTTGTCAATCAATTTGTAACTAATTTTTTTCCGATTACGTTTTACCTGAATTTACTTTCCAAAATTTCCTTGCGAATTAAATGAAAGGTGAGAAAGACAAAAAGAAAGATTAATCTAAGGTTGGGAAGTCACCAGAGAAAGTAACTTCGCAAAAGGCAAATAACCTTATAGAGTTGAATTTCGTAGATAATTTGGAAAACGTTAACAGGAATTTAACAGAAGTAAAAGCTAAATGTTTGAAGAAAGAAGAAGAAAAGTCCACAAAATCAAAAGATGATGCAACAACAATACCTGAAAGAAATTAAACTAATTCATATATTTCAAACAGAACACTCATTTAGAATAAGTGGTGGTGTAGCTGTTTCATTATCTTGTTAATTGGGTCGTACATTCAAGCTGTCTCTCTTTTTAAAACTGGTGGAATAACCAAGCTCAAACAATGCATGTCGTTAGAGACAATGAAAATAAACACATCAAAGGGCAAAATAACTTTGTCTACATATAATCCATTACTAGAGATGCTTTAACTTTTCATTACCTAGATAAATAATAAGATGTCGACAGCAACGAAAAACATCATCGGCTCAGTGTACCATACAACATTAATATCTGCTCTTACTGTTACATAGATCATGCTTTCGAAAAAGCTGTTGAGGTTTACAATTGGTCCACTATTACCCATTGATATAGAAGAAGTTGTCAAGCTGATCATTCCAGTTTCGTTTAGCCAGTTCACAATTAACTATCAAAGAGCAAATGAACTTTTACCTGAGAAAATTGTTCCTCAATGAGTGTTTTGCAAAACCAATTCTTTTCTGGCACAGTAAATGAATACTTCTGGACCAAAGGAAAGCTGCATTTAATTTCTGAAAACAAGCCCAAAATCGTCGCCATAGGCAAGGATTTCCAGAGGAACAATTATGAACTCAACAGCACTACCTGAAATATTTACAGAGGAAAAAAAGATCGGTTACCACTCTTAAGCCTAAGTTCTCTATTACACACACAACTATAAGATGTACTAAGTGCGACAACAGCGCCATTATGTTCTAATGTGCTTATAGACAATAATTGTATTAGTTTCAGACTGCAGAAAAATAACGATTAAAACAATTATTTAGTTAGAGAAATCGGACACTATAGAGGCGAAGACGAAAAAGTAGTATACACAGTTTTGAATTGAATGGCAGTAGAGATATAAACAGTTTCAGCCGGTATAGGTATTTCTGCTGCGGGTTTGGATTTTGCTTGAATATGTACAGGCATAGTAGTTCCTTTGGCTTTTGCTGCTGTTAGTACAATACTTATATGTATTGTTGCCAAAACCATTAGGGTGAAGTTGATTTACAGTAAATTGTTAAAACATGATGAAATAGTAACATCTGCCATCAGCTAGTTGAAAAATATAGCTAACTTGATAGGCAAGGTAATCAGTGATAACTTAATCAGGCCTAAAGAGCTTATTTTGTTAATTGATGAACATGACAGATAGAAGGGAAAAAAAGGGATACGGAAAACCATGAGCAAAATATAAACGTCTAATAACGCATCTCCGTTAAATATCGACGTCGATAAACCTGAAACAAACTTTAATGGAATAAGGGAAGAAATCAAAAGAGAAAGAGATACTAGAGAAACCTTTCAGAAAAGATGGATCACGGAGTGACTTCAAAGCTGGGTACAAGTGGAACAGAGAAACTTCAACCTTTGGCTTAAAATCATTCCGAATAGTAATTACGTAGTGTTCATCACGAACTAATAAACCTTAGAACTATAAAATCATCTATTGAACCGGACAGAGTTTGTGGAGTTTGAAACGTAAAAATGTATACATTTATCTCGGCCAAGTCAATGACACAAACAACTATTTAATTTCTAACTAATCTACTTCGTTTGAGTCCTTGCGCTTTAACAATGTTTTCATCGAAACTCTGCATGATATGCTAATGGACATTACAAGAAACCACAGAGGGGTACTATTAACATTAAATATCGGCCTAAAGGATGAAAATCAAAAGTAAAAGATTTTCACTATACAAGACGGTATTCACAAATAAAACGTGTGTAAAAAGATTTAAGTGATTTGAAAGACAAGTTTACAACAAGGCAGATGCAATTAAAATTAAATAAATAAAATAGCTCTTGCATTAAACGATCGAATTGATACCAAAGAAAGAAAGAAAAAAAGTATTAAAAAAATAAAAAACCCAAGGAAAATACATTTAAAATGTAATTGAAAACGGAAGTTGGTTTAGATAGTATTGTTTTGTTTTGGAGAATTATAATATTGAAAGAGAAAATAGATAAATGCAAAAAAAAAGGAGTTTGAGGAGAAAGCTAAAGTTCCATGATGGGTTTTATAATATTGAAAGAGAAAATAGATAAATGCAAAAAAAAAGGAGTTTGAGGAGAAAGCTAAAGTTCCATGATGGGTTTTGCTTTACGATTCTCGCATGGTACTGAGTCAGGAATAACCAGATGGTATCGAATAACTTGCATATCAAGAAGGGGAAATTAAACTTTAATTTAAAAATAACATTATGACCTATTCGTTTTCATGTTGTCAGTGAAGAAACAAAGGATTGTTGTATACTTTTAATACTGAAACTGCACCGCAGACTGGGTTAGTTTTATGGATTTAACTATTCTCCCTCGCGTTTTGCTTTGCTGATTAAAAGTTACACACAATAGATACTTCACAAGGATATGTTGTTCAAGTAAAAACCACCATGCTTATATGCAAGATGAAATTGTATACTACATACCGTGATAAAATTCCATTATATTTCTTCTTATAGCATTACAGGTAAACAATCAACGTTCTACTTATACAATAAATCTACAATAGAAATATATGTTGTTTTTTTTAATTATTTTTTTAATAAAAAGAATAACGGGCGTACTATCTGGAAGAAAGTAATATTTTAATTTTGGGGACAATATAAAATATTCGGAAGATCATTCTAACGGTCAGTGATTGAAACAAGGCGGTAGTTTAAACATTTTCTACTAATAAATGCTTTTCAAAAGCAAAGTTTTCTTTATCGCTAAATAAATAACAAAATTGCCACAACAACAGTTCTGATTGGAGGAACAATAGCTAAAGGTCTAGCGTTTGCAGAAAGCAACAATCTGTTCATAGTATTTGATCCAGAAGGAGCTGGTCAAAAGAAATAGGCGTGATAAAAGCGTTAAAAAAGTACAGAGGGAAACGTTTTGTAACATATAAAAACTAAAGTTGTTGTGTGCCGTAGGCCATGGGTGCAATGTGGCACAGCCTTTGATTAATTTTGCTTGATAAATAATGCAATGTAAAAAAACAGTAAATGCAAAAACTTCTGACAAGTTGGAAGATATACCATAAGGAGTGAAATACGTCAGTCGAACACAACAGTTTATCACATACACTCCGAGCAGCATTAAACCTGAAGGAGCATCCAGATACCAATAACAAAGATAAGCCCAAATATACTGATTGCTTTTGTTTCTATCGTTTGATATGAAATTAAATGATGATGCTAGAAATACAATGGTGAACAATGTTGGTAGAATACTTGTGAAAGACATTATCATATACAACGGAAGCGATGATCTTTTCAGGTTGAATGACTAAAACATATGTATGCTATACAAAGATTTGTGTATACCTCTTTCAGCTAACACTAATATGATTGAACAAGCCATTCCGAATGATAAATTGAGAGACATGTGATGCGCAAGGTACTTGTATTGAAGTTGTATAGTTCGCGGAGTAGAGAAAGAAGTTTAGAATACCATTCAACTTTCATATTCTTGCAGCTCATTTACCGCTGTATTCTAGAATTTTAGATTTAACATAACACTTGCAAACGCATCTGAAGTGATAGAAGGTGGTAATCAAGACTATGAACTGGAGAACATTTTTTTCTAGTACGATTGGATTACTTCGGAATCAACTGCGCAGTCAGTTAATGACAGGTACAGAAATGTTATTGGTTTTTTGTATCACTGCATTACCAGAGAGAAAATCATCCTCATCCATATACCTGCCAATACATGGTAATATATTGCATAGAAGTGGTCTTGAACTGGTTAACGTTCAACAAGGTATTAGCTTTGAAATCAATAGGAAAGAAAATGTTGATACTCACAAAATGTATATTTGTTTTGTGTCTGCTGTTGAGATGAACACTCAAAGCAATCAGTTCAACTAATTATGTTTTAGGCATAAATTTATGTTATTGAACGAGTCTCACAGCATGATAATTCGTAGAGTGACTAATTGTGGAAAGACTATGTTTGCACTAAATCGGACAGACACTGAATAAAAATACTTTTTGGATTACATCGTTTTATCTGTCCAGCTTTTCTTTGCAGCAAGACTTATAATGTAAAGTGTTTATTTGAAAATGAAAATGTGAGAGTGACAGATCCTGAGGATAAATTGTATCAGTGGTTCGAGCTACTGGTTGATATGTTGTTTATGATTGATGGCTGTGGCAATCTTGACATTGTAGAACAGAAAACAACGAAACAAACGAAAGTAGCTTGCATTGGTAGACATTTTGAAATATTAGTCTAAGTGATCGCGCAACAGTACAACTCTAATTAAAGATTTCAGAGAGAATACGCGTAGTTTGGTTATCTTTAACAATAAGGACAGAGAAGTAATCACAGCTGTGTTTGAAGAAAACCATTTTATTCAGGACATAATGAAGGAGAAATTATGTATACTTTGAAACAGAACAAACTAACAGACTTTTAATGAAACTTGAGTAGTTATTTGACAGAGTGTTCTAGTATCCGTAAGGTAATGTGTTTCCGTTGTCAATAACAAAATACGCTGGCCGTCATGCATAGACAATGCTACCTTTTATTTTAATGCTATATATCTCATGACTGTATGATCTGAGTACATTTTAATGCTATATATCTCATGACTGTATGATCTGAGTAAATTGTAATGTTATATATCTCATGACTGTATGATCTGAGTAAATTTCTGAGTAAATTGTAACGCTATATATCTCATGACTGTATGATCTGAGTACATTTTAATGCTATATATCTCATGACTGTATGATCTGAGTAAATTGTAATGTTATATATCTCATGACTGTAGGATCTGAGTAAATAGTAACGCTATATATCTCATTACTGTAGGATCTGAGTAAATTGTAATGGTATATATCTCACGACTGTATGATCTGAGTAAATTGTAATCGTATATATCTCACGACTGTATGATCTGAATAAATTGTAATGCTATATATCTCATGACTGTATGATCTGAGTTAATTCATCTCTTGATATTTTCCCTTGATGTTGAAGAGACAATTTCTGTACATCTCGAAATTTACATTTTCTTTAATCAGACATTTTTTAAAAGAAATATTCCTTTACAAACTGCCGTTTCGCCTTTGTCTGTGTTAAAGGAATAGATCCGCAGTACTCACTAACTTAAACACCGTTCAACTCATCCTTAAAAAGTCCAGGAACTTTTTATAGTCATTTATGGGATACCAGATATATAGTTCTTTGCATAGTCGATAGTGTCATAGAACTTTGATGTCATAATTAACGTCATTGTATAAGTTTCCTGTCTCAAAATGAACGCATAAGAATCAGTATCAGTCTTTAACAATCTCATTCTATCGCCGTATTTGTGCTTCAGCTTGTTGTAGTAACAATTCATACATTAGCCATTAGACAACTCTAACACTTTTTTTGTAAATCCACTGTAAACTAGTTTGGTTAAAAAAAAATTTTTTTTTTAAAGACTGACATACACTAAATTCATCATTAATAATTGTTCACATTGCAAAGGATAGATCTTTCGGATATTTAAAAATTCTTTTTTTTCTCTGTACATATTTGTACTGTTATTATTTTCCTGATATTTTCTATCTATTAACCTAATTCGCTGTTATTCATTTTTTTTTTTTTTTTTAAAGTAACAAAAATATTCTCTATTTCATTTGTTGCTTTTTGTCTCAAGCATGTCTTCGGTTCGATGTAAGACTTAAACCATGGTTGCAGTTCCAACAAGACGACTTTGTGTAACCTTTTTCATTTTAAAACCCAATTGTATGTAAAGTTTAAGTTTCTGTAGTGAATAACGTATTTCTCTTTGTTTTCAATGTACATAACAGTTTTGGTACTCTTGCTTTTGTACCCTTGCAATCATTTATCAATATCTTCTGCAACTATAATACATCATTTTCATATGGAATTACTTTCTCTGAATTTAACGGGCAGTCTTTGTAATAGTTATGCAAGTGTAATGAATCTTCAAATTCACTTATAAAGTGCAACCGCTATCATGGTCATCTGATATTTCCAACGGACGTTCTTCCACTCATCTAATTTGTTATCAGATGCCCATCTAAATGTATTTACTATCATGTATTAGCTATGTCCAATTCATCGCGATTGTTGGTATGTATGTATGCATGCATGTATGTATGTATGTATGTATGTATGTATGTATGTATGTATGTATGTATGTATGTATGTATGTATGTATGTATGTATGTATGTATGTATGTATGTATGTATGTATGTATGTATGTATGTATCTATGAATGTATGTATGTACAATGTTTAACGTACAAAAGCACAATCTTGGCTATACAGTGCCGAGTAAGTCTAGATATCGAAATTAAGGCACACAAAGCAAAGTTAAAGCCCATAGAGGAAAACCCTTAAAAGCACAAAGTCAAGTTATTGATATCAACCGCAATCTTTTAAATGTCAAAGACCTTCTCATCTGGAACATTTTAAGGGGACACATGCCAGGGCAAAAAGTTGCATACATTAGTCGCCTCTTAAAACATGCAAAAGGGCGCATCGGGCCTATTCGACATTCCTGAGCCCGAAGGTAGATGGACTCAGCCTTTCCTGTCACCGTCATTTTATCTTACCATAATTGTCCGAGAACTATTCATGATTTGCTTCAGAATACCTGTGCCATATCATGCTAATTCCACATCTAATTTCACTCTCAATCATGAAGAATATGTCATAGTACGTTAAAAGTTCAGGTTATTCACCTGATACATTTAAACTTGCATCATAGTCATAGTGCACTAAAATAGTGACCAGGTTTAGGTTTGTGAATTTGAATACACATATTCCTAAATTCCAACAAAATATCAGATAGGATCAAAGTAGACTTCATGACATAATATTCATGTAGATTTCCAAGTATTTTAAGATTAAAATGTCCCGTGTTAATCGTTTTCGGACATATTCGAGTTGTTTAGAGACGAACAGAACTTGTCTATAGACGAGATAAGTGTTTCATGAAACTTTTCAAAACTATACATGAATTCGTAAGGGTAAATGTCTTTTTTCAAATATGTAGGTGTCATATCTCTGAACTGTTACAGTGCTTCTGTGAACTTTTCGTAGCTTTAAATATTATTCTGGCTGTTCTACTGACTGCCCTAAGTATCTAAAGCCATCTATAAACCTGATTGTCATTTTAACCGTTATTTCTTTTTCTTCATCCATGAACTTATCAACTATGAAATCTCTGCTGAATGAAATATATTTGCGGTCGTTGTTCGGTATAATTTATACATCTTCATGTGGATCGTGTTTACAAGTGTCTTGATGAACAGACGGCCGTCATATCCGGACAAGTTATGAATGAATAATGATATGCAATTTGGATATTCAAAGCTCAAACTGCATTCCTTATGTGATGGACCTCTATATTTACATGTTAAATGGTCATGGTCACACACGCACACATTTTGCTCTAGTATTTTCCACTCACAGACGTAACATATGTTTATTGAGTTAAAATTTCTTTCATCCTTCTCTGTGAACACCATTGTTTTTGCTTCTTTTTTCCGTTTGGTCTTAATACCCCATACATTAATTTAATTTGAATCTTACCCAACATATCGTAAGATATTTGAATACATTATGTGCCTCTGTAAACTATTGATTTGTACCTATTATGGGTCGATTTAAGGTATATACAAACCCTGACGAAATGCGTTTGACTGTTTTGATTGTGCACGACTTGTCATCACCGGAGGTGTAACCCCCTTGACGTTCCCCTCCCGATTATACGATTTGCCTTCTGCAGACGTCGCTTCAACGACGAGGTGTTCTAAAGGAACATCAGATTGCTACAGAGCACTACTACAGTTTTGTACCTGAATACTATGATACTTTCGAAATGGCAATAAATAGCATACGGGACGTTTAATTTATGCAGAGAGTTTTTAACTTGTACAAACTACCCTTCCTCAAACATTATATCTATCGAGTTGTCATCATTGATATATAAATATTTTATGTTCTGATAGTTTGTCTGGTGTATTGAAAAAATCAAGCACTTTTAGAGATATATTTTTATTTTTATGTTTGTTGATATGTGATGAAATTAAATTCGAAAAATCTGTTATTCCAACGTAATGGGTACAGTCCATCTTTTTAGTCGTCTTTGATCCCGTCAACGAGGTGCACCGATCTCCCTTCAGGAGACCTTACTGACACAGCCGACAACAAAGGTACAACATTAGGTCTACCACGTTAAAATATGATTAGCATTTCAACATGTTTTTCTCTCTTTGTTTCACTTATTCTAACAGGTTTAATGTAGCTTCACTCAGTTTCACCTCTACTGTCTCCCACTTCCAATATTTTATATCCATTTGCTTATATGTCAAAAGTATTTTAAATTTTGTTTCATATACTCCAATTTTACCGAACATCTGCTAAACCAAAGACTAAATCTATCCAAACTGTATTTTGGTGGACTATAGTTATCATCGTTCGGTATATTTACATCATAAAAGACACATTTATTATTCATATTTTTTACGTTAAGACAATTTGTTTTGTTTTTAACCCACTTTGGTAAATCTGTGTATGAGCTTCCTCTGAGCGGATGATATCTATCTTTTGTGTGATGTCAAATATGCAATCCTGTCAAATTGCCATCTTGTACTTTGACTTATTTCGTGCCGGAATTTAGTATGTAAAATATCGAATATTGATTCAGTAATAATATCCACTTTTCCTCTATTTAGTATAGTTTGGGGCGGTATTATTCTATGGAAGAAAGAAGAAAAACTTCGTTCTTAAATTTTCAATGCTTAGTGGGTGTCTTCATAAGGCTAATTGTACTTTCACTGAACCAACTTGCAGAATTTGCTAGTGATGCTCTTCCTGCTCTTCCTGAAATATGGTTCAATGTAATTAAAAAAGTTTTCTTATACAAATATTGATTGTTGCCATGGTAAAGTCTATACTCATTGACATTGCTGTTAAATGAGCCTCTGTGTATTCTGTTTAAACTCAGAAATTTCATACGCTTAAATTATTTTTTAGCTTGAAAATGTATTAATGGTGGAGGTACTGTTTCTCACTTGTTTTGGTAATGGAATAACAAGTATGGAAGTGTTTATTTTGATTTATTTAAGTAGAAATATTTCAATATATATTGAACTACTTTGTATCTTTTTAAAATATTGCATTTTATTTAACTAGAAATATTTCAATATATATATTTAAATATTTTACATGTGTAAAAGTTTCACTATTTTACGTCGTCATTTATTGTGTACATATACATCAGTGTTGATTGTGTACATACACGTCATAATTTATTTTGCAGTTTAGCCAAATTTTGTGCACACTATTCACCCTAATTTTCAAGCTAAATTGGTGTAAACCTTTAACATTGTTCCTTCACTTAATTGTTTTCTCTGCAGAGTTTCCAACCACAGACATTTCGTTTTGAATTCATATGCTTTACGTCAAGACCACACGACCCATATACACCATATATGTTTACCAATAAAGTCCTAGTAGACAACATCTTGTTACTTGTACTCCAGTCTTACTGGTCTTGTAAATTTTAATTTAATTTTTTATGCCTGGAGGTGGTGATACACAAACATATTAGTTGCCCAGCATTCGATATTTGTATGCTACTATAGTGTACAGACGTGAAGGTAATACGCTGGAAAAATTAAAAGCATGCCAGCAAAACTTAAGTTACGTACGGTCCAGGAATAAGCAATTTGTAAACGGTCCTTTAAAAATAGTTTCTCTTTTTTAATGTTTTTCAGCATGAACTTTACATTTGATTAATTCGTCATTTTCACGATTTAATTCGATTTCTGAATGCGGTCAACCGAGTGATATTGTGTGCACCACGGTTATTTCATACCATTTGTCTACCCCCCCCCCCCCCCAAAAAAAAAAAGGAAAAGAAAAAGGTTTCATCAGACTTTAATTCTAAAGGATGAATCTTCAAATGGATATTTCCAATTGCGTGATCCATGGTCGTATAGATAGCTTGTTTTTACGTTTGGTTTTATTTCACTCAACACGAAATCGTCGTAAATACATTCTTATAGGAGGATGCTACCCAATTCAGCAACGTACATCATTATCAGATGATCAAACTATGAATAAAAGAAAATAGAACAAGTTACTAGTATCTCATATTTGTTGTTCGTAAATTGTTTTGCATAAACGTATAATTTAGTCGATATTGACTCAAATCCCGAGCACCTTTGTACTGTTACCTGTTTCTTTCTACCTGTCAGGTGGGCTTATAATAATCCTTTGTGGACAGCCATCACACGATGTTTAGTTTCAAATTGTCATCTTTGCTTTCCATTGTCTAATGCAACGATTGGAATAGGCATTTAGATTACCGGAAATTTATGAATACGTTCGTGTCCAATTAATGAGATCTCAGCTTGAAAGTACTAGACACTGCCTCGTTGTGCGAGCAACTTGTTAACATTTACATGCAGGCTGCTATATACATCAAGAAAGTGTGCTTAAGGTAGCTAATGGTGCATTAGTTGGCAGGTCAATCGCGGAGTCTGCTTAGATTTACCAATTTTGTTTTAACAAGTTTTTAAGCTGCACTGTCACTTAAATCTCGGCACGCGTCACTCAATGCAGCCAAGTACTTGCAATCAATATTTACAGGCCAAACGACGGAGGTAGAAGACAATAGTGGATGTTAAAAATGACGGCTTTGTAACACACAAAATTTGCAATTCACATTGAAATTTTCCGTAACAAGTTTTATGTTTATCTAGTCTGAAGTATATTCGCTAATGCTTTTCTCGGGGGGGGGGGGGGGGGAGAGTGTCACTAAACATGCATAGATAAAGGCATTCATTTTTGATACACTTCAGTGCCAACATAGTTCCGATTTTATGTCAACCTATTCGAGTGCTACTATTTTCGATTTGGCTCTGATTATAACTTTGTGCAATTAGATACAGTCCAAAAAGATAGTTCATAATATATATATTAATATATATATATATATATATATATATATATATATATATATATATATATATATATATATATATATATATATATCACAAGTAGAAATGAAGCAGGCAAAGGTGCTCAGAATTTGAGTCAATATTTACTCAAATTATACGTTTCGGGGGGGGGGGGGCGGTGGGTTAATGGCCACTTCTTTGAAGCATAAATACCGTAGGCTCTTTTAATTTACCTTTTTAGGGAAACGATTGTTTCGTTGTCAAAAATATTTAAATGCCGTTGATTCAAGACAGTACCAGTGGAACCGAATTAAAACCAGCTTTGAGCCGGCGAATTATTTCATATTTCTATGTTATTTATTTTCATTGTTAAGAAGTAAATCAGATCCAAACTAAAATACCGGTAGATCAGCGGGGCGCATTTCAAAATACGTTTAATCTACCAAGCATGGAATAATACCCTTATAAACATTTCATTTCTGCTCTAACATCACTGGTATAACAGGTGATAGTTCTAGTTTCTAGAGCACACCTTTCTGGAGTTTGCGAGTTAACCTGTCAAACAATATGGATGTAACTTGAACCTACAAGAAGAATATCTTCTAAAGTGTACAAGCAACTATGCTTCTACTGAAAGAAAATCGAGCGAAGGGTCATTTTGATTGGTGAGTGTGACTGTTTCATTCATCGTCAGAGTTCCAAGTGTCTTTGCCACATAAATTCGTCGTTAAAAATACATCCTTCCTCGATTCGCAAATGCAATTTTTTTTCTTGCTTTATTCGTCACGTTGAAAGTTAAACTTTTGAGACTTAATGTTAGCTAGAATTTATCGCACTTGGATATGTTATGACCGGAGACTACATATGGTTGGTGCAGATGCGGACAAGACAGGGAGACTGTGGTGCAGTCAGTTTAATTACATATTCACACAAACTTGATTCAATTTAGGAAGGCGTGAAGAGATTTTAAAATTTTCCTAGATATACTTGGGACGAGGCCTCTTATTTGCTACAACGTAGGGACATGCTGGGACGAGGCCTCTTATTTGCTACAACGTAGGGGCATGCTGGGACGAGGCCTCTTATTTGCTACAACGTAGGGGCATGCTGGGACGAGGCCTCTTATTTGCTACAACGTAGGGACATGCTGGGACGAGGCCTCTTATTTGCTACAACGTAGGGGCATGCTGCTAGGAGTGAGACTGACCAAATTTTGGAACGGAAGATGATGAACTTCAGTTAGATGTATCATCAATTTTGAGAGATTTTTAATTATCAGGCAAAGACTATTTGACAAACAGCCCAAAAAATCTCCACAGACTTTCCTGAGATTATAATTATTTTGTCGAACAAAGAAGAAACTTTTTATCCATCTTAAAGTTTGCTTGGCTTAGCTGCCTGTGCTGGATATCTGCCGTCCTTTAAGAAGTGGCTACGTTGGCCAGGCATAACCTTATTGACAGATCTGTGACGCAGCTCATTTATTGCAAATTCTTGCATTTCTCTCCGTCTGACAGCCCAATATCTGGAAAACCTGCAATCAAGAGCTCAGGTGATCATTTCAAAAGACACTTCCCGCAGCGCTAGCCACTGCTTACCGCCGGTAAGGGTGTTACAGATTACAATCCAAACTCATCTGCTGCGTGTCCCATTTATTGGCTTTTCCCAAAAGTTGAGATTAAATGAAAACCGACACTACCATTATAGAGCCGAACCAGTCGCGTGCCGATGTCACTCCAGCCATTATCATAGCGTGTAATAACAGCCCAATTTGGCGGTAACAAGTTTGCAAAGGTGCGCTTTTCTTCTTATAAGTGCTTTCGCAATAGAACTACACCGCTATTTTCCCTAATAATCTCCTTTATTGTAGTTAAGATATCTTTTCTAAAATATTGCCAACGTATCTGACAGAGAAAAAGACATCTTGCATTTCTACTTAGCGGCGTACAAGTGGGAAGAAAAAAAGAAAACTGAGCAACATGTCAAATTGTGGGGAAAAAGATCAAATAACGATAATCATGATGTCAGTTTGCTTACACAAAATGTAATGGAAAGGAAACTAGAATATACTGGTAATGAAAAAAATATTGTTTAAATTTTGTTGAACGAAATGAACCAGTTTAAAGTTACACCGACAAAAATATCCTTTGGACACTCTTAAGCGTACTAATGGGGGGGGGGGGAGGGGCGGTTGCCCCGGGCGCCAGAGGTCTTGGAGCGCCAAAATAGCTTAGAAAAATTCGGCCCTCGTATGCTGGCCCTTTGGGCCATCATCGTCGCCCCGGGCGCCATTTACCCTTAGTACTCCACTGTGAACACTTTTAAATTAAAGACGATATATCAAGAATAGCATCAGGTTTAAAAGGGATTTTACACGATGCACACAAACTATAGTACTGATATGTGATTTCAATGACTATATAGTACTGATATGTGATTTCAATGACTATATAGTACTGATATGTGATTTCAATGACTATATAGTACTGATATGTGATTTCAATGACTATATCAGTTTAAAAATGTTCATTTGTTTTTAACTCTTAACAATGCTCCCAAAGAGGTAGTGACACAATTTGCTAATCCCTAGTGATTACCTACGCATGTTTGAACTTCATTAGATACATGCGGTTTCTTTTTGTATTTTAAGCCGGACTGTCTCATTCCAATTGTCACTGTAGTTTGTAACCGGGTGTATACGATTTACCATCAGTTGGATCAGTGGACGGTGTCAGATTCCAACAGTACACCCCCTAAACAAAATATCGAGAACTGGGAAATCGATGACAGTCGGATTAAGATGAAGACAGGAATGGAATGTCTGAAATTCACTTCTACAAATTAAGAGGCGTAATTTATCGAAAAGTTTGCTTATTTGTTATCCGTATTTCATATGTTATTCGACTTAAAATCTTGTTCGGGTAATGTAGAAGACACTGCATGCCTACAAGGCACAGAAATACATATATAGAGGAAAAGAATGTTGTGAAGTGTAAATAGCAAGATAGCTAGGTCAGTCCATATTAGCAGTATTGATACGACATGGACAACGGTCAAGGCCACAGTATTCGTAAACAAACTGTCCTTTCTCCACAATCTAATATTTTTGAAGACTTAAACCATGCTTTGCGTGTAGCATTACAAGATGCCAATATGGTTCTATATGGTACAGCGTTACAAGGGGATAATATGGTTCTATGTGGTACAGCGTTACAAGGGGCCAATATGGTTCTATATGGTACAGCGTTACAAGGGGCCAATATGGTTCTATATGGTACAGCGTTACAAGGGGCCAATATGGTTCTATATGGTACAGCGTTACAAGGGGCCAATATGGTTCTATATGGTACAGCGTTACAAGATGCCAATATGGTTCTATATGGTACAGCGTTACAAGATGCCAATATGGTTCTATATGGTACAAAATGTCAATATGGTTCTATATGGTACAGCGTTACAAGATGTCAATATGGTTTTATATGGTACAGCGTTACAAGATGCCAATATGGTTCTATATGGTACAGCGTTACAAGCGGACAATATGGTTCTATATGGTACAGCGTTACAAGGGGCCAATATGGTTCTATATGGTACAGCGTTACAAGGGGCCAATATGGTTCTATATGGTACAGCGTTACAAGGGGCCAATATGGTTCTATATGGTACAGCGTTACAAGGGGCCAATATGGTTCTATATGGTACAGCGTTACAAGATGCCAATATGGTTCTATATGGTACAGCGTTACAAGATGCCAATATGGTTCTATATGGTACAAAATGTCAATATGGTTCTATATGGTACAGCGTTACAAGATGTCAATATGGTTTTATATGGTACAGCGTTACAAGATGCCAATATAGTTCTATATGGTACAAAGGATTCTCCGTCTAAGACTATAAGTACTCTACCTATCGATTTCCACCAGTTATAATATTCTAGCCATACCTCTTCATTCGTTCCGGTTTCTGTGCCACAGCAACATAAATCGTTCCGGTTTATGTGCCACAGCAATATAAATCGTTCCGGTTTCTGTGCCACAGCAATATAAATCGTTCCGGCTTCCATTTCACAGCAAATATACACCAGTTTACTTCCAATGTGGCATAATTTGCCAATCCAAGCTATGGTAGGACCTGGTGCCAGTCAGTCGCAGGTTATATACACTTTCACAGCGTTTAAACGTCATGTTTCAGGTCATACAACATACATACTCTGATACTCCCACCACTATTGATCGAGTCGGCGAAGAACGTAAATATAGGACACTGGGGGTGGGAGTGGTGGGGGTGGGTGGGTGGGTGGTGATCTATATGGCAGGTACCCGTTTAAGTGTTGAAAGATATTTACAGGAAGCTTGAGGGTTTAAGTAGACTGGAGAAGATCAAGCTTGAAATCAAGGAGGCACATGTCAAAAACCAAATACGCTGTACATCAATGAAGCTAAAATAAACGATATCATATAAAATGGTTGACAGCTTGGAGATAAAAACATATCAAGCTAATTTTATGAATAATAAATAAATTCAAACAAACTGAAGAAAGGGTATTTGAAGTGAAGCAGAGTGTTAATTTTTTATAATAAAAAGGACGATGAATTCCAAGAGATAGTAATAATAATAATAATAATAATAATAATAATAATAATAATAATAATAATAATAATAATTTCTTTATTTTAAGAGGATAACATATTTAGCATTATAGCTAATCTCCCATATGATCCACATAAAACTGTATACAAACTACATACGTATATACATCAATTAAAACTCGTAATCCTTACTAAAGAAGCTGACAAAAATGACACGTAAGGACAGGATTGATTATATCATTAATTTAAAACAATAACAAGATGGAAATATGTGTATATAATACAACTGGAATATAAGTCTGGATATCATTAGCGGTGAGCCAAAATTTAGTTATTATACAAGAACTTGTATTTACAGTACGAAGTTGAATTTCTAATATTAGAACGAATATTATTCCATAATTCTTGACCCGATACAGCGAGATTTTTTATCAAAAGAGGAAGAGTGAGGTCGTGGTATAAAAATATACTGTTTGGAAAAAGAACGAAGGTCACAGTCATATATTAGCGGTTTGGTGAAATAAGATATTATCGAAAATATTTTAAAAGACGGTGTTAAAAAATCAGTTTTTCTATTCGGGCAGCTCGTTTTTGCAATTTAGTAATCTTATCAGGCTAGCGGTACTTCAGTTACCTAAAATCGTGCACCCATAATCCAAGATTATATTAATTTAGATAACGAAATAGGTTGGCATATATATGTTTCTCAATTATTTTTAAAATGACCAGCAGGATAGAAATGGGTCATTCTTGGGTCCGCCTTTATGAATAGGAAAAAGCTTTGGCGTGCATCAAGGGATTAGGGAAAACACCAGATTCTAAACAATTATTGAAGCGATCAGAAAGCTAAAATATGTTCAGAATGCTTTAATATTTGGACAAAATTCACATCTGACCCGGGAACTTTTTGCATATCAAGATTGAAAAGAATTTTAGAAATTTCATGAATTGAGAATCTGGTAATAACAAAAGCAATATCGTTCAGCAATAAAATCAGACATGGAGGAAACGTCATGTCATGTGGTGTGGAAATAACTTTTTCATTCAGGCAATTGCTGATAGATACGAAAATTTCATTCGTCCTATTTTCAATTTCGCTTTCATTATGTATCGTTTCATTATTTACAGTAATTTCACCAGGGATAGAGAAAGAATTCGATGCAATAATGTCTTTGAAATTCTTCCAGATAAACTGTATGTCATCTTTACAGTAATAGTTTATCTTCCATTCCATGATAAGTAATGTTGTCCTGTTTTGCCAAGTTTTATAACTATGCTAATCTTTCTTTGGTGACAGAAGTTAGGCGATTTGCTAGCTATTTTGGTAACAGAAGTTAGTCAATTTGCTAGCTATATTGCTGACAGAAGTTAAGCAATTTGCTAGCTATATTTATATCATCAGTGTACCATTCCAATTGTGTGAGCCGCTTAACCCTTTTGGCTTTTATTTGGATCATGTTTATTAAGTAAGGACAAAAACCTGTCAGACCAAATTTTGAAGGCATTTTCCGGATGGAGTGAAAAAATGATGCGTTCTCGAATGCTGACGATAATTCATAAAGGGACAAATCGTTATCAAAATGATTGAATGATCTGTATATGATATTTTTTTAAAAAGTATTTTCGTACGGTTTGATAAAATTATTTTGCTACATGCAAACCAGATAATGGTCACTTATTTGTGTATTTTTTAACGGCCCTTTTAGCACATTATTGTTTGGATGAAATGGGAGCTAACTGCTAACTGATACACCGAGGCAGCTGACCCGGGCTGGCCTGGGCGGGTATCGAACTCGCGACCATTTGATTACGAGTCCGGCGCTCTACCAACTGAGCTACAGTGGCTCTCTAATGGTTACTTAGAGTTAAGCAGTGTATAATGGTTTCGGATATGGAGTGTGGGTGAGTATTGAAAATGTGATAAATCAAAGTAGATGTAGACTCGGTTGCCCTCGTTGGTTTATTAGCAAGATGGGTAAGGTTATGTGAGAGAATCATGTCCACACACTTTTTATTTTTTGCCAGGATCTATGTTATGTTAAAATCGTTCATTATGATACATTTCATATTCGGCATGGAGAGAGTGGCACGATCATTGATCATTTTCAGTATCGAAAATATCAATCCAATGTCAATCCAAGTAGCAGGTGAGTTAGAGGGAACAAGACTGAAGCGAAAAAAAAAAAAAAAAAGGTTTTGATTTAGAGAGGGAAAACTCCATTCATATAGATTCTACTGTATCACTTTCAATACGGCATCTACGAATGACTGGAAATATAAACAACTATCCCACCGCCGGTGTCTTTTCTGTCCAAACTGTAACCTTCAATGATAATTAAAGAATCGTCGAAAGAATTGTCCAAAAAGTTTCACACAGAACAAATATATCAATAATGCTTGACGTAACAATTGTTGATTTAAGTTCATAAATTGTTGGAAGAATATCTAGTATTTAGATTTACAATATGTAAACCAAAGGGAGAACGGTTGGATTAACTTTATCAGGAACACAATTTGACTTCAATACATGGGAATGATTAGTAAGGCAAGATTCAATACACGGGAATGATTAGTAAGGTAGGATTCAGGGATTTTACTTCAATACATGGGAATGATTAGTAAGGCAGGATTCAGGGATTTGACCTCAATACATGGGAATGATTAGTAAGGCAGGATTCAATACATGGGAATGATTAGTAAGGCAGGATTCAGGGATTTGAATTCAATGCATGGGAATGATTAGTAAGGCAGGATTCAGGGATTTGAATTCAATACATGGGAGTGATAAGTAAGGAAGGATTCAGGGAAATGTGTAAGAGATGAGGAATAGTGCTTATTTAAACCTAGACAGGAAGTAACACAATCTGTACATTATACAAGGTTGCATTCTGGGCAAATATACTCTAAAGTTGAAGAAAAAAAAAGAGTTACTGAGTATGAGTAAGTCACCACCATGGCATCCAGGCTTTGACTCCTAATAAAAGCTATCTCTGTCGTTGTCATTCAGATTACGGGAATTATTATGATTTAATGAGGGGTACCGTCTATTATTAAAAGTTAGTATTTAAAAAAATAAACAAGTCAGAAAAGCAGATAGCATAGAACGTTAAGATCAGAGGTGAACAAATTAAGGGAGAAAAATATCATCTGACACTAAACTGTCCTTGCATCACTATCAAGATCAATGTGAGACAACGTTATATACAGTGGAATTTCATCGGTATCAGATGAAAGCACAGAAGAAGCTGTGTTACGATGTGTTTTTCACAATAAGATGAAAGTGGATCCGAAAATCAGCTTCCAGGTGTTACATCTAATGGAAAACCCTAACAGTGGCAATAACGACGTACCTCAGAGCTCACAAAGACCTATTGTGATAACGTTTGAAAGGTTTAACGACAGGGAGGCTATGAGCTAAAGAAGCTTCCAAACATTTATATGAACGCCTTTTAGTGTGAACGAGCTGTTCGTAAAGTAAGTAAGCGACCGGAGAAAAGTTTTATATCCCTACTTGAAACTGAAAGCAGCTAAAGAAGTCGTCGGTAGTGGGGGGGGGGGGGGGGGGGGGGTGGCAGGAGGGGGGAAAGGCGGTAATGGTCAGAGACAAGCTATTCGTTAATGGTAAAACATATGATCCCAGGACTTAATCACTTGCCCTGCAGTTCATAGTTCGCTGCTTTGGGAACTGCTCGTTCACATTAAATGATGTAGATAAAGGAAAACTGGGTATTTTAAAAAAAGCATCAGACAATTTAGCATTTTAATTTAAAGAAGAGGTAGGAAAGTTTATAAGTAATAAAAAAAAAAAAATCCCCCAGACTGCTAAGAACAAGCATCCCACTTTTCAGTGCTGTATGGGAAATTAGGTCGGATGCCTTTGAAAATTAATATTAAAATTCGTATAATTACCAGGTTTACTCTAGGTAAAGCAAAAAAGCTGTCATATCTGTTATAAACATTTTTGAGAAGTAAATATTTCAATAATATATTTAAACACAAATTGATTGATTTATTGAAAAATACATTTGATTAGCTTGGGATGAGTATCATTGTAGCATCAAAAGTTATAAATTGCATAGCATATTTGAACAAAAGCATGGTTTCAAGAAAATTAACTGATTAATATCTACAAACTCGGCATATGATCTGAAAGATTCTTCAAAGTCTTTTGTTTATTTAAAGAATCATTTGGATTTGAACAGTATGCGCTAAGATGTAAAGTAATCAAATTTTGTACATCGAATCATAAATTACGAACTGAAACAGGAAGATGGTAGAGAAAAGAAATTAATGAAAGGGTACGTCCTTTTTGCTCAGATGGATATATCGGCGATGAATATCATTGTATCTTAGTATGTCGATAGTGTCTACCTGAAAGGAACATAAATACGTGAAATCATACTGTTTTCCACGACCAAGCTCGTGGAAGCTCTAACTACATTTTTATAACTGTAACAAACTCTGCTTGAAAAACTTTGTATTTTTATAAATATTATACTATCAGAACATAAAGTGTAACCTATGTATACCACACACATCCTCTTGTTGCGCTTTATTTTGTACAATCTATTTCCATGTAATTATCTCATGTTCTCCTCATGTGACATTTAATTTTAGTTCTTAGGATCAATAAAATTGAATTAAATTTAAAATAAACACAATTCTTTTGCATGGTCTTTGACCTTGAATTTGATATCATGGATTGAAGATCACTGTCAAGATATACACAATAATAAGTTTGGTTAAATCTGTAAAATTGCTTTTTTAAAAACCCCACGCACACAAAAAACAAACAGACAAGTTATTGAACTAGCAGAATGGTATTCTTCAGATATATCCACAAACTGAGTTTGATCAAAATTCATTCATACTTGTTTGTATTATCATGCTCACGAGCTAGTGCAGCAAAAACCCGAGTTCAGACCTTAGGCCTTAAATCAATGACAGAGTGCTGACTATTGACTGCCTTATATCAATAACATAGTGCTGACTATTGACTGGCTTATATCAATGACAAAGTGCTGACTATTGACTGGCTTATATCAATGACAAATTGCTGACTATTGACTGGCTTATATCAATGACAGTGCTGACTATTGACTGGCTTATGTCAATGACAGATTGCTGAATATTGACTGGCTTATTGGAATGCAACTAAAAGCAATAACTGGTCAAAATTGATTTGGGCAAATCACTGTGTTCATAAGTTCAATGAAGAACACACAATGCAAGCAATGACCTTTGAATTGACACCATGGTGAAAAGTAGGTTTGGTTTCCAAACTCCTTCACAAAAGTGCGGATATGTCGGTGGGTGGTTAGATCTGCACCATTATTATTTACAACCAATTGCATAGTGCAAGAATTGTTTTAGTGAAAATCCCAAAGTAAATGCCACCAATCGTACTTGAGGAATAGCGATAACGAGATTTAAAGATGGCCACTATGGTGCCATGTTGGAGGTCAGATGAGCACCATTTTCTTCAGAACCAGTTACACATTGCTATATTGTTTTAGTAAAAACTCCATGTTGATACACCTCCAGCCGTTCAGGAGTGACCATATAAGATTTGTTTGATGGCAGCCATTTTGGAAGTAGGATCAGCATCATTTTAACATAGGACAAGCAATATATTGCAGGAAAGAAGAGTTTTTTTTTTGTTGCATGTTGTTGTTGTTGTTGTTTGAACCCATGTCTGTATGGCTATCTGCTCACGGGAAATACCTGTAACGAGATATTTTACATTTTGGAAGGTTAGAGGCATTATTTTAATTTAGTGAGAAGTGTTTTCTTGAAAGCCTTATTTCCATACGACTATGCCTTCAGGAGGAGTAGTGATAACAAAAACGTGTTTCAAGATGGCCATCATGTTGGAGGTCTGATCAGCATCATTCATTTATGGCCAGCTAGATATCATGGGAAATCTTTAGTAAAAACTTCGTGTTGATACGACCATTAGTTCAGCAGAAGTAGTGATAACAAGATTTTCAAGATGGCGGCCATGCTGGAGGTCTGATTAGCGCCATTTTGATTTAAGACCTTATGCTTACCATTAGAAGTCTTTAAGTCAAAACGAAAATTAGTTCAGGAAAAGTAGTAATAACATGATTTTCCATATGGCCGCTATGGCGGCTATATTACGATCGGCACCAGTTTCATTTGGGACCAACCTGACATTATAAACTAGATAGACATCATAAGACTTTTCAGTGAAAACTCAATGGTGCTTCTATCCGTTTAGGAGAACTGGCAATAACAAGAGTTTCAAGATGAAGACCTTGTTGGATGTTAGATACAATCAATCGTTCAGAAGGAGTAGCGATAATAACATTTCAAAATGACCGACGTGGCGGACATATTGGATGTCACATCAGCAACATTTTCATTTCGGTCCAATTGGATATCATAATAAGTCTTTTACTAAAACCCCATGTCGATATGACCAGACTTTCAGGAGTAGCGATAACAAGATTGTGGCAGCCATATTTGATGTCCGAGAGCAACATTTTGTATTTGGGATCATTTACACCTTAGAATAAATGTGTGTATGACGTTTCATGACAATCTCTTAGTAGTTTACGAGGACAAGCAATAACAAACTTATACTAATGAATGGACGACGGACGACAGGTTATCGCATAACCGTTCTGGCAACATGAAATTACAAGATAATTTCGCTACAAAAATATGAAATGCGAAAACTAAAAGCATATATGCCTACTAAAACTATTCGTGGTATTGTGAAAACGATATGTTGCGTACTATAAAAAAAAGTGTATGGTTGAAAAAAGGCGAATCAAGCCAATTCTGCTTCAAGTATCTACACTCAGGCGAGCGTGCACATAGATGTATGAGTATAATGAATCTGCTAGTTGTTTCTTACAGATTTTCACATGAAACAAAAAAAAAAAAAAAAAAAAAAAATCCGCGTGCCAAACAATGAGGGTGCTTTTATTTTAAGGACTGTTATTTCAATGAGCAATTTCAAGTTTTAAAACTAAATCAGCTATGCTGTTTTACTATAAATTGCATACCTGTCCTCATTATTTCCAAGATGCTGAGTTCTGGTAAAAAGAAGAAAAAAAAAAAAAGAAAAAAAAAATTGTCATTTTATCTGTTATGAGAAAGCGTTCGATAAAATCGTCCATAATTTATTATGCTATAAATAAATTAACCCGTAACGGGTTAAGTTCATTCGGATAATGGTTTACGTGCTATTTATAGTTCTTAAAATCGTGTGTAAGATACACTTAGTTTATGTTGTTTTTATGACTTAGAGTTTGACTTGAATGCAGATCTGGGTCTGTGCAGTTTGCAGTTGGACTCGACTTATAAGTAAGCATAGACGGTATATCCCAGACTAGGTATTCCACCCGCCTATCTTTACATTTAAGGAATTACGAATAAAAGAAAGGATTCCTTATTTATCCATTTATCTTATTCAAGTTGACATATTGACATAATATTTACCATTTATTTTTCCTCTCATGATTATTAACACCTTGTTGCTCTTTTATTGTCTGAATGATCATCGTGAAGTGCAGTAGGTGGCATAAAAAGATACAAAACACCTGCTCTCAATTTTTAGTTGTGACCTCTTCATATCAAAGCCCTAACAGAGAAGTTTAAATGGGACGATTTTATCAAAATGATACGGCTTTTGAGACTTGACATGTCCTCAAGTGTGTGTGACCTTGCGTTACCCCCGCAAAGGCGCATGCAGCGAAAAAGATGGACTCGAAAATCAAGATGTAGCTTTGGAAGAGAGTACTTTAGAAGTTTATTACAGACAGTATTGAAATATATTGTTATCAATTTAAACGAAGTTGATAGATCATGTAGTGCAATGCTCTTCAGTGATAATAGAACTTGGCCATACATCGAAGACATTTAATGATTTGGTGGGCTTGAGAAGTAATTGGTGTCCTTAAAGAGACGATCCTGGCAGGAATATCGCCCATGTTAAAGTATTTTTGACTGCATTCAGCACGGGAGTCTTGAAGAAGGAGATTGACACTTTATCAAACATTTTATTTGTCACAGTACATAGAAAATTACTTTCAGTTTTTATTTAGCAATATATAAAATCTATCTTTAAAGTTAATGTAAACAAAGTTACTGACCAGAGGCAGTGTGATGGTGTAATACATTATACCTTTTCGATAAAACTGCCAGATTTAGCGAGCTCACATTAAGATAAATCTCAGTGTTGCATTCGAATGACACAGTTATCACACTGCGTAAAAAAACACATTAATTTGATAGAGCGAAGTACTGGCTCATTGAGCTAAAATTTCGTTTGACATATGCCACGAATACGGAAAAGATTAACTTTGTCAAAGTTAGTTCATATTTTTGATTCTATGATAGAGAGGGCCTATTGCGGACGAAAATAAAAACAGGAAAATAGTAGATAACGAAAAACCTTAAAGACACGATAAACATTTGTACTCAATATCTTGGCAAAAGCGTATAGTCCAGAATCAGTCACTATTTCCGTCGACGTCAATTTTCTTTAACGCCAAGTATCAAGAATCATTCGATACGTTTTGCATTTAAATCAGATTTGGTGAATATTATATTCAGCAATTACACATGTATATATGAATTATCGAACATTTCAAATATAGGTGTGGGACATGGTTACGGTAATTGTTCGGTGTCTAATGCATTAATGCTCTTCCTAAATGTAATATTACAAAAAAAAATGTACATGTAGCCCCTGAAATGGAGGGTATATCAAAATGTACATGTAGCCCCTGAAATGGAGGGTATACAACAACGACGACAGAACACGGTTGGTTGGATATTGCTTTAATGTATCTAACGCACAGATGCGATTGAAAAAAGTATTTCTATTACTCTTTCTCCCAAAAATGTGTTTGTTTTGTTTTTGCAGTCTCTTCTATTCGCAGCAATACTAAACATTTCTAAAATTATTTTATTCCACAAGTTTCCAGATCAGATTCATACATTAAAAAAACGCAACCTATATCCCAAATTCAAAATCATCAATATAATAATGTAAAAAAAATACCCTCTCAGTTATTCAACGTGTAGAAAGAAAATGAAGAGAGTATAAATTTGTTTAAAATATTTATATATCCATATTCCTATAAACTGAAACTTCTTTTTGGAACGTAAAATCTAACAATATACTATGGATGCAAACACGAAATTCACACAGGTCGTCATGAATAGAGTAAAAAGGAGGGGTGGGGGTGTAACATAACCTTAGCAGAACTTACATTTCTGTCAATTTTGAATTGTACTTTGTTTCAGTGATTGAAAACTAAATTTCCTTTTCTTGTACTAGTGTTTGAGATGCTGACTATAAAGAGGAAAAGAGAAAGTCGACAAATAAGGTTTTTGTGTGTTTGGAGAATAAAATATTTGTGGCCAAAACTTATGGCATGTATGAAACTTTTTTCTTTCCAGTGCGTATAAGGTGCAGTTTTTGGAGCTACCCACAATGCGGGGGGGGGGGGGGAGAACGCAAAGAGGGGTCCCAAAATCCAGCTTTACATTAATTTGATGGGGGCGCACTCTAAATGTTTGCGCGGAAGCCCACAATTTGAAGTTGCGCCACTGAATAAAATGGTTTATTAGGATGTAATATCAGATTATGCTATAATGCGGCACTCTGTCAGTCAATGTCTCAACCAAACATAACATAAAAAGGAATGTATTTTGCGTAAAAATTTATTTCATTTTGCTATTTTCCAACATTCACGTTAATATGACTAGGGGAAAGTACATTATATCCATTTGACATATATTTGTTTTCACATTTTTCGTTATGTGACTGTTATAAATGTCTTAGTAGACATACTGAGTGGGCTGTACTATAGAGTCCTCATCTCTATCCTCTCATTAAGTAAAAACTATGTTAGTTATTGTAAAAATATAAGCAGATATGTGTGACTAATATATCACACCATCATTAGCATAGAAATTAACTGTTTTGACCCATAATAAATAGTGTAAAGGACCTGCAGGCATAATATCAACTAGAAAGATATCTTCATGTGTTTGAATAAAGGCTCCATTTAGGATTTTAAAGATATTTTCGTTGCCAGAATTAGAAAAATATCCACTACTTGACCTTTTTATATTGTATACATACATGATGATATTAATGAGCGTCAGCCACACGGAGACTATTTTTTCAAAAAGTTATTCAATTTTAAATTTGTAAACTATTTTAATTAAATGTCAAGAAAAAGTTATTTTATTTTTTTTTATTTCACAAGTTTTTTTAAAGTCAAAATACATACAGTATCAAAAGAAGAAATTGTATAATTGTCATCTCTTGGTAATAATTATCAAACACAATAATGTCTAATCAAATATAATGCATCCCAATCCAGGTGTTGGTTGCACGTGCAATATATCTAAATGAATTGATATAGAGAATGTGGTCGGCTGCTTTTAAAATAGTGTAGAAAAGTTCCCAAACTTGTTACATTTTATAAAATGATTAGCCATATGACACCATACTTTCTTAAACGAAAATATTCCACCAAAGGTTGCTCAAAGCGGGGACCAGGGGTATTCTTTAAGAAGCAGTTTTAAATTTTGAAGTACCATTTTGTCTTTTACAGTTAACAAAATGTCCTTTTTTACATTCTACTATATAACATTATGGAACAATCTACCTCCAAATATAAGAAACTCCAATTCTATGTATGTCTTCCAGAAACAATTAAATAAAATAAATAAGTACCATCTTACTACTCCATAGGTGAAAGAAAAATGTATAATTTTTATACATGGTACACTGAGGTATAACTGTTCAGTACTTAAGGCGGATCTATATTTGAATCATATTGATGTCAATCCATTGTACAGTTGATCGGAATCAAATGAAACAGCATAACACTGTTTCTTTGAATGCAAACGATATAAGAATCCTCGAATCCACCTGATGAATAACCTACTCAAACTTCCAGTTTATATTGACCTATACATGACACAATTAATACTGTAGTTTTTTTTAAAAAAGGTTCACCTGTTTCTTAGACGTACTAACCGTTTTTGAGACTTTTGATTTATAAAGCCAGAACTAAATATATCTTTGTTGCAGGCTTAAATCTTGAGTACTGTTATTATTATTCCGCAATGGATTTCCTTTCCTTATTTCCCCGAACATCGTTTGACTAACCAATATACATATATGTATTTATGTATTTATGTATGTATGTATGTATATATGTATGTATTTATGTATGTATGTATGTATGTATGTATGTATGTATGTATGTATGTATGTATGTATGTATGTATGTATGTATGTATGTATGTATGTATGTATGTATGTATGTATGTATGTATGTATGTATGAGTGTATGTGTGTGCGTATCTATATGTACGTATATGTGTATGTGTATACGCAAGTATGTGTGTATATGGATATGTGTGTATATATGGATATGTGTGGGCACACACACACACACACACACACACACACACACATATATATATATATATATATATATATATATATATATATATATATATATATATATATATATATATATGTTTACATGTATCTGAAGCTAGTATACTACAATTCAGATATGATTATATTTATATATCCAGAAATACCACTGAATAGTTCAATAACATGTATATATATGTATATATATATATATATATATATGTGTGTGTGTGTGTGTGTGTGTGTGTGTGTGTGTGTGTGTGTGTTTGTCTCATTCACCCATTTTGTATCACCTTTCTTCATTCCTTTATAATCTCTCACCTCAAAGAATGATTGGTTTAGTTCCTACACTCTTTCACGAATCATGTTAATTTTCTTTCTATATTTTACCTGATGCACGAAATATTGTGTTTTGTATTTGTTACGGGACATGCTATTCTTAGTTGGAAGACCTTTTGCATAACGGTTTTCTGATGTGTTCAGTGATATATGTTTAAACACCGAAACCAAATAATTTGTGGTTTTGTTGGTTTAACGCCATTTTCTGCAAATGATAGGATATACATTTGGTGGAGGAAGACCCAGGGAAGAACTACCGATCCACGGGAAGCTACTGGCAAGCTTCCTCACATACCCAAGTTGGCCAAAACCAAATGAATCGATTTCTGTTTGGTTGTTTCAACCATTTCAAGTGCAACGGTATTTGATTATGCTGTTCTAAGAGGCATACATGCTGTTAGGTTATATTTGCACGTAATACGCAAATGTTAAAGGGTTTGTTTTCTATTAAAGACATGGGTTGTTCCTTATGTCAGAGACCTCCCACTCAAGTTGTCAACTGATATGAATGGTGATAGGTAAAAGCAACACCCTCCTTGTATCAAATAGAGTGAAGGAATGAACTTCATGAAGGGCTGAGGCGCATGCATGGTCCAGGATTTATAGCTCCCAATAATTGTCTTGATCTAAACTAACAGTGTAGACAAATTATAGTAATTACGACACCCATTGTCACTTTGTCTGTTTGTTTATGTAGAGTTGTAAGCCTGCGTGCTTTTTAAATATATGTGTGAGACAGTTTTTACATCTATGTAATTTTGAAGTGATCATTCGGCTGATTTGACGTCATGAAAATCCAGCCTATGTAAACAAACCTTTATTCTAATATCTGAAATTTGAAAAACTGCAAATATATTTTCTCTAAAAAACTGCCAACGGGAATTTACAGGTATCAGTACACAAATTGGTCGATCAGTTGTTATTGCGTTCTATTATAAGTTCCTAAGAAAATCTGTAATATGTTTTCTCAGACTTTTCCATGGATATTTTCTAACCAGCGAAGAATGTAACTTGCATTAAATAAAAGCAGCATTAAAATCTAAACAGAGAAGAACATGTTATAGTCTTAAGCCTCTGGGCATATATGAGGATGACAAAGTAAACAGGTGTCACTCAGCCGATTCCGGAAAGATTGCTTGCACTAACATTCCATTCATTTCATTCAAATCCAACTACTAACATTGCCTATAGTGATTTTTTATATGTTGTCTCCAGGTTAGTATCTAACATAAGGGAGATTGCGCGCTGTTGGTGAAGATATAGAAAATGCATATCATTACATATTTATTTGCAAATACTATATAGAGCAACGTAGGAAATTGATTCAAAGTCTAGATCATCTCTATATACCAGTGACTACTAACATTTGTTTTTTGTTATATGGATCATCTGATTTCACTGCGAATGTTAATATTCGCTTATTTGGCTTATACTACACATATATTAAATACACAAACCCTTATATGACTTTTACTACACATATATTAAATACACAAACGCTTATTTGACTTTTACTAAACATATATTAAATACACAAACGCTTATTTGACTTATACTACACATATATTAAATACACAAACACTTATTTGACTTATACTACACATATATTAAATACACAAACGCTTATTTGACTTATACTACACATATATTTAATACACAAACGCTTATTTGACTTATACTACACATATTAAAAACACAAACGCTTATTTGACTTATACTACACATATATTAAATACATAAACGCTTATTTGACTTATACTACACATATATTAAATACACAAACGCTTATTTGACTTATACTACACATATATTTAATACACAAACGCTTATTTGACTTATACTACACATATATTTAATACACAAACGCTTATTTGACTTATACTACACATATATTTAATACACAAACGCTTATTTGACTTATACTACACATATATTAAATACACAAACGCTTATTTGACTTATACTACACATATATTAAATACATAAACGCTTATTTGACTTATACTACACATATATTAAATACACAAACGCTTATTTGACTTATACTACACATATATTTAATACACAAACGCTTAAAATAATACAGGAGTATTCAAAATTTGATTTTTCCACTCAATTAATTAATGCCATATTCATAAACAAAGACATGACGTTATTCATTGTTTTGTGAATTCATTCTGGTGTGTATACATTTGTCCAACGTCTGACACGAGCCATAATTTATTAATTTATGATTTCTTTCATGTAATATCTCTCTCTCTCTCTCTCTCTCTCTCTCTCTCTCTCTCTCTCTCTCTCTCTCTCTCTCTCTCTCTCCTACTTGTTTTGCATGAGTCGTGTATATTTACATATAACTGTATAAAACCATAATAGTTTCGCGCCGCTGTCTTTATAAGTATCTAATTGATTGTAGGTCAAGGACTTATTCTAAGTTGTGAGAAATTGTCTCCCGACCAACATTATTGTCTTGGTGCATCTGAACTTATAACTAATGTACCGGATTTCATCAGAAATATAGAAAAATGAAGGATATATATAAGAAATTTAATTAGTGTAATATATATATATATATATATATATATATATATATATATATATATATATATATATATATATATATATTAAAGCTTTATAACAATAAAAGGTAAGGTATGTGTAATCAACATACATTGCTTACTACAAATACTCCTCACACATCAAGCCAGTTTTAGGTGAATATATATATATATCTATATCTATATGTATATATATATATATATATATATATATATATATATATATATATATATATATATATATATATATATATATATATATATATATATATATATATATATATTGCTTGACTGATATCATAATTGGATAAAATTTATTCCAAAATAATTAAAACGCAGGAGACAATTTTATCAATTATTACAGTTTATAAGTATCTAATTGAGACAATTTTATCAATTATTACAGTTTATAAGTATCTAATTGAGACAATTTTATCAATTATTACAGTTTACAAGTATCTAATTGAGACAATTTTATCAATTATTACAGTTTATAAGTATCTAATTGAGACAATTTTATCAATTATT
The DNA here is from genome assembly GCA_029931535.1 of Margaritifera margaritifera. Classification (NCBI taxonomy): domain Eukaryota; kingdom Metazoa; phylum Mollusca; class Bivalvia; order Unionida; family Margaritiferidae; genus Margaritifera; species Margaritifera margaritifera. The sequence continues at coordinate 522,897 of JAQPZY010000927.1, read as the reverse complement.
ACAGTTTACAAGTATCTAATTGAGACAATTTTATCAATTATTACAGTTTATAAGTATCTAATTGAGACAATTCTATCAATTATTACAGTTTACAAGTATCTAATTGAGACAATTTTATCAATTATTACAGTTTATAAGTATCTAATTGAGACAATTTTATCAATTATTACAGTTTACAAGTATCTAATTGAGACAATTTTATCAATTATTACAGTTTACAAGTATCTAATTGAGACAATTTTATCAATTATTACAGTTTACAAGTATCTAATTGAGACAATTTTATCAATTATTACAGTTTACAAGTATCTAATTGAGACAATTTTATCAATTATTACAGTTTACAAGTATCTAATTGAGACAATTTTATCAATTATTACAGTTTACACCTTCTAACGTAGTTTTGAGGTTCACATCCTCTTAGCCTTATTATTTTATCCAGGAAATAGAGAGAAGATCAAGTTCACAGGTTGTGAACTAATATTATTTATTATCACATACCCAAGTACATTTTATGATTATTAACCTGTATCATACATTTATTTCAAGTTCATTCTGTCTCAGATAATATTTTGATTCTCCGTGCAGTGGTGGCGCGAGGGGGAGGGGTCAATTGCACCTCGGCGTCATGCGAAGGAGGGGGGGGGGGAACACCGTCGGGAACTTTTTCTTTTTTATTGCAGCTTAAATTGTCATAGTATTTCACGGGGGTTTAGATGGGGGTTGGGGGGGGGGGGTGGAAGTTGGCAACTGACATAAAAACTGTTCTTTGTGGCAAAGTAGGGGCGCCACTAAAGAACATTGCCCCCGGGCACATCGAACTCTCGCGCCATCACCGTCTCCGTGAGGATAGGAAATTAACTGGCCCTATAACAATACAAAATAAGGTACTACGGGTATTTGAAAACTTTAGAATATTTTGTTATAACTTTTTTGTTTCTTTGAACCTGTCAATAAATGTAATGCCGATCAATAGACAAAATAAAGTTCTATAAAAATTATATGCAGCTGCACGTGCAGCACGCCGGACATCTGTAGATGTATGCGTGTGACGTAGCATAGGTAAATCACAGTGACGTAAAATGTCGAGAAGGAGAACAATTCTGCTACTGTGCAAAGTGCATACTGTAAAATCCGGGCGGTCTTAGGGTACTTTAATTGATATCAAGGTCAACTTGGAAAAAGGTTGCGGATGCAATTCGCTGTCATATCCTACAATTTTGAGGTGGTTTCATCGTTTTAAAGATGGTCGAGAATCCATGATAGAGGACCCACATTCTGGAAGACCATTGTCTGCGACTGGTGAGCGGGATGTGGCTGCTGTAAACGGGGCAATTGAAGAAGATGCTCGATACACAGTGTAAGTATTTTTATCATCACGGGCAGTAATTGGTCAGCTGCTTTTTTAAAAATATATCGAAGAATCATTTGAAGCTGAAATAAGTTTGTGCAAGATGGGTCCCGCATTTGTTCACGGCTGATTAAAAAACAGACTCGCGTCGAAATTGCCAGACAGCTAGTCGCCAAATATGAAAAGAGTGACCAGAGACGTTTGAATGAGATTGTCACAAATGATGAAACATGGATTTACTTTTTTGAATCCGACTCAAGAGAACATAATAAAGTTGGATCGGATAAAACAAGCAGAAACCACAAATCGCTCAACGTAATCAGGTTTTCAAGAGAGTTTTATACTCATTATTTTTCGATGCTAAAACGATAATCGTCTAGGTACTTGCGCCTGCCTCTGCTAGTGTCACTGGACATATGTATACCTCCAAAGTGTTGCCAAGTTGTGGAACACTACCGAACCACCCGACCGCGCACCGTTACCCGAATTATCCATCTACTCCTACTCCATGACAACGCACCAGCGCATAAATCCGCCTTAGTGAGAGACTTTCTGAATAAGCACAGCTTCCAACCTTTGCCACATCCTCCGAATAGCTCTGATTTAGCTCCATGTAATTTTTGGCTGAATCAAAGATGCGCTGAGGGGCAGACGATTTGAAAGCCATCGTGCGGTCGGAAGTGCGGTTTTCCAAGGTATGAGCAACATAGCAAAAAGTTAATACAAAATAGCATTTAATAATTAGATAATCAGACTGAGAAGGTGTGTAGAGGTGCATGGGGAGTACTTTGAGGGGATGTACTGACGTACTGTTCACAAATAAAGAACTATGTTGTACAGCACAATAATATTCAGAACTCTTTAAATAGCCCTCATATGTGTGATTGAATTGTTTTATTGCCCTAACTCATCCCCACACCATTCAATCCACGCAGAAGAGAGTTCCCCAGGTGTGATGGTTTTTACACCTCTTATCAGAGACAATATGTGCTGTCCAACCTACATATTTACCTGTGTAGTATTTAAGAAGAATGATTTATTTATGTTTCTTGTAATGGAAACGTTAGTCAAAGAAATTCAAAATAAAGAAAAGAAAATTTCATATAATAATAAAAGAAAATTGATTTTCCAACGTTTCGTTCTTAAGAGTCTGTCCTTCATGAGACAAAATATTCTATATAAATCAAAGCCGATTCAAATGCAGAAAACAATGAAAAACGATTAAAAAAAGAGAGAAAATATAATAGATTTCTATAAACAGACGTAATTGTACTACTTATTTAAACTGGAGTATTGTTGTTTTGTTAAAATGAACAGTTTCACAGAAAAATATAGAATGCCGTGTTCTTCTTTGAGCCATGTGCTAAAACTAAAGTTTTGCGGGAAAAAGCAGGCCAGTGTGAAGTGTAGATCCACTAAACTGAATACTAATATGTGTATAATGAATGCATTGTCAGCGCACCTAAAACTAAGCATTCATTTTAAAGCTGTTACGATTAAACTTGATACTTAGCCTTGTATTATGTAACATACTGTGAATGACCCGGTTACAATATCTCTTAAATCATGTACAGATAACAACGAAAATTTTCTCTAGCTGTAACATATGTAAAAAAAAAAAAAAACAAAGAAGCAAAAAAAAAAAAAAAAAAAAACCGTTTATCCCTCGCAGATAATAGATTTATTTGACGAGTAAGGGCGATATTGTCATTTTTGAAGATGAATAATGATAATTTATAGAATTGTTTTCAACAAATCAAATATTTCTGAAGTGCATTGTATAATGCGTAATCTCAGTTTCAGGATAAAACACCTGATGGAAATACCATGCAATGATTTTGTACTGACTAATATTTAACAGGAAGGGTAGAATACACAAACTATTTGGAGATTGTGTAGTTTTTATCAGAAAAGGAATAAAACGTTGACGAAGTCAGACAATATTTAGACTACCATTCTCCTCTCCTGTACAAGTCACACATCGTCCCAATCTCTGCTTTCTCCAATTACTGGAGTCAGTTTGTTTCGCGAACTATATCTATATTATGGTGGTAATGCTATTTCTTTCCAAAATGAATATTTTTCCAATTGAGTAGTTTGATCATACTGGTTTACAAGCAGTCTTTAAAAAATGTGCAGAAAACAATGTAGGATGCATTGCATGATAAAAGAAGACACTATTCAGCCCTATCATGATTTTGGAAGATTTTTGCCATCTGGGAAAATAAGATAAACTACCTTGTCGGTCATTCGCAAAACAGAATTAAAATCCAGGCGCATATTAATCAAGTGCACTTCATTTAGGTTATAAGCGACACATATATTTTTTTTTATTAATTTGGATTGATACAACTGATTTGCAACTTAAACCTCTGCATTAGTATTTGTTGTGGTGGGCTACTTGTTAATTAGCAGCGCTGAGATGCAAATTTTGTTCAGCAGCACTAATGTAATATTAATGTAGAGAACAGTGTCTAGAAAACCGAGTGTATGCAAGAAAATATCTATATAGTATGTACGCTGTATCTTCGATATATCACAAGATGTATAAATTTCTCATTTTTAAAGGAAACAAGGTTTGCCGAGTTTCCTTTTAATGAAAAATTTATACATCTTGTGATATATCAAAGATATATGTACATACAATACATACACTATATTTATATAACGTACAAATATATACATATTTCCAACTGAGTATACTATTGCAACTATTCACAATCTTTCTGGAAATTGTTAATTTCCTGTTTTTTTTATGAGCTTCTATTTTCATTCATGTTGATTACGTAAATAAAAGAGAGGCTTAAAATGTAAACATGATGTGTATAAAGAAAGTAGAGCGCTACAGACAGCATACTGAACAGTTAAAGAGCTGCTTTCGAGTACGTCGAAACGAGTTTCAACGAGGCCCAGTGAAACGACGAACCAACAAGAGGTAATTCAAACATTGAACCTTATTTACAGTTGATCCAAGTTATTATTCTGCTTTACTTACCATTGCTACTGACCATAAGATTGTTTTTATCCTTTATCTCTTCCCTCTCTCTCTCTCTTGTTCGATTTGTCTGTTAGGTTTTAGCATCAAATGTCCAGAGAGAGAGAGAGAGAGAGAGAGAGAGAGAGAGAGAGAGAGAGAGAGAGAGAGAGAGAGAGAGCGAGAGAGAGGAAAGCAAGGAGAATTTCGATGATATTGTGTAACATGTTTAATTCATTTAGAAAACGTTCGACCTTGTCCAGATTACACATATTGTGGTAGGGTAGATATTCTATACATAATTAACGGTTCCGTTTTGATTTCCTGAGAACAATCAGGTTTTCAATGCCCAGTAAGCATTTCTACCATTAATAGCTATAGAGATGTTTGTCTAAATTGTATAACACTTGGCTGTAAATGTATATCCCTTTGTGGGAGAGCGGGAAACTGGACTTTGTTGACATGTTCTATGTTTCCGACATTTGTTACTCTTGACTAAACTACTTGGTCAAGGTCATGTCTAAGAAAATTGTTTACAGGAATAAACTACTTGGTCAAAGTATTGTCTAAGAAAATTGTTTACAGGAATATTTAATCCGACTTCCATGCAAGCGAACGGGTACATATGTAGCTGATGTTCAGTTTTGTCTATTTTAGTCTTTTATAACCTCAACAGCAAAGATGGATTGGTGTAGTATTATTTTTGCCGTTAGATACACGCATACAGGTTTACATACTTTTAATCATCGGTTTATACAACATTCGTATCTCAAAATATGGTGCATATCGTTTGTCTTATTTACATAAGTTCAAGGTCATCCTAAGTAAGGACTACTAATATTATATAATCGCGGCATTTTAGCATTTGATAAAGATACCCGTGAAACACTTCTTATTTAATCTGTCAACAAGTTTAATATATTGCAATTTCTCAGCTCCACAACTAACGTCCTCAAAAATTAGTACGCTAACCAATCAGAGAGTGACAATATTACCCAAATATCACATATAGATGAAAATATAATTACGTTATATGCAGTTGATACGTAATTTATATTAGATGGATCAGAAAATTCATGGTATGTCACTATTGAAATATTTAGTGATTTTTCAAAAAATATAAAAACTAAAAGTTAATATTGAAGAAAAAAAATATATACCCCCCCCCTAAAAAAAAAAAAAAAAAAAGCGAATAAAATCGTGTTTTACAAAATCTAAGATACAAATATGTACTGATTTAATATTTCAATGAGATTCTTCTTATGTCCTATTAGGGGTTCATTTGTGGACAAATATTTATGAAAGTATTGGTATTCACGTTGTAATTATCGGTATTAAGTTTGTAAATAAAATAAGGATATATAAAACTCTTATGTGAATGGAGTCGTAGAAAATTTGACAGCATATGGGACAATGGTAGTTGTTAAATCGATGGATTGTCTAAGCTAGCATGTTTGCTTTTAATGTTGTATAAGCCATATTGTCAAAAGACTCGAGAAGATGTTCTACAAATTTGCCTGAACAATGATTCAGATAGACAGTGTAAATTTAACGATTATACATAATTTCGAAAACGATGGACTTTAAATGAAACATTTGACATATTTTTTTTAAGTAATTGAAAATATCTTGTATAACACGGTTAATTTTCAATAAATCAGAATGACAACATAGTGATTTTTTTTCTATGCAAAATAAGTTATAATTATTATACATTCTTTCAATGAAATGCACCTCATGTAGAATATTTAGCTAGAAAGGCCAGGCAGAGTTTATGGTTATTCTAAAAGAAACACGCTTCTCGCAACCTTTTCATGAATGTCTCTGGAATAATAAGAACTCAGTCGTTGATAGAAAAACAACACATAATCTTAGCTGTTGACAATTTTTTTTTTTTTGTCTTTTGTGATGAAAGATGGTTTGCTTGTATATTATGTAATCTTTTGTAGATTGTTAATTTTTTTCACCACCAGTTACTGCCTTTTATTTAATTACAAGACCAAATAATTATGTTTTAAAAAATACACAGATTTGAATAGATTATTTTCATAATGCTGATTAATTTCTACAATCAAATCCCTTTCGCATGATAAACCAAGATCAAATGCTTTACACATACACACAATTTTCACCCCTTACAAGCAGTGACATTGTTCTTCTTGAAGCAAATATAAAAAGCACAACTGCCATTGATGCGATTAAATCATCACCGGTCGTTGCATCTGTACAATCATTATTTGAATGGAACGAAAGAAGAAATTAAAATGGCTAACAAGCAAAAGCAAAAGGATACGATGGATAAAAGGAATAAAGGCAAAATCTAAATGAGATGCTGCAACCATAAAGGAAAAACAACGAGATTATAGATGAAATGCAAAAGTGACTGGAATGCAAACAGAACGAAAACGAAATGCAAATGAAATGAAATGCAAATGAAATTCAGACTTGGTAAAATTTGCCGTTTCAGGGTATGTAATAAATAGTCCTGTTGCCAGCAACCCATATCATATAATTATTTGGCTCCTCATTCCGGTGATGCTAAATATCATTATAATTCTTCATTCCTGCGATCAAGATGGAACACAACTATTTACAAGTATGTCTTTTCTGCCCAGAATAGAAGATAGTAGCAGGTGTCTCCTCGCGTGCAATATTGAGAGTTTGTCTCTGGATTGTCTCTGGTAAGATTTTTTACAGGATTGCTTAAATTGAATAACACATTTGTATCCCCATTCGACTAGTGGACTGCGTGCTTAGGAAGAAGGGGTTTCCTGTAATTGATGTTTCTTTTGCTTCTGTTTATGCGCACTTTGACGTTATTTTGAAGTATCTTAACGGACCAAAGACATAAAGATATGGGTGCATCTTTCTCTGAAGGCAACACATTTGTCTCTGTATAAGTCCATATATCTGCTTTTCCTCTTTGAAGAAGCATGAGGCTCCATCTTAACTTTCAAATGACTTCAAAGAAAATGTGACTCTTATTCCTGTATCCTAGACAACTTCTTTGACCACGATATTATTGTATCATAACTGTTGCAAAATATAGTATAACTTGTGACATTCGGCCTAATGCAATTTTATGCTACCTTCTCGCCTCTCACGCCATGATTTTGACGTCAGTTTCAGAGCTAATTATACTTTGATAAAGCAACGTTTCTGAGTGTAATTATAAAAGGTCATATTTCGTATTTACTCGATTGAACAAATTATAGGTGTGGACCTTGACACACTAAGCACTGAAAGATAGGACTAACACAAATTTGAGTGTGTGTTGAAAATTGTGGATGTATTATTTTTAAGCATAAAGAATATAAGACCCTGATTGTATCAAAAAGTGAATCAATTATAGCATTGAGCAGCACCATGATTCACTTCACCTCATCGAATAGAATGAGCCAGCTGTACTAAGATTGCGTGCTCAGTGTAACGAGAGAAGTTCCTGGGTTAAAATATTACAAGTCGATATCAGAGCCTTGTTCTCGTCTTGGATGTTTAGTTGAAATTTATTATCGCAAATATTGTTGCCATACGATCGAAATATCATCTTCATTTAAAAAAAAAACACACACACACAAAATAACAGTAGCACCATTAAAAACATCTGCATTAAAATCATGGCGACACTTTTTGAATTATGCATTCTTATTGGGGTGCAGTCAAGTAGGAGTAATTTGAGCTTAGACACATGGGTGTGACAAGGTGCGAAGGGACCGTTGGACAAGTGCGATCAATGAAATGTATCGTTAATTTCATGGCCAGTTGATGGCGTGTCATCTTTCCATACTTTCTCTTCTTAGTCCATAATGAAATGATACTACTATTGACAACTATCAAGGGATTAGGAAAATGGCCTCTAATCGGAGGTAACTGAATAACATCTACACGATTGGTCGCGGGTCAGTGACCTTGAAGTAGCTCCTTAATATGAAAGTAATCTGGAAGCCATTCTGAGATTGTAATACGTCCATAATGGTTATTCATATAATCTTATTTATAATAATAATAATAATAATAATAATAATAATAATAATAATAATAATAATAATAATACTTTAGTCAGTAATAGAAGAGATGGAAAGATCCCATGTTCAGTACCTTGGATTAAATTTCTCTCTGGTATTTGTCACGTAACTTTGAGTGACAACTGCAAAAAATTGACAGTTTTGCCGAAGATTCATAGAACATGCAAGCTGTGTTTTGTTTTTTAAAAAGAGACTAAAATTACTGACTGTAAAGATACTTAAGGCTGAATAAATATTTATTTCACTGCAAGGAGAAGTATAGGCAAAAACATACTCGCGTAGTACTACCACCAGTCTAATCCGCCTATCTCGCACAATCCTGGTCCAGTTGTCGTGTATTTGCAACATGTGGGAATTTAGTGAGGTAAGTTGACAATATATATCATTTTAAAGCTAAGATCATGAGGAAAAAACAATGTTGCCTTTTATTCTCAACAAATTTAGGGCTACAGATCAAAGTCAAAGATCATGTGAATTCAGAATGATATCAACTATATTGCAGCAGAACTTATGTGGTGTAAAACGATAAAATCCTTCAAAATGTATGATTTTTCTACAAAAGCACCTAAAGATTTAAGCATGAGTAAATAAAAACATCTACTTCAATTTTATTTGCCTTTTTACTAATTTATTGGATAATATGACATGGTTGATAATATATTTTAATCTTAAATTGAAGACAGATAAATGGTGGTAGCAAACAATGTAACTCTTAATTAGACAAATTTATTTTAATAATTTTTTTTCTGAAGTGAAGCCCAAATACTTAAATGTTGCCTGAAATGCACCATTGTATGTTGCTATACATAAACTTCCAATATAATTTAATATTCACTAATGTAATCTTTGACAAACAGAACTATGCGTACTGTTTACTTATGCATTCTACTACTATACATAGATCTTTCAAGTAAATCAAGAGTGGATATAGGTCTCACGGTAACAATTATATAGAAGAATGGGAGCCAGTCTAGAAATAGGTGGAGATAAAATAGAGTATATATGGGTTTGGCTGCCCATGATTGGTTGATAATTGAAAGTAAAATTTTAGTAAAAAGAATCTTTTGAGAACTTATCCTATTCCTAACTGAGAAAAATAGAGACAATGTTTCATTGATGGAATTTCAGTACTTTTACAGACTTGACTTGGAACACTCATTTCTAAAATTAGCACCTGATTCTTTAGGTACGGAATTGAAAACACATGTAGAAGCTTGCATCAAGGATGAATCTATACTAATAGATATAGGTTTGATCATGAGCATTCAGAAATTCAAAGTTATTGAATTTTTAATATCATGGTGTTTCCATGGGGTTTGCTATGGAAGCTGAATTAGCTTTACAGTCGTTATACATATAAATGTACAATTATGTTACTATATGCAAATGCTTGTTCTGTTTGTGGATAATTAGCAAAAGGAATACCTTTTGTCTACTTCAGAAACAGTCTCATGGTATTTCCATAGGTTTACTATGGAAGCTTAATTTGTATCGCGAGTCCTATAGATTGGTACGCCTGTGCTGCACGGAGATTTACATGTACATAGTGCAGATAACGAACCACGTGAGATAAAAAAATAATTTTTTTTTAAAAATCGCAATTTGGAGAAGATAAAAGAGGGTGGAACCAGTAACCTTTAACGATATTTTGATTTGACTCGTGCTACATGCATGCTATATAGATGTAAAGATATTTGAGGTGTAACGTGCAGGTAGTAAATTGCAATGTGTATCAAACTACACTGTAACAAATGCAACTGACCTTTTCATTTATGCTTCAGTGTTGCTACAGATACATAAAAAGTAAATTTATTAAATAGGGGAGACACTTGTAATCTCTTCAAGCAAAAAAGACATGAATTCGTCTGTAGTTTACTCGTCAGTGAGTGCTGGTTAACATCTATGACCATAGTCTGATCTCTACCCCCATCAGCACTTCTCCAAGAGAGAATATTAGACCAACAGTGACAGCAAATATTGACCCTTCTAGTTTATTTTACATGCGAAACATCCAAGCAAAATATTCAAACGATTTAAACAGCTGCAACAAAGTGATCCAGTAGAGACAGAATGAAAGATTATTTTTCAGCTGGACCAGATAATACTTATATATATATATATATATATATATATATATATATATATATATATATATATATATATATATATGTGTGTGTGTGTGTGTGTGTGTGTGTGTGTGTGTGTGTGTGTGTATAGCAAAAGGTTATTTATATTTTTTGAAGGTTTGACATAGAGTACCACAAAACGGTACCTAATACGTGGCATAAACATTTGGTATATTATGAAGTTTCAAAAAGAAAAGCTGGAGCTAAAACGGCATGTTTCACCTTCGTAGGCAACAAACTCATTACTCTTAAAGAAGGTAATAAGACTTTAGAAATCACGCATTTTTCCCATTTTAGTTCAGAATGACGTTGACCTTTCACATTGAGACCTTTCAATTTTTAAATCTAGTTCTAGCTTCAAGAACATAATATATATATATATATATATATATATATATATATATATATATATATATATATATATATATATATATATATATATATATATATATATGCGTGTGTGTGTGTGTGTGTGTGTTTAATTTCCAACTGAGACTGTTTCTGAAGTAGACAAAAGGTATTCCTTTTGCTAATTATCCACAAACAGAACCAGCGTTTGCATATAGTAACATAATTGTACATTTATATGTAGAACCACTGTAAAGATGTTGTTCTCTATAGGACTCACGGTACTAATTCAGCTCCCATTGCAAACCCATGGGAACACCATGATATTAAAAATTCAATAACTTTCAATTTCTGAATGCTCATGATCAAACCTAAATTTCTCAGTATAAACTCATCCTTGATGCAAGCTTCTGTGTAAAGAAAACCATATGAGCCGCGGCATTATTTGGAACTTCCTCAATGTTTCCTTACCCGAAAGCTTACCAGTTATTTCACACCAAGGGAATGAAGTCATGAAAACCCATAGACGTTGTTTTCTGTCTGGATTCTTATGTACAGTTGTAGACTCAAGGGGAGATAAACACCTAAATTCTTCAGTCCTAGAGACGATAATTGTTTTGTACTCAATATTTGATCATATATAAGAGCAAGACGTTAGAATCTTATGTCAGCCTCCCTATGGTAGGATCATCTATGTCGACTTTTGTGCTTTGTAAGTGTTGAAGATTCGAACAGTTAGACATAACTTCTCTGAATGCCAATAATACAATGTCCACTGTGTATGCATACTTATTGATAAATGTCTCGGCCAAATACATAAAGTAGCTCTCTTCGGGTCAGTACATGCAAAATAAATTTGTGTTCTAGAAAGTTTTACTACTTTAGTAAAATTATATACTACAAAATTTACTGTTGCAATCTCGCCTATTCTTCTTTCACTTGTCAAACTATTCACAGTACTCATCTGTCAGAAGAGGATCAAGATGCCATTTGATTCCTACAAATCAATTTCTTGTCGGGATTATGACACGCCAAATCGTACAAAATAAGGCGAGCTGAAGTAATCATAGGGTGAGCCGGAGTAATCGTGGGGTGAACTGAAGTAATCGTTAGGTGAGCTAGAGAAGGCGAGCTGAAGTAATCGTAGGGTAAGCTAGAGTAATCGTAGGTCGAGCTAAAATAATCGTAGGGTGAGCTGGAGTAATCGTAGGGTGAGCTAAAGTAATCGTAGGGCGAGCTGAAGTAATCGTAGGGTGAGCTGAAGTGATCGTAGGGTGAGCTGAAGTTGTCGTAGGGTGAGCTGGAGTAATCGTACGGTGAGCTGAAGTAATCGTAGAGCTGGAGAAGGCGAGCTGAAGTAATCGTAGTGTGAGCCGAGGGTTATGTTGCCTGTATACGACTTTGGTTTACAGTAACGTTTTATTCTGGTTTTGACTTTTTACCAAGAAACTTCCTGTACATTTCTTGAAGGATTTCATATATCAAGTTAGAATCTTTTTCATTTGAAATAAACAGATCAGTCTTTTACAATTTTAGGGTTTCTTATCTCATTTGGGCCCAGATGGCTTGGCGGCAACACATTTGCTATGCACCTCTGTCGTTGTTAGTTCAATTCCCTTGTTTCGACACGTTGCAGATTTGTGGTGGTCAACCAAAAACTGATGGGTTCCTCGCAGTTCTACATTTTCCTCCACATTAAAGACCATGTTCTGTATTTGCTTAATTTTTTTAGAACTCAGAAAATTTCGATAGTCTGTAACTTTGTTGACAAAAAATTTAAAATCATGGAACTTTAAGGATCTGCTTTACTTTGGTGTCTTCAATAACGTGCTAATTTAATTTACTTAGAATTTGCACTTTAAATATATTATACTAATTCGGGTTTTGAGATTAAGCTCGAGATTTTTTTTCTTCATCAAAGTTTCTAGAATGCTGGTGTCATCACAACGGCATTTGAGCCGTCGAGAGCGCCTCGTACAAGTTGATGAAAAATATTTCGTTATCGACGTTAAATAAATAAAGTATTAGTTTTAATCTAAGTGCCCAAATATATTAAAGTAAATATGTATTCAAAGCGTCTGATGTCAAATTGTACTGTCGGAATTGTCAGAATGGACCAGTTATTTGGTTCCGTTATCAATAATGCGTCGGACATTGACACTTATGAAACCATGAAAACTTAAATACATCATAGGGGTGCAGTACAAACATGGCAAACGTGATCAGATCTTATATAGGTGTAGGTGGGAAACGCTTTGCTTCAATGGCATTCAAGTCAGTTTGCCGACTTTTCTCAAACCGTCATTGTTCAAACAAATCCCAAAATAAAGGTCACACCGTGCTCTCATTTTATCTATACTATTGACCTGTTATTTAGTCCATATATGTTCAGAAAACAGATCGTAGGCTGTACTACTTTGTTGTGCAAGCATTTTGTGCTGTTTCAATTTTTGTTTTTCCCCAAAATGCTGAAATCATTCCACTTCATACATCCGAGGTGTTTATTCTGGCTTAACAAGAAAGGATTATGAAAAGATCTTATGATCCATTACTTTTCAAACCGTGGACAAGTCAATGTTATTAGAAACGGGCGATATTAGCTCAGAACTGTATACAAACAAGAGAGCAGTCTTGTAACATTACAGAAATAAGTTACATATGATTCTATATTCTGAGTAAGAAAACGTGCGAACAAAGGGTGCCTATGGGCAGATCCAGAAGTATCGTTTAGGGATGGCGTAAATAAGTAGGCGCGGGCTCTGTGGGACGGAACCCCTGGTAGGGGTCCAGGTGACGAAGCCTCCGGAAGCTCATGCAGTATATACGTTTCCAGGGCATAATTTTAACCATCTAACTGTAAAGAAAGGTACTCTAGGAAACATTACGGTTGTTCGCGCTCACATTTTTTCTTTTTTTTTTTTTTGGGGGGGGGGAAGAGGCATCGTCCCCCACCCTCCTGGATCCGCCCCCTGATGACTGAGACTTGCATTATTTGCATGCGGGAGCCGCGGTAGCTCAGTTGGTAGAGCGTTGAACTCGTAATCCAAAGGTCGCGGGCCAGCTCTGGTCGACTACCCTTGGTGTGTTGGGAACTGCACTTAGCTCCCATTTCTTCGGCATGATATAGCCAACAATGTATTAAAAGTGCTGTTAAAACCAAAGGAAAAAAAAAAACAAACAAAAAAACAAAACAATTATTTGCATGACGCTATCTAAGTACTGTCTAGCGTTGAAGCCAGTGAAAGACTTGTATATAATGCATCCCTCAGCCTGTAGGTCATGTGTTCTGGGTTTGAGGTGAGTAGACTTGAAATTTATCATGCATAAAACAGAAGGGAACAATTAAGTAACTAATCGGCTTTTCATCTTTACTTTTAGAACATGGCTTATTACGAAATCAATAGCACTAAAAAGATGACAGATTTTCATTCATTTCGGTAAACTTTTACACATTATTTTTTTTTTTTAAATGTTAGAAAATTGTCTTCGCTGAACCAAAGTAATATGTTCTCCTAACTCCTATCATTGCAAACAAGCGCATTTAGAAATCATAGCGCGGAGATCCATAGTGGTTGCAAACAGAAAAATGAAAGTTTGTAAAATCCTCGGCAACAATATTTATTTGATATAGGTTTTGTCTATGCCTTATTTTTTAAATATCTTTCATGTTTACAAATTCTATACAAAAATCTGATAAAGGTCAACCTATACAAACTGCAGGTGTAGATATTCTTTGAAGTCATTGAGGTTACTTTCATGAAAGGAAGACAAAGACGAGAAGATAAACAGTTTCAACAACTTATTTATCTGCTGAATCAATCGCTTTGAAATGTAAGAACGTTACCTAATATGCATTGTTGTTAATACAAATGAAATGGCATAGGGTGTTGTTTACTCGCATTGTTTTCCCCCAGAGAATCTATTCTCTTAAATATTTTGTTGTTGTTGTTTTTGTTGTTGTTGTTGTTGTTTTTTACATGGGTAGAGTATCATTCTAAGTTCGAAAATAACATAAAAAAATTATCACTAGTGATGAACTATGGCAGGCAAGTACTTGATGAAGAAAATGCCTTTTTATTTCCCACTTTCTGTAGAAAAAAAAAAAAAACGGAATGTAATAAACTGAGCCTTTTATTGCGTCCTTCCTTTGACCCATACTTCGTGCGACCAACCATACGGCTCACCCTACGATTACTCCAGCTCACCCTACAATTACTTCAGCTCGCCCTACGATTACGTCAGCTCGACCCACGATTATTCCAGCTCACCCTACGATTACTTCAGCTCGACCTACGATTACTCCAGCTCACCCTACAATTACTTCAGCTCGCCTTCTCCAGCCCACCATACGATTACTCCAGCTGACCCTACGATTACTCCAGCTCAACCTACAATTACTCCTGCTCACCCTACAATTACTTCAGCACGCCTTCTCCAGATCACGCTACGATTACTTCAGCTCACCCTACGATTACTTCTGCTCACCCTACAATTACTCTAGCTCACCCTACGATTACTTCAGCTCACCATACGATTACTCCTGCTCACCCTACAATTACTCCAGCTCACCCTACGATTACTTCATTATGCTATCTTCGTTCTTATGTAACTTATCCGAAATAATTACAGATCCCCCTAATGTCAATGAATTGCACGATCTTTGTCCATTTATTGTTTCTATGTCACATTTACCAACTGATTCACTGGGTTTCTGTTCTTGTGTTCTTGTGCTGCACAACGTTATGTATCTGTTACATTTTCAGCACATGTCTCAACAACAATGCCTAGGAATACCCCGCAATGTCATTGTATGAACAATTACACTCTTTCCTTGCACCTTCCTTCTAATTGTTTCCTCAGTGTTGCTAGATGCTGCCTAACGTATTCATCTGCATGTAGAATGTGATTACAGTTTTCCTCAGAGGTTCCGTCACGACCGATTTACTTGTAAAATGTTGCACTTGTTTGAGCAATACGTAGTACACAAGCTTGTTTGGACTTTGATTCTTTAATTCAATGTTGTTATATTTTGTGTGTGTGTGGGAGGGGGCGGGGGGGGGGGGTCTGGACGTCACCGGATTTTATTTTTACTGAAAGTGCTCCTACCACACTTGAAATCATCCCTCTTTCGGTTCTCCAGACCTTTCAGAGAATACTTTTTTTTTTTATCTCATCTGTATTGCAAGAATTCTACTCTTTTTGTGATGATAATCAAGAGGTTCCTCGTCTAGGCGACCAATGCCATGCCTGTCGTCGATTTTGATAGTGTCAAAAGATTTTTGCTCTTATGTTTTCTACCATTATATGACTAATGAAAAGTACCACTTAAGTGCATATTTCTGCTGCACCTTCTAATGTCCCGCTGGGGTTGGTCAATCAATCAGAGATATGTTTTTATTCTGTGTAGCTTATTGGACTCCCTGAACTGGAGCTTGACCCTCTTACCATCGCTCCTGTACATACTGTACAATGTCGATAAATTTCACAGTGTACATTTGTTTCACCTCTTAGACCATACGTATCTGGAGGGTAAATACATGTAACTCAATGGTTTTCTTGAATTATTTCAGTACAAACTTTCTACTAATCTTCCTAGTTACTTGTTGTTTGGCTTCCATTACAAATTGCTTTTGTAATGCTATTTCCATCGGTCAGGCATTCATTCCCCATTCACAACTCATGAACTAGTTCAATCATTTTGTCATTTATACTTTTCTTAGTTCTATTAGAGAGGCTTTCTTCCTTTACTAACGATGGAAACTCTTTTGATTCCTCACATATTGTGTTAAAGTCCACGTGTCTGCTTTGAGACAGTCCTTCATGCTGATCATTGTTAAAATCCACCTGCATGCTTTGAGAGAGTCCTTCATGCTGATCAAGCCTCTTCCTTGAGCCTCCTTGGGCTGAAACAAACTCTTACATCAGAACTTTAAGATAGTTCATCATGTAAGACCATTTGCTTTCTAGTCTGTACTTTCATGGCTCTTGTCTTCTTTAAGTCTAATATAAAGATCAAGCTATTGACCTGCTGATTGAGACTGTCTTAGTTATACTGCCTATGGCTGTTTTTCAACAATCCTTTAGCCTGCTACCTTCTCTTCCAATCTCATGTTAGCATATTTCACATTGTCCTCCTCAAGAATTTATGGTACATAATTATAGAACACAAAAACATATGAAAAGTTAAAATCTGACTAGAGGAAAACCGACCTGTAAACATCTGTGGATGAAATGGCTAAATCCTCCTTCTTCACATTCAAACTTACAAGCTTTTAGGAAAACGTTACTAATTTGATAAGACCTCCTTGAAATATTAAAACGCAAAGGAGAAATTTAATAGCCCATAGAAGGCACAGACAAGAAGAGTTTTTTCTCTTTGATAAATGTTTTATCTAAACTCTTAGCTATTTTTTAAGTTTATTTTCTATTCCTCTAGATAGCAGATAGATTTTGAAACGTCAATGCTGTTTTGAAACGTCTTGGCTATTTTGAAACGTCAAGGCTATTTTGAAACGCCAAGGCTATTTTGAAACGTCAAGGCAAACATAGCTTAAGTTTATTTTCTATTCCTCTAAATAGTAGATAGATTTTGAAAACTGAAAAGTTACAGCCAGAAAACAAAGTATGGTATACGAAAACTTAAAATAGTGATACATTTTGTCAGAGAGAGAGGGATGGAGCAGTATAAAAATAATATCACTGATGATTTCCAAAACCAGAAAATAATATAAATCTATACGTATTTTTCCTTCAGTCGATCAAAGCTGTTTGCAACTTAATAACTATGCACAATTTATACACCTTATTTACTCTAGAGTCACAAACCGAAAATTATCACTGCAACTACAGAGACTTGAAAGCTAATGTCTATCCATAGTGCACTTTTTATCACGTGCTTGTGTACTGCAATTGTAGACTTTTACTGACCAAGGGAGATTAATGGTTTGAAAGGAGATTGTCAAACGTTGTGGTCAATATCTGAGGTGTTATTATGAGTTCCCATCCGTGGCCAATGAAGGAATCCTTCTTTAATAGAATAAAGCAAAACACAAATGCCACTCAGGAAGTAGGGATTATAGAAAATCTGAATGGATAAAATATGCAATTCGTGTGTTATTTAGAAGAAAAATAGAAGAATAAGAATGTAAGACGACATAGTATGTCTGTAAGTGGAAGTACAGAAGAATCAGAGGGATTGTTTTTCTCAAATATGAGGAAATCTAGTACCGTCTATACTCGCATATAAACCGATACCAACTGCAAACTGCATAGACCTAGATCTGCCGTCGCAGAATGCGCCGGCAGATCTGGGTCTATAGAGTTTGTAAAGACTAATCAGTAGAACAAACAACATAGACCCTGATCTGCCGGCACATTATGCGCGGGTATACACGGTACCTCTTTGAAGTTTGCAATCTAAGTTGCTTCAAATATTAAAAAGAAAATTAAGTTATGCTGTTGGATGGAGAGCACATTCAACTCTCCCTTTCTTAACTAAATAAATCACGTTTTAGTATTTTGATTATATCAATATTTATGTCGGACATTTTTTGTTCCCGTCTGTGAATGCCATCAAATATAGCTGGCTTTCGATTTGAGGGCTACCTCAAAGGCCACTGACGTGTGACACCTTGGTTGAATCTGATTTAATTACGGTTGTTTTAAAGATTTTATATTTGTTACGTTTACCTTTTACTATATATATATATCACAGAATTTTAACGTTTTATATTTTATCTCGTTGTACTTCATGTTTATATTTATTTTGAAGGGTTTATCTTTCTAAATTTTTGTGCAATTCTATTGTACATTTTTCGAACATTACCTTTAGTTCGAACCATATAGCTAGCCACTGTTGTGCTGGGATGCCGTCATACATGCAAACATACGGTTGACTTAAGTTCATTTTCTTGATCTCGGAGTAAATTTCCCCGGTCATATCATTACATTGTCTGATGGAGATGATAAACTTTGGAAAGATGACACAGCTTTTTCTCAACGATAAATTCCATAGATCGCGCTCGATCCATGGATCATTGGTATCTTGTCAGTCCCAGGCATTTCCATTCAAACTACATTTCCCGACTACAATACGATGACATGCTTGAAACTATCGCATGACTTTTGTCCAATTGTTTACAACAGTACTGCTGCTCTTTAGATGAAGACGGAATGACAAATGTTGAACGACATTGTCTCCGATATTAGATTTTTAACGTTTCAATTGAATGATATACGAGACATCAATATGCACCCATAACATTAGCCCGCAAGCTTCTCATATTACACTGAACACGTAATCCTAGTACAGCTGGCTCCTTCGTCACGACGGGCTAAGATAGGAGGACATCGGAGTAACTTGATACTGCTAAGATCGATTATTGTTTAATTACTCTAGTGTTTCTTATCGCAAGCTTCAAAACGATATTTGTCCACAATTTTCAATACACACTTGGCATTCGTCGTTTGTTCAGCAAAGTTTATAAATAAAAGCAATATTTCCTCATGACCACGATTTTGCTTTAATACGGCTGTACCATTTATATGTTCCCCACATTATTTACAAACTTTGCATATTTATATAGAATATTAGGGGTATTTTTTTGCTGAATATAAAGTTTTCTTTCACAATTTATAATATTTTTGTTTCTCTTATTTCAGCCGGTTTATTCTGGTGTCTGTTTAGTCTGAATGGAAGTTTTGTAGAGAAACATAGAAAGGGACTCATCCTGGCAAGGCGACGACAAGATGTATCATAAAGAGGAGAGCTTGGAAAGGGAAAACGTGCTTGACACTTCGAAAAAACATGAAAGTCCATGCAATGGTTCATTTTATTTTGTCAGAAATTTTTTTTCTCAAAAACCTTGCAAAGAAAACTATTTCCATAATATACCTGTAACCTGAAAATTTCTGGGTTTAGACAAATTATGCAAGGAATTTGTGGATTCTATTACATAGCTAAACCATTGTCTCGGTAATGTTGAGAATCAAGGCTCATTGTTTTGATTATTATTATTCATTCCAAATGCTGATCTCAACTATATAGCTTTATTTTGATCAAGTGCCAAAGAAAAGCTTTTGCATAAAATTCAATTAGCAACTAATAACTTGAATAAGGTTTGGATTAATTCAGTCACAAGAAGGTTCTGTTTTATCGAAGAAGAAATTAGGAAGTTTGTTGATTATTTAAGATGGATTGCTGCTTTTTTAAAATCGCGCAAATACCAACCAATACCATTAATTTTCTACCAGATCATACATTAACAAACGGAAATAAAGAATTTAAACCGGCCATAACCAGGCGTTGTTTTAAAAACGGCAATTTTAAAATTTTCCCTCATCTAAAAAAAAAATTAAAAAAATAATAGACAAATGTAAAAGACATGATTCAAAATGAAATAGTAAGACACGACTACCTAATTAAACAACATATATTTAATTTCACAAAAGTACTGTACATGAATTATTTCTTTCTGTTTAAAAAAGTTACATAAAATTGTCGAAGATGTGAAAAAAGTTTGAAGCAGTGGGAAAGTAACTAGCACACCGAAACTCTTAACAAATAAAGCTTGATAGGTGAGTGATAGTTATAATTACAAAATATTCTACAGCTGATGAAACAATGTTAGGCAATCACACTTTTTCCATTTTGTCTCGGCACTATCCTTACCGTATTCAAAAGCTATTCGTTTAATTAGACCACGTCGTTTATCTTTGATGAAGTAGACCGTATGGACTTTCCTAAATAAAAAGTTCTTGTTTTACTACTCCGAGATACTAAAGACTAAAGTGACGAAATTAATATCGGTCGTGCAGGTCAACCCTGCATGCTTGAACTAAAATATTTTTTAGTATCGATCCCTCTTAAGATTGGTTCGTGCCTGACGACACTACTTAGATTGTTTCGTGCCTATGACACAGTTTAGACTGTCTCGTGCCTGATGACACAGCTTAGACTGTCTCGTGCCTGATGACACAACTTAGATTGTTTCGTGCCTGATGACACAATTTAGATTGTCTCGTGCCTGATGACACAACTTAGATTGGTTCGTGCCTGATGACACAAATTTGATTGTTTAGTGCCTGATGACACAACTTAGATTGTCTCGTGCCTGATGACACAACTTAGATTGGTTCGTGCCTGATGACACAACTTCTGGCATTTCTTTCTATACGTTTTCCAAGGCAAAAGTAAGGACCTAAAGTAACGTTCATTGCAAGAGTTTACTTGGGATACCAGAGATCAAAGCTGAAGCTTTTATTTCAAAGTTGTCGCAAATGTCGACAGGTATCTATTGTAGGATTAGGTAGAAACAGAGCAAATACAGTAAAACGTCGATTATCCGGACCCGTCGGGAGACAGATTTCATCCGGGTGATCGAATTTTAGTCAAAATGTTGAAATGTGAATGGTAGTATCTGAATTGAATGGGTCCGATAATCGTACGTTTGACTGTATTAATATAAGTAACATAAGTAACAAAATAAATATTAACACTTCGTAGACATTTCACATGATTAAGAGGAGAAAAAGTAGAAATATTACAAATATTATTAAGATACTTTCATTAATTACTAAAATTCACGATAAAATTATGCGTTTGCGCTTCATATCTTTCGAAGATCTACTCGGACTATCCATGATGGATTGATAACATAGGTATGATGGACGGTCATTTTATATTTTGGATTTGCATAAAATAATGTCGACCTGGTCCGCCTGCTTTCTGAAAATGCGGGTCATACTTTTGCTGATGCAAGGCACATGCAGTACAGTACCCGAAGTTGTCAGACATTTATGTTGTGTTCATTTGTTGTTTTGAAACTTAGTCAGTGGTTTAACAAGGTACTCGGTGGCACCGAACTTAATGCAGTTAAAACATGGGAATAGGTAATTGTCTCATCGACGATTCTCGGTTAGAGTTTGCACGCGATGCACAGAGTCTGGAAAACATAGTCAGCTTAAGTCGCCGATTATATCAAGCCTGTGCTCAGAATCACCGCTGACATAATGGGAGTGAAAATCTCGTCCAAAAATGAACAAGAAAAGAATGAGACATCAAGGGTGTGAAGTATTAAGTATTCTTACATAAATATGAGTGCGCTACGATGGCTGATAGCGCCCGACAGATTACAATACAGAGAAACTAAAAATTATACATGTACACATTTTTCCAACATATGTTCGTGACGGCCTACAACGCAGTCAACACAAATTTGTGAATTTACACACTTTAGCAAAATTTGTAAAGGTACAAATTTTTTTACTCAGAGTTATAACTGGTAGACTACTACCGATTACATACTCATGACAGGCCACAACTGAAGCTAATTACCATTCCTTTCACAATAATACATTAGAAAGAATAGCAGCGCTCTCTGATAAGGAAATAACCTCTCGTGTTATTTATATGTTGGTCCTGAACACTTAAGAGAGCCTCTTTTTGTTTATACGAATACGTCCAGAAGAAAGCGCGAGATAACATACGTGGCGTTTGTATTCAATAACATTCAGAGAATCATCACAGTTCGAAGCAAAAATGAGTATCTCTCTCTGTCTCTCTCTCTCTCATTTCATATGATATACATCACAGAATGTTGATGTATATTGTCATATTAGCTATGATCTTGATTCACACTCTACATGTGTTTAAAATTAGTTAGCATTAATTATCATTTAGCTTTCATGTTGTAAAATGTATACAGGTTTGTGATTTTTATAAGCATGGAAGCGAGTAAAATTAACGTCTTATTTGAGTCATGGGAAAGAAGGATTCTGATTTATTGCTTTCCTTTAACGCCCAGTAATGTCTATATAAATGATAAATATTGCATACAATCTTTAACTTTCAACAAGGAATACGTATGGCTTCCTGCAACTTGTATTTATATCCAATATTCTTCTTTCTTCTTTTTGGTCAAAAAGTTAGAAGACTTCCTAGGAAAAGAAGAAATATGCGTAATTGGAATGTTTTCTTCTTAGTTTCCTGAAGAATATTAGAACAATCGTAAACACTAATGTTCACCATTTTTGTTCTACAGTTTTGGCTGACGACACTTAAACAATTGTCATAAAGTTCGTTACTGATTTTTCTGGATTCACATAAAGTTTCCGACATGGATAACTTAAATAAATGGGTCATTGAATGGATTATTTATGATACAAAAAGCTATAGACATTTCTTATATAGTATATTCTTTATATTATTTTATCTTGATTTCAGTTTTTGTTCTGCACTGTACTTGAAATACAGTAGTACGATGTATCTGTAACTATATGTGTGTACACAAAACTTCAAGTCACCATAAGATGTATATGTAACTATATGTGTGTACACTAAACTTCAAGTCACCATAAGATGTATATGTAACTATATGTGTGTACACTGTACTTGAGGTCACCATAAGATGTATATGTAACTATATGTGTGTACACTGTACTTTAGATCACCATAAGATGTATATGTAACTATATGTGTGTACACTGTACTTCAAGTACAGTATTAAGATGTATATGGAACTATACGTGTGTACACTGTACTTGAGGTCACCATAAGATGTATATGTAACTATATGTGTGTACACTGTACTTTAGATCACCATAAGATGTATATGTAACTATATGTGTGTACACTGTACTTCAAGTCACCATAAGATGTATATGTAACTATATGTGTGTACACTGTACTTCAAGTCACCATAAGATGTATATGTAACTATGTGTGTGTACAGATTATAAATCTTACATAAAGATTTTGTAAAAGGAATACCATTATTGAACATTTACAATAAGCCCATGAACAATAGCTGGTTGGGGGTGTTTCAAAAACTTTACAAGCTTTCTTTTTTAAAAAAACATTTTGCATCAAATTACTCAGTTACTCTGCATGTTTAAAAAAGTATGTTTAACGATATGGACATCAGTTAGAGTTTCAGGGTCATCTTCTAAAATATATGTCGGCTACCTTAGTAACTTCATTAGAACAAAAGTTGCTATATAATGTATTTTATTGCAACGATACATTTGTGAAGTAATTGAGCAATTTGATGAAGAATGTGTAAATAAAGCTTGTAAAATATAGTTACATATACATCTTATGGTGACTTGAAGTACAGTGTACACACATATAGCTACATATACTTCATAATACTGTAGTTGAAGTACATTCTACACACATATAGTTACATATAGATCTTATGGGTACCTGAAGTACAATGTACACACATAATTACATACACATCATAATACTGTACTTGAAGTACAATGTACACACATATAGGTATAAATACATCATAATACTGTACTTGAAGTACAGTGTACACACATATAGGTATATATACATCATAATACTGTACTTGAAGTACATTATACACACATATAGGTATATATATGCATCATAATACTGTACACACATATAGGTATATATACATCATAATACTGTACTTGAAGTACAGTGTACACACATATAGGTATTGTTTAAAGCATTACACATATTACAGATTGTGTTTAACGCATTACACATATTACAGATTGTGTTTAAAGCATTACACATATTACAGATTGTGTTTAAAATCAGAAGTAACTTGATCATGAAACGTACTGTACATTTTACCTCAAATTTATGCCATGACTTTTCTCTAATAAAGCCGATATTTCCTTGCACGTGAAGTTTATTATCAGCGTAGTGCAGAACAAAATTCACTGAAATCAAGATAAAATAATATAAAGAATATATTGTGTGAGAAATTTCTATTGCTTTTTGTATCATAAATAATCCATCTAATGACACTGTTATTTAAGTTATCCATATGGGAACGTTCAAGTGAATCCAGAAAAATCAGAAGTGCCTTTATAACAATAGTTTAAGTAGAGTCTATATTTTGTCAGCCGCCACAAAAATGTATATATATATATATATATATGTGTGTGTGTGTGTGTGTGTGTGTGTGTGTGTGTTCCATTAGTAATCTGCCTGCAAAACTGGAGAACAAAAATGGTGAACAGTTTTTATGTTTGTTCCGATATTCTTCAGGAAACGAAGAAGCAAACATTCAAGTTAATCATTTTTGTTATGTCCATGGAAGCCTTCTAACTTTTTGACCTAACAAAGAAAGAAGAATATTGGATATTAATACAATTTGCTGGAAGCTATAAGTATTCAGATCAGAATCCTTTCCGGCTGAAAATAAAAGATTGTACGCAATATTAATTATTTATATAGACATTTTCGGACTTTAAAGGAAAGTAATAAATAAGAATCCTTCTTTCCAATGACGCAAATAAGATGTACATTTTGCTCGCTTCCATGCCAATATGTTTTCTCCCGCTTTCTTTCCTATGTGTTCGTATAAACAAAAAGAGGCTCTCTTAATTGCTCCAGAAAAACATATAAATAATCCGAGAGGTAAATTCCTTATCAGAGAGCACTACTGTTCTTTCTTATTTATTATTGTGAAAGGAATACTAATTAGTTTTAATTGTGACCTGTCATACCTATGTAGTCGGTAGTAGTCGACCAGTTATAACTCAAAGTAAGAAAAACGTGTACATATTTTACTAAAATGTCTACATGCACAAATTCGTGTTAAATTGAGTTGTAGACTGTCACGAAAACATTTTAGAAAATATTTACACGTACAATTTTTATTTTTTTTGCATTGTAATCTGTCGGCAGCTATCGGCAATCACACATATCTGTTTCGTTCCCCACTCGCAAAGAGCAGAGAAACAAGGCGCTCTCTTGTCCTAATACATCTCATTTATTCAGAGCGATGGAAATAACGAAGTAGGCAAAGGAGATTTTTGAACTCGTCTTCTCCACGGTAACCGGTGTGAATTCTCATTTGCGTATAAATCAAAATATTTTTCAGAAACTGGGTAATTTCACATAATTGAATGAAAACATCTGGTAGTTGCTTATTCCTCAGAAATGACAGCTATTATACTGAACGATTCGATAAGGTGGTTATTTCTCTATGGATCCTAAAAGTTGATTCTCTTGCGAGACGCTTTTCCGTTTTACATCAGCTGATCAGGAGCGCTCGCCACTCCGAAAAAGGATTATGTAAAGCCAAAGGTACCCCATTGGCGCCTTCACTAGGGAAACTTTAAGCTGCATTTGAAAATTGACACTTATGTGTGTGTGTGTGTGTTTATGAAACAACAACAACAACCAAAAAAATAGCGATAATACATGTTTTTTCTGGTATGAAAGTTTGCCGATTCCCTTGGGTGTGTTGAAACCCTATCCCTTCGGGCTCGGGCTTCAACGAACCCCTCGGGATTCAGCGAACGTTGATACCAGAAAAAAAACATCCATGATCCCTATAAGGTATAACAGCTGTTGTAACAGTTTAATAAAGAAGCTTAAAACTAGCGTAGATCTGACCAATAGCATAGTTTAGGACTCCGTTTCTTAAGACATGAAGATTTGTACCATGTGATATGGCAAATGTATGGTGGAAACAAACTGTAAATGGTGATAAGGACGTCAACCTGTAGCGTGCATACTATAGTACAAATTGAGAATATTAACATCCACATATCAACATTTTACATCAACCATACAGGGACATGGGTGACCCTAATTAGTTACAATGCTCGATCACCTTCTTGGAAGGCAGAGGAGATAATGATGTACAAGATATTCTAAGACATTACACAACTGTTAAAAACAAAAATAATACCAGGGTAAATCAACAAATCTAAAATACCCTATGCCAGACGTGTGGGAATTTAAAAGCCAAGAATGCTACATATTTAAACACAAACTAATGACAATTATGGGAGGAATATCTTTGCTTTGTGCGACTGGGGAAAACAACTGCTGGCGTTAAAACGTTCTGAAACGCGGCTAATGATTTTATGAAGAACATCGAATTCGAATTAAAAATAGAATGAATTGTCGTATTAGAGAGCCTCGATCCCATTCAGTTGAAGATTAGTGTCAGGCAAAAAGGCTGAAGGTACGAGATAGGAAATCAGACGTAGTAATACAAATGGTTTGGAGATATGGTCGGTTTTTGACTCACCTAGTCGAAACAAACTGACCACCCGTGGAATATCTATGTGGACAATTACATTTAGATGGCACTGAATGCCATTTTAGGTAAAATCTTTATAATATGAGAAAGTGTTTCCATGTTCCCAACAAGGCACAGAACTGATGATGACGTCGGGTAGATGTAAACATCGTTATAAGATTGTTATGCATTATAATTTAATAATTAAATACTAATGGTCTTTTGAGGTTTTAATGCATAAGCGGGATATTATATCTTAAACCTTGATTTTTGGTTTCGTAACTTACCAATGATCTGCCTGGAAGGAGTTCCGGAGGATTTTACATCTCTAATACTGTTAGAAGTGTCACAAATAATCCCAAGTGAGGTTTCAGTGAGCAAATAATATTTGTGTGTATTTTAACCAAACAGCAGTCACAGACCCATTCATCTTTCTACATTGTGGTCAATACCGTTAAAGTAAAAAGAATAGGTTGATCATACCACCAGTATATGATACATCAATCTTTCAATGTTCAAAAGCTCGATTTCATGCATCGAGTTCGAAAAAGTCTTTAATGTCTGATGTACTGAGTCCTAGAAGGAGAGGTCAGTGCTAAAAACAAGAACTTTGCTGCTTCTTTTAATGATAAAGCAAGGGACGTTCAGAGGA
This sequence comes from Margaritifera margaritifera, assembly GCA_029931535.1. NCBI lineage: Eukaryota > Metazoa > Mollusca > Bivalvia > Unionida > Margaritiferidae > Margaritifera > Margaritifera margaritifera. The sequence goes on along the minus strand of JAQPZY010000927.1, from coordinate 495,399 downwards.
ATCAGTAAACAATGAGCCTTATAGATTTGTAGAAAATGATCATCAAATAGACAATAGCTAAGCAATCAACCATGACATATATTTGTACAAAATGATCACCAATTAGACAATAGCTAAGCAATCAACCATGACATATATTCGATGATCGAGTGGGTATTAAGAAAAAGAGAGATTATTCCAAAAGAAGGAAGAGAGTAAGTTAAACCTGCTGTCTAGATTTATTTCATTGTGTGCTATTCACTTTCCAAAGATAATTTTGACATTGCTTAACAGGAATCAACCTTAGTTTACCCAATTTTTTAACAATGGATAATTTGCAATAAAATATTTAATAGTTTTCTTAAGCCGTATATAATATATTGTTCAAAGCAAAAACATAAAATTGAATTGGCAGAAAGGTAAGTTCGTTGCATTTACTCTAACCATAGCTACTATGATTACTCTCCATTTGACTTCCATGGTATAGCTTGAAAATATTTTTCAAACAAGAATTTTCATTTTGTCGGTATATTGATATGTAAATTTTGCAACTAAATTAATACTTTCTTGGCTTTGCTAGCGTCTATACTCACGCATAACCCAATACCAACTGGGTCTATGCAGTTTGTAAGGACTAATCAGTAGAACAAACAACATAGACCCTGATCTACCGGCGCATTATGCGACGGCAGATCAGGGTCTATGTTGTTTGCATTTGGATCCAGTTAATACGCGAGTATATACGGTACTCTTAGACAAACTTACTAAAAGAAACTTTTGTTGATATTATTAAACTGTTCGAATAAAACATTTTGTACTTGTAAGCAGTAGCCAGTATAACTAAATTCTTCATACAAAAAGCAATATTTGGGGTTTCACCTTTAAAGCTCTTGCTAATTTTGATTCCTATATTTGTTGTCGCAATCTTTATACATCGATAGGCTATACTTTCTGACAGAAAGGCTATACTTGCTGACAGAAAGGCTATACTTGCTGACAGAAAATCCAGAGCTCTTTTCATATAGATATTATTATATATAGTGAGGGATAAACATTCTTTATAAAGAGTATATCTTGCTCTCAAAAACTCCAGGAGTGAATGCCATATCATTTCTTTTTCTTTGCTGTATCATTTCTTTATCTTTATCAGAATATGTTATGATACGTGCAATATTCAAGCCAGCATTGAAAGGACCTATTGCATTTAGTCCAACTACAATGTCCCGCAAAGTGTGACCTGACTCTATTATTACTTGATGACACCGCGCTCCATGATCTATCAACTCCGTCTAAATTGTTAACAAGGCATTTCGAAACTGAGTGTGATAACCTGCTTAAATATTATCTTCCAGGACCATCTTCATTTCCGAGCCCCTTTCTTAGTTACACGCGCCGCTGCAGATAAAGCCGCAGGACACGCACAGTTTCGGACAGGTAAGTATTGAAGGACTTAATGATGTCGATAAGATTGTCACACTTCATCTCCGCGGTCACGGTGTTTTGTCACGGTTTCTTTTTTATTCACAAAGACCGTAGATAATGGAGGGCAGGTGTTTTATATCCTTTGTTACAACTTACTGATTGTTTATGCTGACCATACCTGTGATATAAAGAACTTGGACTGAATGAAAAAGTGAAAACAAATATAAATATTCTACCAAGGAGTCGGGCTATTTTCAGATCGGTGCGTGAATTAAGAACTTCATTCTCATTCATGTATAAGAAATTCTTTTCCATCATGTAAAGAATTGCAAGCAAAACAATGGTCAAATCGTCTTATAGATGTTTTCTTAACAAGTCATAATTATTCATGTAAACACTGCAGCATAACATACTATTTTTCCGATCGATTTGTAAACTCTCTTTTAATTTGTGCTAGTAATTTTAACATGCTGAATATATGAAAAGAACTGAATAAAACATCTTTTTTTATTGGTACATGGTACAACATTAGCCACACGTAGGTGACATACAAGAAAAAGTTGAAAGAAAAACCACGTACATGTGACTCGCAACTATTATTTGAGTCGAAATAAACTTTTCATACTTCCTACAGCGTTTTTGGCGTTGTCATCGCTTTAGTCATCGTTAGCGTGGGCGTGCAATTTTTGATTAAACTCCTTGTCCCAAAAGATTTTGCCTCTCCGGCTAATTATAAGGACGGGTAAATTAGGCGTGATCATTTATAACACCCCCCCCCCCCCCCAACACACAAATATCCTTTCATGGATTAATCCCACCTAATTAATTCAGGTAAAAATTATTTAGTGCATTTATTGATTTTTAAAAGACATTCGATTATATTGTAAGATAATTGGTATGGTTTAAACTTGTTAAAATTCGCATTGGAGGTAGAATATTCAATATAATGAAATCCGTGTACGCTACTGTGGGTAATAAAGTTAAATACAAGAATGACCTTTCTCATTAATTTTATTATGGTGTACGACAAGGGGAATGTTTATCACCGTATTTATTTTCAATGTTTATTAATAATGTAGAGAAAACTTTTGACTGAATAGATTATTGATGACATTGATATTAGTATAATGTTCTTTGTATGGTATACTGACGATGTTGTAGTTTTGTCAACAAGTAGTGATGGTTTACAAAAAATATTAGATGCATTGAAAGACTATTATTTAAAATGGAAATTAATAATAAACATATCTAAGACTAAGGTTATGATTTCTAGGAAAGGTGATAGAGTCGCGAATAGCAAAAGATTTTATTGTGTTGGAACTAAAAATGAAATTGTTAGTAAATTTGTATATTTAGGAATTGTAATTACGACAGGTGGCTCATCTGCAGAAGCTGAAAAATCTTTTGCAGGACAAGCAATGAAATCTTTGTTTATGCTGAATAGGTGCTTGTATACATTTTCTAATATACCGCCAAACATTTTATGCAATTTATTTGATATTCTTATAGCTCCAGTTCTATCATATTGGAACTTAAGTGTGGGGATATATACAAGGCAACGTTGTTGAAAGGATTAATTTGCGCTTTTGTAACAGTATCATGTTTGTTACACAGTCAACTCAGAATGACACCGAATATTGTGAATTGGGGAGAATTCCTCTTTGAACACTCTAATTAAACTCTTTAGAATTACTAAATATTGGCTAGCAGTAGGAAGTATACCAAAAATTGTGTATGACATTTTATATACAGAATTTATAAGAAACCCCAATAAAATATCATAGGTAGTAAGAAATAAAGAACTTTAAGAAACACTTAGTTTCGGACACGTATGGTTGCAACAAGATGTAGGTAATGTTGATGTGTTTCTACAAGTAGTAAAGCAATGCTTGAAAAATAAGTTTGTTCAAACTTTAAATTGTACACTTGAATCTTCTAGAACGGGCAATTCGTCTTGTAAACAGCTTGAATCTTCTAGTACGGCAAGGCTGTATATTCGTCTTGTAAATAGCTTTTGATATAAAGAATGTCTTACGATTATTACTATTCATTGTTTCTTTTAGAATAGCACTAACTAAATTGCGAGCATTATCCCATAGACTCCATGTTAAAACCGGTAGATGGGCTAAGCCGCAAGCGGTATAGTATGAAAACAAAGAACTTTTTTTTAGTTCTTTTGTAGTAATTAACATTGATCATAATGATTCATATTTTGACGCACATATGTCTAAAGTTTTCAATTACCCTGTGTGATTTGAAGACATTGATTTATATTGCAAATTGGTAAGTATATGTCTGTCGTTACATTACTTTGGTATCAATTAATATTGTATATTTATATGTTTGCAAAAGCCGATAGTCTAATATGCAATAAAGATTTTTCTTCTTCTTCTTCTTCTTCTTCTTTTCTCTCTCTCTCTCTCTCTCTCTCTCTCTCTCTCTCTCTATATATATATATATATATATATATATATATATATATATATATATATATATACATATACATATATATATTCACATGGTTCAAAAATAGGTTACATTGACCTTTAGTTTTTGCTTAAGTGACTATTGGCGGGAGATCGAGCGAGATGTAGCATCTATGAGATCACTGTTGTATATGTAAAGGCATGATGTCCACTTTCTTTGTTAGACTACAACATTTTTATTCTTCATGTCAAAAGTTTCAAAAAGACCTTTGCATTTTGATAACCAATTTAGCTTTACATCTACGAACAAATGTTACAATTTAAATTAATGGAATTTACTTCAAAAGAGTTTCAAAAAGGACACTCCTAATGTGATTTTTTATAGTTGGTTTTGGCATTCATTTACGATAGCGCTTTAATAATGTAATTACAGACAAATTCCAGATCCTTTTGCGATATTATTTCAGTACAGCGCTGTCATCTTTTAATTGTATCATTGGAAGTCATGGTCAACAATTTCAACCATTTTTACAGTTCATTCTTCCCGTTGTCCTTGGCTGGCACAAATGCAAGTAGCCTTCCAATTTTACAGTCACTTATGTCGTAAATAATCGTAATTATACAAAGGTACTTTGAACTACAATAAGGGAGATAATTAGGGAAAATAGAGGTGTAGTTTCCTTTGTGTAGGCACCTTTTAGAAGAAAAGCATATTATTTCAAACTTGTTACCGCCAACTGAGCTGTTATTACACGGTATTATCCAGACTAGCGTGACATCGGCGCACGCGACTGATTCGGGTTTATAATGGTAGTGTCGTTTTTCATTTGATTTTGGCCCATGGGGGTGGTCACGAAAATGGGACACGTAGCAGATGGTTTTAGACTTTTGGCTATAACACCTTACGGGTCGGTTAGCGGAGACAGGCGCAGCGAGAAGTGTCGTCTGAATAGGTCACCCGAGCTTTTGATTACAGGTTGTCAAAATATTGGAGCGATCAAACTGAGAGGAATGCAAGAATGCGCAACAAATGAGGGACGACATAGGTCTGACAATAAGGTTTAATGTAGCCAGACTAATTACTTAATGTACGAAGAAATTCACTATGTCGAAATATACCGTTTGTACTTGTTTATAAGTCGAGTCTAACTGCAAACGGCACAGACCCAGCTTTGCCGTCGCATAATGCGCCGGCAGAACAGGTCTCTCAGTTTGTTAGGAGTAACCAGTAGAACAAATAACATAGACTCTGATCTGTTGGCGCATTATGGGACGGCAGATCAGGGTTTATGTTTTTTTTCAGTTGGATTCGACTTATGAGTGAGTTTAGACGGTATGCCGCTAGACCTTGCAAATTATTAGAGATGTACTCTTGAATAATAAAAGGTCTAGAAATCCTGCACGTTTTCATTGGGCTTTTGTCCAATTGTTTACTTTAAAACTAGAATAAACTGAATCAAACTGTTTTACGGTAACACATATAAATATTGGAATCCTTTAAATCTTTCAACACTGACAATTATTGAGAAAAAAAATAAGTTTTTGTCTTGCAATCACTTAAAGAAGGATTGGGAAGGCCATTGCAAGTATCAGATGGATTGAGTAACTAAACAAGATAAATGTATGCGATTATATCATTAATTCAAAATGACGACAAAGAAAACTTTAGACCTTTACCGTGAAGTAAATCATTCAGGAAATGATAAATTCTTTTGACACCAACCTGTCAAAGAAAGGGGTGCATATGTTTATTTTTCATGCATACAATTTAACATGAATACAGTTCTTCTAGGTTTTCTGTAGTAGTCTATGACCGTGATACTTTCTTCTGGAGTTTTCTCACAAACAGACAAGATCTACTGCTGCACAAATTTATTAATATTGTGTCAGTGAGGTGTCACCGTGTGATTGTGTCTAATCCGTTTTTTAAAAATATCTTCTCTTCCTGTTATAGACCAACTTGAGAGAGAGACAGAGTCAGAGACAAACGCTGAAATAATGCTGTTTTGCAACCAGAGCCCTTAAGAAACAACAGCGATGATGTTTATGAGGAAAAGGTTTCCTCATAGTTATCTCACAGTTATTTATAAAGTTTTTTTTCTCTTTAGAATCTCGACTTTCATGTTACAGATTAATGAAAATTCTATTGGCTTGCGTTGGTATTGGGATCACATATATTTAGTTTCTGCTATCAACGTGAGTATATTTCGATTATTCTTAGTTTATAAAGGAATTTTCGCATTTCTTTTTGAAAAGCTGAGAGCAGTCTCTATTTTATGTGCCTTGACTTGGGACATGACTGGAGTATAACAATAATGTTGAGGTAGACTGCGCCCGAAGTAGACTGCAATCAAGGGTTAATCGACCAAAATATCATTCTGATGCGTCAAGGAGCATGTGTACGACTTTGTTATTTGAATTAAACGAAGACGAGCTGCTTGTGACAAACCGATTCTATTAAATGTAAAATATGTACAATATTCAGTATTTACCAATGGTTTATTTTTAACACTTTGTCAAGGATAATTTTCGATTTCTTCTCCCTCAGTGGACGACTTTTTCCCTATACACAGGATGTCGCCATATTTGTATGCTCTTCACCTGTGAAAACAGCAAATACTGTTCCCGTGACGTTATTTGATCGATTCCAGTTATGCGACAAGATGATAGTCGCTTGAAAGTAACTCGATGTTTCGATACTTGTTAAAAAGTCTGTATTTAATTTATTTGGAATATAATTTGATTTCGTATGAAAAAGTACATCGTTGCAGTGTCTCGGAATATCTTGATAAAATCTGAGTTTACGTAATGAATCATATTTAGTTATCTCGCCTTACTGAAAAGCAGTAAGTTCTCAGAGTAGATTTGTACATATATGAAAGCCTTATAAAAAGGTTTCGCTCCACAGTTATTAAGTACTTCTGAAAGAGGGATAGGTATAGGGTGAAGTTGTGTGCATTGACAACAAGCACATTGGAGAGTATGTTGCCATTCCACTATGGTACTTTTATGTACTGTGACTGAAATTTGTCTATATGTCCTATTAGGGAAAAACGCACTGTCTAAATCAGACAGCTGATCGAAATGGCTGATTCCATGTGCTCTAGAAATAAACTTGAACTGGTTCAAAGTAAACTAACTTTAGCAATTATTAAAATAGGAAAAATTAATTTTACCAGAGAAGGCAATACTAGCTTTTAAAAGTGCAATAAATGAAGCTAAAACAATAAATGAAAACAAACTAAAAACAGTTATCGACTATTTTTTTTCTTCTTCAATTTGCCTCACAAGTCGAGGAAGTGTAAATGACGAAGCGGAGCTTCCAGTGTTTTGAGAGATGCGCATCTGAAGTAAGGCCAAGCTATACAATCTCCTACCCATCATTCATGCACCAAAATAAACGGAAATGTTCTTTAATCATTACTTAAGTGAGTCGAGGTCCTTTTTTTAAAAAAAAAAAAAAAAAAAAAAAAAAAAAAAAACTGGATTACCAGTGAGGAAAATCTGGGAAATTTGTTTTCTTTCAAAATCAAACCCTTTACAAAGTACGAAACTCAAAAGTAGAACCAAACTGACTCCTCCTGTTATCTATATAATCTGAATTCATCTTCATTATCGACTTTATAGTACAACATCATTGTTCTGTAGGGTTTTTTGGGGGTGGGGTGAGGGGAGTGTTTTTTTTCAGTTGAAAATTGAACTTAATGGCAACAGCGAATAGGTAGATCAATGTATTGGATTACGACTTAGTAACGTCACAACTATATCCATCATGACGACTTTTGAAGACTAGACTATCAACGCCACTGTTTGAAATTAATTGGCCATATCTTTCAAAGTGCTCAGTGGATTTGAGGGGAAAAAGGTAGATATTTCCATTCATTTAATGTATTAATTCAAGACACAAATGATAATAAGAAATCCCTTTAAGCTGTAAATATATATTTGAACTGTGGGTTTTGAAATGCAGTTCAATACATTTCGCTGCCTAAAATTACTTATGCATGCGGTCTGTAATATTTTCGAATATAGTCAGTCTACTGTGGTTTTACGTGCTCGTTACTCTTACTAATTAAAGGTAATTGTGCGATACTATTGGCAAAGTATAAATAAAATCACTGCACAGGTAAATCTTATATATGCAACAATAGGCACCTGTGATGACAAAAGATACATTTTTCTAGGTGTTAAATAAGTAGTAATATTACGTTAAAAGTATTGATCTGGAAATGCCATATATATATATATATATATATATATATATATATATATATATATATATATATATATATATATATATACACACAGACACACACACACACATCAGTTAATTGTATTGGACATAAAATTACAGTCAAAGACAAATACAGTAAACGTGCATATTACAGCGTGAGCGGATATAGCGACAAATCGCGTATATCCTGATATTCTATATATCGAAATCCGTATTCAACGAACTAAGTTTTCATGTCCTCCGGACTTGGATATATGTATATACGATCTTTAAAGTATTTTGGCGCAGAGTAAAATATTTTGTTTCGAAGAATTCAAGTGCATATACCGTTTGATGTAAAGCGATCATTGTCAGCATCGCGTATTTGTCTTCCAACTCGATCATTCTTGCAAGTACATATTGATCGTAAATACTTAGCTGTATTGATTTACACGTGCCGAGATTTTATTGCCAAAGCAACTTTAAAACTTATTAAAACAAAGTTACAAAATCTAACGACAATCTGCGATCGACCAAGCTATCAAAAACGCTGTTAGCAATCTTGAGCATATTTTCTTGATGTATAGAAGCCATTATGTAAATATTGACAAGTTGCTTGCACAATGAGGCAATATCCGGTTCTGTATGTCTTTTTAAGCTGAGACTACATTGATTGAGATCGAAAGTAGGAATAAATTTCCGGTGACTCCGGATGCGTATTCCAATCGTACGGTAGACAATGGAAAGCGGTGGTGAAAATGTTTAATCAAATCCATGCGATGGCCATCGCAAATTGATTATACCTAGTCTACCTGACAGGTAGAAAGAAAAAATAAAAAGACAACGGTGCTTGGAATTGGAGTCATTAATTCACTCAAACAATACAGATACATAAGAAATGTCAAACGACAAAATGACATATATACTGCCATTTTCATTTGTCATATATTGATCATAAGAAATAGATATAGGCAGATTAATTTGGGCAGTATCTCGATAAAAGACGGTATAAATGGCGATTTCGTGTTGAGTGCAATTACTGTAAACGAATATGCGACTAAACGTTGATGCAAAACTATTAAAAATAAATACAATCAGTTACAGGACTCTCCGTAACAGTTAACATTTGCTTTGTACTCTGATTGTATCTCGGAAATGATGACGAAACCCGCATTATGTTTTTTTTTTCATCGCTTACGATATAATAGATTATTACAAAGCGGAAGAAGCGTATTGCAGGAATAATTTAGAATACATTACGTTTGCGATCACAGATAGAGGTATTTCGTAATCAGTAATTTTCGACTTTTTTCATATGGCATAATTTAGGCGAAAACAAAACTGTTAACCACCAGGAACAGATACAACAATGTTCATTTTATATGTGCTGAAATGCTATTTGTTAAATTATGCTGCACGGTTTGCAATTGCATGGAATGTAAACAGTGCTAATGATATATGTTGGATATGCAAGGCAATTCAGTGTTAGGTTCCAGGAGCGAAATATAGCACATTGACAGTTCAATATTCTTCATTATCTGTAAATATAGCTTTGATCAGATGGTTTTAATATATGTGTAAATATTCACATTCACGCCTGGTGCAAATATATGTAAACAAAGATCACCGTTACCTCTGATGCTGAACGTTTCAACGTTCAAATTCGTAATATCAGATAACAGACTTATACTACACCCCTACAAATATTGCAAACTGACTTTGTCCATAGCTTGAATGCCGAAACGTGATGTTATGCCCATGCAAAGTTAGAATTAACCGACCAACAGGACACGAGACATGAACTCAGCTTGTTACCTTTTGAATCACCATAACTGATTACTCTCTCATCGCTAGACAACTTCATCCAAGATGTTCCAATATTGATAAGCCACGTGCCGCCACGGTTGTCATCGTAATGTTTATGCTACATTTGCCTGAGCTAGAATTGCCCCGAGCGAAGTAGCAGACGACAATCACACGATTTACTTGGCGTAGTCGTTATTTCAATAGACGGAAAGATGTATAACATGATTGGAACAAGTCGTCAAAATAACAAAATAGTATTAGTCCTGCAAAACACAAAATTATTTCTATGTCCAAAGCCTACTTACATAATCTCTTTACACTTCATGTCCAGTTACAAATTATTTCTATGTCCAAAGCCTACTTACATAATCTCTTTACACTTCATGTCCAGTTACAAATTATTTATTTTCCACCGATGTAATGGCTACCTGACCCATAATCTATTAGTAATTAAAGGGGGAAAAAAAAGGAAGGAAAATCTTTATCTTAGCAAATGTTTGTTATATTGTATTTTGATTGGCCCAAGTTCAAGGCCACGTCTTGCCGATGGATAGGAATAAAGATGTTAATTAGACCCTTTTTATTAATTAGCAGCATATATCTGTTCGTCACGACTTTGGATGTCTACATGTTTTGATGGTCAACAACTTATGTCCCTGGTAAAATTTATATTTCGATTTAATACTTAGCCGATTTGGTTTGTGCCAGATCTATAAATTAAACTATAACTTTTTTTTACGTAGAGTTATGGGTACGAGAAAAGACTTAGTATTATGTAATGTGTCCTCGTACCTTATTACTTGTGGGTATTATTCGCTATATGTGTAAATTAATCTAGACATGATAATTCCTACAAGTCGTGTCTGCTTGACTAATAGCTGAAGTTTTCGTATGCCTAAACTTGCAACCATGTCCTATTGCTTCATCTTCTACAGGATGTGATTAATATTTACCTAATAAAATAAATAATCAATCAATCAATCGAAGAACATTTTGAAGTAGGTCTATACTGTAGAGTTTCCTTTTTGAACGCGGTAAATATTTATGACAAAATTACAGAAACCAAGATAGCATTATTTAAAATTTTATTATTTAATGAAGGAAATATGCCAATTGAGACATACAATACAAGGTATATTCTCTGTTAAAAATGACTGAAAGGCCAAAACAACAACAAGAAAAATATATAAAAGTAAAACAAAACAGGAAACAACAAAAAAATATTTAAAAATCTGGATTTTTTCATAGTAAATGGTATTTTGGAGTCCGTTAATTCACAAATGAGTTTAAATATAAAAATAAGAATGAAAATTGCAAGGCAGTACAATTAGTTCATGTATTGACAATAAAAGACTGAAATTAGGCATTTACTTTATTAAAAATCTGCTCTATCCGCTTTGGTTTATGTGTATCTCTTATGGACCGACCATTTAATTTTCGGAGAAGGAGTCTGGGATTTTTTTTTTTGTTTTTTTTTTGTTTTTGGGAGCCGGGATATTTGTATTTCTTTTACCTCAAGATAATTTATTTATTTCAAGTAATACAATGGATATAACAGTTTTTTCTTGCTATAAATCAGAGCAAGCATATTGTTGCAAGCTATTTATGAATATTTTTTGAAGCTATTTATATACCACTAAATCTCTCTCTCTCTCTCTCTCGTCAACGTCATGTATGCCATTTTCTCTTCTGAGAAACAAAAGAGGTGGTTTTGGAGAAGTAAAAAACAACAAAAACAGAGTTTACTCAACAGCCAAACCTCTATACCATGAATGAGTCTCAACATGTAAACTTTTGACCCTTCGTAGGAAAGTTGTGCAGCCAGCAATAATTTTTCCGGTAGTACTAAATATCTACGAGGGAAAATAACTTTTGTGTAATTACCAAGCTTTGTGTAATTACGCCCGATATTGTAGAAGAACATATGTACAGATAGGTAGACAGATGGAAATAACTGATAAGCATGATTAACCGCACAATAAATATTCCTTACTTTTAGAAAAGTATTTGCTTGTAAGCGACAAAGGACACTACAATTTCATCACCGTATGAAGGAAGTGAAAACATGATATTTTCCAGATCTTTTTGAAGTCCATAAAGGAGGGAATCTTTTCTAAAAGTGGGTGGGTGTGAATATATATATATATATATATATATATATATATATATATATATATATATATATATATATATAGATAGATAGATAGATAGATAGATAGATATAATTTTTCATACAAATATCAGAAAGTGGGTTTTCTTCCAGTGTATATAGTAAGTAATGATCGTGCTCATTGTGCCTCAGTAAGCACTGTAAAATAAAAACAAAAATTACTCGAATTATTCCTAATAGCTGCCAGATAGTCCGTCAAACCGATTAATTTATGATCACCGTGGGTCCGAGACTTTAAATCGTCTGCCAGTGACTTTACGTTAAACAAAAGTTTTAGTACAGACCAACAGATATCAGGCACTGTAACAGTGTAATTAGAAATAGATAAAAATAAATCCCTTTGTGAGTCTAGATCCCTGCTTCAGCATTTGATGTATACACAATGCAATACATTTTTATGGGTGATTTTGCAAATGTTTCCGTCAAGCGTCGAGCAATACTCCAAAATTATATAATGAAACTGGCGCATGCGAAGTAAATACATTTCCAATGAAATGGGAAATATGAAAAGTTTCCGAGTTTGGTACACAGAAATAAGACACCTTGCACGTATGATCGAACGGTGCCTTAAAATAGGCAAATTCCCTCGAAATAGCTCGTGACGTAAACAACCTGAGAGTCCCTTACTACATGCATTGTTTTTCCCGTTAAGGATTGTAATGGGGTGGCTAAAATTAGCAGTAGGCACCCAGTGGTCGATTACCTTTCAAACCGAGTCAAAACAGTTTTGTAAAACAGCATGTAATATGTTAACTTTTTCAATAGATTTTCAATAACATAGTAATTTTGGAAAAACGCTAATAATCAGTGTTGTACATTACATAGTTATTTTTTGCATCATTAAAAGCTGATATTAAAGACATGTGAATATCTTATCCATTTTACCTTCGTTGAATAAAGGATATAATTTTTTAGATAAAGCTCACAGTACCCGTATTCCTTAATTTTAGAAACAAGTAGATATTGTTTGAAAAGGGTTTCAACTCAACTCTAATTTTGTAAAAAAGAAAAAAAATGAAAAGAAAATTTTAAGACTGAAAAGAATAAACACATAAAAATAAAAAAAAAAACCCTTATGAAATAATGCAATGGAAACACATTACTTTATCGCTGTAATAGATCCTCCAAATAGTCTTCGTAACCTTATTTTATTAGTACACGATGGGGGGAGTATTGTATAATAGCTGTAGCGTACTAACGGGGAGGGGGGAGGGGGGGGGCGGACGGGGCAGTTGCCCCGGGTGCCAGAGGTCTGATAAAATTCGGGCCTCGTACTTTGGCCCTTTGGGCCACCATCGTCGCGCCAGGCGCCATTTACCCTTAGTACGCCACTGTATAATAGTACCGATTAGGATTAACAGTTGTGTTTGTCTCTGCCGTGTCGAGGCAATAGAATACGTTTCTGTACCATCGACAGTACAATTAAACGCTTAAGGTGGCAGGGGACAGTTTCGTAAATTGGCCCCGGTCAAATTTCTTAACTTAAAGCTATGATGTGACTTTTGAGCTATTATTGTTTAATAATTAAAGATGTGGATATATTTGTGAATTAGTTGTTTCGGGCTTGTGTTGTTCTTCAAATTGATGTGAGGCATGTACACCTCCCATAGTCAGTTCACAGTACGTAGACAGTGAAATACCAATAGTCGGCTAGGAAGCAGAGCTAGCCACCCATAGTAGTAAACATGTGGATTCAAGGCAAGAAGAATATCTCAAAAACGGCATGGATGGCAATTATTTTGAATTGCATGAAGCTGTTTAGTACACAATGTTTTGCGGAAAAATCACCTAGGAAAAGGGCTTGTATTTTCACTGTGAGCATCACTTGGTGTCAAAAATGACCTTCGGGCGTGAAAAATGCAGGTATAAATTTGGGGTTGGGGTGCATAAACTTCTTTTGTTATGAACTGCCATTGACTTGTCAGGTCAAGTGAATACTATTTTTATGCTTTGTTTTAATATAGCTATCCAAAAATATGGACCTTTTTGACCTCACTTGTGTATTTTATTTTTTATGATTTTTTATATTAGGCTAGTGGATGCGGCATCAAATTTGTGCATAAAAACTGTCCCTTGCACCCTAAGTCAATTTCAAAACTAGCTACAATAACTAAATTGAATTGAGTGACGCTTCCTATTGCAGGAACGGCATGTGTTTTGTTGAAGCTCATTTTAGTCAAAGCCGTATTAAAAAGCAGAGAGTATCTTTCCATGTAGTTGTCAATTAGCAGTTACAGTGTATATACATACGTGTAGATTATACAGTTGTTTTAAACATAAGCATACATAACTTGTCGTAAATCATAGGCTTTGAGAGTCATACTCTCTGAAAAGTATCATACTCAGCAGGTTTCACAGAAATTTGATACTCCAGAAAGGTAGCCGGCCCCTTTGCTACGCTGGATAAGAAACGACAGTACTATGTGACATGTTGATGTAGCTAGTTCATGCAGGGCTTTTCGAAAATAAAATAGAACGACGAGGTAATGTCCATAACCCAGTAGCGTTTGCTGGTTTCCAGTGACACCTTGAACTCTTAATGCGTCGTCGAAGCTTTAATTTCGCCTGACCAAACGTGATTGAAAAAAATATTTTTATATCTTATTTGAACATTCTTATTGGATTGTTACAAGAACAAAGGTCGAAACTTTATATGTATAAGCACACATAAGGGCAATCTGATTTGCATGAATCATTGCGAAACTGAGTAAGATCTCTGCATGTGATTGCGGAGGAGATTGATCATTCCAGCTGTCTGACACGTGACCGGCTCAATCACAAACTTTCGATAGAGCTGGAAACCTACCACGTTATCTATCACCTAGTTGACATATCTCTGTACAAACCCTGAAGCAAAATGCTTCCCATCAATAAGAATTTAAATTGCCCATGCAAAGGAAGAGGAATCTTTTAATCATAAAGAACCTGGCGACCATCGCTTGGCACAGTTCATCTTTTAATCATCTTCAGCGTCATTTTCCTTTCATATCTATATGTCATTATCTTTGCATCTTCAATTCGTTTCTTAATGATAATTCCACCACCTCTTTTTTAACTGTATTATTTTCTAAGAGACTTAAAGAACAGTTGATTCTACTAATATTTTAAAATGTATAATATAACGCCTCTTAGCTAAGTATAAAACAAATAGTTTTTGTTATCTTTTACTACTCGAACATGTGCTGTAAACTTGTGAACAATCTAGTGTAAAAACAATGAATTAGGCACCTTTTAATTACCGTGGCCGCTCAAGAAGGCTGCTATTCACATAATCCTTCAACATAAAATGGCTAACCATTAAAAACTTATTGTTACAGCTGCATTCTCTCGAAAAGAAAATCGAAAATTGACATAATGGCATGACATGATGTTGTGACTCTCCAATGAATAGTGGTGAACATATTTAACATAAAAAGTTTGGAGCGGGGGGTGGGGGGGGGAGGGTGAGGGGGGAAAGACTCCCATAGGGGAATTAAAACGTCGGGCATAAGATTTAGTATTTAAAGGTGGAGTGTTTCCAAGTTCATTACGCAGTCGTATCACGATGTCAACAAACAGTGGCATTTGCCACAAAGGCTGTAACGTTTACCAAAATGTCTACACGTGTACACGCTTTACAATAACCGAAATGATGCCGTTTAATCGAAACGATTAGAAACTCAACTTTCCGCCCTATCTACCCACTAATCTTACAGACTAGTTAATAGCTAGTATACTGTGCATGCCATACTTCGCTCAGCTTGCGATTGTTTCATTTGCTATACATCCTTCACATCGTATTATGACAAGGTTCAGTTTGTAAGACAAGTATTTGTTGAATATATCAGAAAAAAATTAAACAAGTCAATGGACGATCTATCTGGGTTTTTGTGTTAAGGACATCGCTTTACATTGTTAGGCGCTGCAAAGGGATTTTTATCTAGCAATTTCTAAAGATATTTTTATAATTTAATTTCATACATTCTTTGGCAGTGTTTTGAACTAGAACATATACTACAATAATTATCACTTAATTATTATTCTAATTACTGCTTCATTATTTTGATTAAATGTTAACTTGCTTTATTGTATATCTCTAAGTACGGTAGTTTATAATATAAATAATGGTACTGGCCCGACAGATTATAATCTGTTTGTAAGAAGCTGGGGCTACATTCTATTTTTAGATATGAGGTCGCGTTCCGTGACGTCACACGAGGGCCACTGTTAAACAATGCTATTGGCATAAGCACAAGTCGATTTCTCACCAAATCAAAAGTAATATAAAGTATGTGTACACTGAGTGGAGAAACATTTCAAACAAAAATAAGTTTACACTGTAAACAAAGTTTCAACATTGCGTATAAGTAATTTAACCCGTACATTGTAATTTTTAAAAATATTGTATTGATGATATAAAGTATTGTATCAAGCAAGGGGTCTAAAATCAACTAGTTCACAAGTTTACATCAAGACCAAGCGGAAAAACAAAACATGCAATATCGAGCACACTGCGTGAATTTGGTTTGAGATCGTTGTTTCCATTACATTTCCAAGGATCTCAAGACAAAACTCGATGTAATTGAAGGGTTCTATAAAACGCGCTAACTACAAATAATTTTCCTCTAATCAAACTAAAGACCATACTTTCACGAGACTCTAATTATGTAATCATATGTTTTTCTTTCTTCACATTGGTATGATTATCACATACACTAGGTTTGTTACAGTATTGTTTCTATTTCACGAACAATCACAAATATCTACCAGATAAAGTTCTTTTTGCCGCCATGCTATGATACACAAATTTTGCCGATTTTGACAATTTATTATGTAATGACGACGGTTTCCTTTCCAATATATATATATATATATATATATATATATATATATATATATATATATATATATATATATATATATATGGCAGAAAAACTGACAAACAACAGTGCAAAACTGGTGTGCTTGTGTGAAACCAGTCCAAGCGCTTTCGAAATCTACCGATTCCTTTTTGATGGGCACAAAGCCACAAAAGACCATTACATAAGCGAAACCAGAACAAAACACAATACGCATAAACGTAAGTACTATACAGAATCTACATGGTGTTTGCTGTAGATATGTACATAGACGATATACAAATAAATAATAAATAAGGTTTTAACGTTGCTACATTTTAGTGCTGTTAAGGCGCAAATGGCTAGAACAAAGAACCCCAATTGATGACGTAAGTAAGTAGGTCAGCAATGAAACCTTTGCGCCATCTACAATTGTCCAATTACATTTGTTATCCCGGATCTAATATTTTGTTGAACTGGTAGTTTCTTAAAACCTGCAGAAGTTATGTTCTAAAGCAGTATTGCATCATTGTGTTGGTAATACTAAATAGCTGAAAATATGCTTTCAAATAAATATATAAATGCGTTTTTTTTACATTTGACATTTGGTACAGAAAAATTATAGTTAAGACCATGGGTTTGAGAAAGCAAATTAATGGCAGAAAAATGTAATTTTGGTAACGTGTAAATATATATATATATATATATATATATATATATATATATATATATATATATATATATATATATATATAACACTTTTTCTATGCTTAATACGATAGTATCTTGGCAGAATTTTCTCCGATGTCTAAGCACTGAGTATACAAACAGATATGTTCATCTCTGACTGTATTTGAAGTACAAAGATTACAGATTATATTGATTCCTTCTATATTTCAGAACCTTCCAGACTCATTTTGAAGATGCTGAGATCCATACCTAAACATTATCAAAACTATTCGATGTTTTCCAGAGGAATATAATTTATAAATTTCTCCTATTTGAATTCAGTTTTAAAGAGTCTAAAACAAATAGCAAATTGTTACGCTATCTAAGTCTCTTTAATCAACAAGAACAGTAGCCTTTCCGGACAGTGATACTAAACTTTAGAGAAGGTCAGTTCAAAGTGTATCCGGCGGAAAAGAAAAAAACTTGTCAAGGGATTCTCATGAAATATGTTAAACATTAATGCAACAAAAGTTGTTCTATTCTGTGCAAAACTTTTCATCTGGAGACGAGCACAATACGCGGACGGCTGCTGAACACAGAGGCACGTGCATAATGACTGTTGCGTGCACTACTGCAACCAATACTTCTATTTCTATCGTTTCTCGTGCAGTTTATTGAGTGCAGAACAGCTCAGGTCCCCTCTTGAACCACCCAACAATTTCTCGATTTTGAATAAATCTCTCAGAATAATGTTATTTTACATCCCAGGTGTTCAATGCCAATCCCTAACTCTGTTTCCTAGTCACTCTCATGCATCAAATGTGCTCCCTGTTTTAACAACACTATTGATGCCTAAAGATCAAAAAGAATACAATGTAAACACTTGAAGACAACTAATTAAATCTCTTCATTATATTTTCCAATTCCTGTTATGATTAAGTAGCACAAATCAATGTCCTAGAATATTATGCATTAAAGTGGCAGTATGACTAGTTCCTTACCTGTGCAAACACTCACGCAGTCTAATTGTATTATCTGAAAATCATATAAAAAGCTTAAACTGAGCATAGAAATAAAAATCTCGATTCTAGAAAGAGAGATTTTATGAGACATATTTTATTGTTAAGAAAAAACACTAGGTAGGTTGAGTATGGAAATTATTCGTAAGAAGTCAATATTTCAAGAGTGAGGGACAGTGATATATATATATATATATATATATATATATATATATATATATATATATATATATATATATATATATATATATATATATATGGATTGATATCATCACAAATATATACCATACGTAGATTATTTGAAAAAGGAAACACATGGTTCCAACAAAATTAACTGACCAATTTATACAAACCTGAACAATTTATACAAACTTGGCATAAAGCATGAACAATTCTTCTAAGGTGTAATCTATACTTTATTTAAAGAATCATTGGGACCTGAACAATATCTGCGAAATATACCGTTTTAATTAAGATGTAAAGTAATACAATTTCGTACATCGATATAGAATCATAAATTGGCAGTTATAACACGAAGATGATTTGGAAAGGAAATTAAAGAAGGAGTATGTCCTTTTGTTCTGATGGATCTATCGGAGATAAATGTCATTATATTTTAGTATGTAGAAAGTTTCTATCTGAAAGGAAAAGTTCGCTGAAGTCGCAACTACAGTATGTACTCGATTATAAATGCAGTCCAATTGCAAACAATATATACCCTGATCTGCAGAATGCGCTGGCAGATCAGGGTTTATGTTATTTGTTCTCCTGATTACTCTTAACAGACTGAATAGACCGAGATCTGCCGGCGCATTATGCGGATCTGGGTTGGTGTAGTTTGCAGTTGTACGCGACCTATAAGCGAGTAAAAACGGTTATCCTCGTATAACTCTTGGGTTGTGTTTTTAGGATAAACAAAGTTGAACTGAATGTATTTCTTCCAAAAAGCAGTACATTTAATCATGACGCCGTAACGACCTATTTGCCGTGTAATTAATGTATATGCATATACTTTATTGTTTACATGTCTTTTTATCTTTATAGGCTATTTTATTGCGGTGCAAGCAGTTCCAGTAAAGCGTATTTTTACTGCCAATGGAATTAATCTTTACGTAAAAATGAAATCATATCAACTCATAGTATCATGTCAACCTCATAGTATCATATCAACTCATAGTATCATATCAACCTCATAGTATCATATCAACTCATAGTATCATATCAACCTCATAGTATCATATCAACCTCATAGTATCATATCAACTCATAGTATCATATCAACCTCATAGTATCATATCAACTCATAGTATCATATCAACCTCTTAGTATCATATCAACCTCATAGTATCATATCAACCTCATAGTATCATATCAACTCATAGTATCATATCAACCTCATAGTATCATATCAACTCATAGTATCATATCAACCTCATAGTGTCATATCAACCTCATAGTATCATATCAACTCATAGTATCATATCAACCTCAAAGTATCTATTTACAACTCTAGAGTTAAATATTATTATTTTACTGGAATCAATCAAATTTTCAGTTTTATTGTACATTCTCGCTTTACAAATCACAAATGCTTCACTCACATGCGTAATGAAATCTTCTCACTCTTCACGTACAGTGTTAGGTAGCAACTGACCTCATGTTTTAACCACGTATAGGTTGTTTGTATTTAATATCTAACTTTTTAGTAATGCTAGACCAGACTGTATTAATTCAAAATTAATATGTGAAACAAAGAAATCTTTGATTACAATTAGAAATTTTGCCGGTAAGTTGTAATCAACCAGTCAATGAAGAACCGTCCCAAAACCCAAAGAATGAAGTGAGATCAACGTAATTATTTACTTTCTCAATATTTATTGTGCTGGATAAGCACATTACGTTCAGCCAGTCTGCCTGCAACACTTTTAGATAGCGGTTCACAGCTTTTGAATAGCGGTTCACAGCTTTTGAATAGCGGTTCACAGCTTTTAGATAGCGGTTCACAGCTTTTGAATAGCGGTTCACAGCTTTTGAATAGCGGTTCACAGCTTTTAGATAGCGGTTCACAGCTTTTGATTGCGGTTCACAGCTTTCAAAACGATGTTCACGTCTACACAGCGGTTCACAGCTAAAAATACCGGTTCGCTGACAAAATACCGGTTAACCTCTCATTTTTAGCGGTTAACCACAAATTATCGGTTCACTGCTAATATATGCCAGTTCATTGCTATTTAGATAGCGAGTAATTGGGTTTTTGCTCTGAAAGCAGTGGTTAATCACTACCTTAAGCGTTGAACTGCTATCTTGCAACCAGTTATTAGAATATCGTTTCTAGTATTAAGAATAGAATTACAAAGTGGATACTACCTTGTTTTTATTAACTAAAAGAACTATACATGTTTCTGTGTCTAATTAGTTTTTGAAAAATATTTAATTTTACGAATGTTTGTCTGATCGCATTTTGTTTCTCTACGGGTTGGGTCGGCAAATCGGTCAGTTAGGATCCCAGTGGTCACCTATGTGGCTTGTTCTTTTATTGCATTTACAAGTTAAAATCTCCATAACTTCAAAATCTCTTTCCAATTTTTACAAATCTGTACCACATATTTTTAGTCCTCTGTCAATCACTATCACTTTTTTCAATGACAAAAACGCAGATTTTAAAGAAATAACAATGTCATTTTGGTGGGTGGAGCATTCAATGTCCACTCAAAAGGTCAATTTGCTTCTGTTGCATTGCGTTGAATATTATCAACATTGTACACTTTGTGGCCGTGATTTAAGCTCAGTTACAAAATTTCCTGTATATTCACTGTACCGTAAGAGCCTGACGCACTCAGATCATTCACCCGATTCAGGGGTGGTTTGAGCAAAAACAACGACAGAGACCGAAGTACATCAAATGATGATAATTGAGGATATGCAAGTTTCAGTTCTGTACGAAATGACCTGCCTTTGAAATATTGTGTACTATTTGTTGTGAAAATACCGAACGAGACCAAGAAATTAAAAAAAACAACAATCATAAATTGGAATACTTCTGATAGAAGTCTATGCCTAAGACCTCTTGATTTTACAATTTTAAACTTCTCCCAACCTACAGTGACAAGATATGAAATTCCAGTCAACGTAATGCTAGTATATGCGTAAATGATATGGTGAAACGCGAAGTTGTAGCTCAGCCGAAACCCGTTTTTGATTAGGCACGAGAATGGATATGGATTGGTCTTGGTTGTTGCAATATTTATTCACTTCAGAATATCAAGGTAAAAATGGAAGGACACCGAAACCAACTCAGCTCATTTATTTCAGAGGAACTAAAAATGACAATTGATAAATCTTTGTTGAGAGGGCACATAGACTGAACAGCAATACGTCACCAAGATCTGCGATCATTAAGTTCACCAAGTACAATGGTAAGGAACTAGTGTTCAGAACATACAGGAGAAAGCAAAGAAAAGTTGGACAACAAAGAGAGGAGAATAAGAACTCGAATGATCGATCGCACTCGACTGATAATGCACAATGAACAGCATAAAACACAGTAAAGGATTAGTATTAGTGAAGACTTTTCGGCGAGGGTGAATAAAATGCGGAATTTCCTGAAACCTTTCCTGCAGGAACATATCAATCAAGAACGAAAGACCTATCTGAGCTATGACAAACTAGTTGTCAGTGGAAGTGACCATGTGTATGATGAGGTGTCAAAGACGTTTTTGTATAAAGTGAACAGGTACACGGCTGGGGTCCAGCGTCAGAGTGTGTACAATATGATGATGCCATTAATAGTGTCAGTTATACTAGCACTGAAAATGTAAATATAGATTATTCTAATGTTAATATAAGTAATTTTAAGACACCCCTATCTTTGATTGTACGGATTTTGTGGTTTGTGTGGTTTTGTAGGATTTAACGCCATTTTTCAGCACATGATACATGGCGGCCAGTGGAGGAAGGAGCCGGGAAAACCCCAGGACGAACCACCGACCCACGGGAAGCTACTGACAAGCTTTTTCACATACCCACGCTGACCGAGCCCGAGACTCGAACCAACGCAGACAGAGGAGATATGTCAGTGATTTGTAAAGGCGAGCGCCTTAGACTAATCAGCCACCAGGGGCCCATTGATTATACGGAAGATATTCAAACTGTCTTGACAGAGATGAATTTGTATAATTATATTTGTAAGTATGATGTTATTGGTTTTGTAGCCAAACAGGCTTATAACACAACATAATTTGTCATAGATGGTTGTTTACATTTTTGTTGTAGTGAGAGATACGCATATTAATGTAATACGAAACTCGGAGGTGGGGGTAGGGTAATTATTTTTGTAAGAAATTATTTGGCCGATTTAATAAATGTAAAATATGTTGACATCGAGAATAGTTCCAAAAATATATTATGGCTTAGTGGTTAAAATCTGCCACATCCAACGTTGATCTTGACTTTGATATGATGTTTGATCTAATAAATGTCACACCTGAGAATTCCTCTGTGGATTCTGAATGGAAGACTCTTCTTATTGCTGAAAATGAAACAGTCAACTGAAAGTTAAAATATTCCAATTCTTAGTTTATCAAAAGCTTATCAAAAGCGGGGATCTGAATGTGAACACCTGTTCTGAGCCAGATTTCATTGAATTTGATGACCTATTTGAAGTACTTGATAATTTTGACTAAATCCAAGATATACCTTTGCTCGAAAGAAGTAACATGGATAAGAGATATTGTAATTGTCACAAGTTATTGAATATTTGCAAATCTACAGGTTTTAGAATCGTGAATTGCCGTTTTGGTAACGATGAAGGAGGTGGCAATTTTACAGGTTTCACCCAAAACACGGCAAACACGATTCACTATTTTCTGTCAGACTGTCCTATTATGAAATTTATATATAATGTTGGTATTCTAAACAGAGGTGAATCAGTACACATGCCACTTTCACTAGGCTTGTCTGGGATTGGCAATTTTTCTAGTGGTGATCCAAACACACAATCCAGATATTGATAATGATCAATCTGAGTCATTGACAAAGTTCATATAGATTCATGAAAAACGATTTGCTTACGTGATCAATTTTGTAACTATTCATTTGAGATCTGTTGCCATATAATCTTGATAAAGCTATAAAAACACTGGTTCAGACTGTTCACAATGCTGCTGAAAATGTTGGTATATAGAAAACCGTAAGCATGTCTGGTAATATTTATAAACACAACATAACACATTCACTGCAAGTCAATGGTTTGCATACATCATGTGAAATGCAAAAATAATGGCAGTTAGAGCACTGAGAAAATTTTCGATCTGGAGATTAAATTGTAGAATATCTCAAGGAAAACCGTTTTTATAAAAATGTGACGTATCAAAGGAAAATAAACTGTAAAATTAATAACAAATAGAGATTGAGAAAAATGACACAATAATATTTTGGAACAATTCCGAAACAGATGCAATTTTGACTCCTCCAAAATTTCACACGAGGAGTAAATCCATAATTTTTTCCACATATTTTTAATCCCAACTTACAATCTCCCTTAACTCTGAAGATGAAAAACTAGGTAGTGACATCCAGGTGGATAAAGTAAGTGTAGCTATTCGTTGCTTAAAGTCTGGAAAAGCAACGGGTATTGATGGTTTAACTTCTAACTTTGTTAAAACAGCCGAATGTTATCTTGCACCTCTGTTGACTCGTCTGTTTAATGCAATGTTTCAAGCCTCTTACTTTCCTAAGGATTTATGTACAGCAATAATTATGCCTTACATAAGAAAGGTGACAAAGATATCCCAAATAATTATAGAGGAATTACTCTACTACCAGAACTAACTAAGCTCATCACAGCAATCTTGAATAAGAGGATTACAGAATGGTCTGGACAAAAGAATATATTTGTTTTACACACACTCGTATTTAAATATCTTCGAAAATGCAATGGCAGATTATATTGTACATTCATAGACGTCGAAAAGGCATTTGAAAGAATGAACAGAGAAGCTTATGTGCCATTAACTTCAAAACCCAAAATTAGTAAAATATTAAATATGCTTAAAGTAAATACACGGATATAAAAGCTTACGTTAAAAGCACAAAAAGACTGGCAGATGCCTTCGATTGTCCTTTTGATGTAAGTCAAGGTTGCATTATGTCACCATTACATTTGTCCTTATTTTTATATGACCTCCATAGTGCAATGTTCAATGAGTTATGGTGTACATATTGATGGGATGTTAAAACTGCTTTTAAAGGATAATTTGGCGAAAACAAATGTCGTGGTTTTCCGCCGCAAAGGAGGCTACTTAAGGAATTGTGAATATTGTTTTTTTTTTAAAATTTTTATTATTATTTATTTATTTAATTTTTTTTTTTTTTTTTTGGGGGGGGGGGGGCACAAATTAATATTGACTTTATGCTAGACACACCCAGGGCTAGTATTCTCTTCACGTGATGTTTGGTATAAATGCCAAAAGTCTTATATGAACGCACGTCTAAGATATTATTCTTAGTCAAAGGCAAGTTGCTTAGGTTTGGAAAATTATGGATAGAGATACTGTTTAATATTTTTATACTAAGACAATGCCTG
Organism: Margaritifera margaritifera; assembly: GCA_029931535.1. Taxonomy (NCBI): domain Eukaryota; kingdom Metazoa; phylum Mollusca; class Bivalvia; order Unionida; family Margaritiferidae; genus Margaritifera; species Margaritifera margaritifera. The sequence continues at coordinate 470,295 of JAQPZY010000927.1, read as the reverse complement.
TCCTATCCAGTAGAGCTGAAATATAGGGCTTTTGTAATGCGTCTGACATTGAGGGAGTATATACAGAGTATTGCAAATATATACTGAAACTTACAAAATCTACTACAAACAATTTTGCATTGGGTGGATTAGAAAGAAACAGTCTCAAATCGACCTGCATTATAAAGTCAATAAAATATTAGTTAAAAATACTCAAAATGCCCGACAGTAGACTTCCTATAAAAACTGTTTTAATATGCAACTACAATGGTTGTACTCATCCAGTTGTAAAATATAGGCTCATGAAATCAAACATCTATTTTGAAGAGCTTGGTACACCAAGGTGTAGGAGATGAACTAATATTTTTGAAATTGTTTACGCCAAGATGTATTGATATTGACATAAAACCTGGAATGCAAGACTTAATGAATTGGATAGATTAAGAGTTTACAAATTAATTATGTTAGAATGTAGTCGAGAACCATATCTACATATCACATAAACCCATTGTATCTTAACTTATTGTGCAAACTTAAAGGCAGTTATCTGACTGTTAAGGTAAATATGGATAAATACGATCATACTTCATACCATTAAAAAATGTGTCTCTTTAGCAAAAGTGATATTGAAATGGAATACCATTTTATATGTAAATATAGGGCTTTTCAATTGCATCGTAAACTGTATTTACCTAAATATCTTTATGCAAACCATTCAGAGGAGACATCTTTATCTACCCCGCAAAAGTACCTTATGTATTCGCGTATAACCACATACCAACTGCATAGACCCAGATCTGCCGTCGCATAATGCGCCGGCAGATATAGGTCTATGCAGTTTGTAGGGACTAATCAATAGAACAAACAACATAGACCCTGATCTGTCGGCGCATTATGTTACAGTAGATCAGGATCTATGTTGTTTGCAATTAGACTCGATTTATACGCGAATATATACGGTAGAAGTAAATGCACATTGAACTTAATATGTAATTTTTCATTATATAAAATTAATAGTAACTAAAAGAATCTTGTAAGTAATAATAATGACATAGCTCATTTTTGTTTATCTATCCATTTTTTCTCTGTCACTCACATGCTTATTATCTGTTAATGTTACATGTATTATGTAATTTGGGCTAGTAGACCTAGTAGACCTACAATACCTGAATAAAGACTTCCATAGAAAAGTAAGTATTCGTTTTATAATAGATCATTCATGATATTGAAGATAAATTAACTGAAGTTTGTACATGTTTTCATCGTTAAAATATCATACTTATTTTGCTATATAGTTTATATTTACTTTATACATCTTTTGTATTTTCTAGAATGGCACAGAACCAAGTCGATGCTCCAGTAGAGTCTTTCCAATCACTCCGTACTGACTCAGAAGATTATGTCTTATTGTTCTCTTGTGACCAATGCTAGTACAAGGCCGTACGAACCCTAAACCTGAGAAGGCACATGTATGTCGCATATAACTCTTTCTTACACGTTTTCCTATTGTTTTAAATAAAGTTCATATTGAAAATTAGCTTACGTTTCATTGTTTTTCTTAGCATGAAAATGAGAGACTGTATTATTTTTCTGCAATTCAGCATTCACAATCGAACAAACCAGATGGAGCCAAGTATATTTTACAAAACTAGCATTATACATAACCAAATTTCTTGTAAAGAAATCGTTTCTAATAACAATTCAGCCCTTTGCTCTCTATCTCTAAAAATGCACGTTGTTTTCTGTATTTGCGTCGGGGAGAGAAATTATCAGTCGTATGATATACCCGTGGAAAGAAACGTTTATTCAGTGAATAGAGCCTTTTGTATTTAATGCATACGAATATTAATATGATCACAGTAAATGAATCTTTTATTTAATTGCTTAACTATACCTACAACAAACCTGCATTGTCTGCTGTGTTTTTTTATTTTTTCAAAATGTATTTTCCAATTACCAGACTTTTAAATCATCTCCCACAACCCATCTGACTGGGTTTAGGGATTAAAACAAATTAAACAAAACCGACCTCAATATCCTTATAAAAATCTAAATGAAGCATTACAAAAACAAATAATTTAACGACAAGTAAGATATTTATCCATAACTTGCAGCATTCATCCTTACAAAATTAGAAAAAGCACACGTTTGATATGCCACTTCAATAAGAATCATAAAAGTTAAGAAATAAATAAATAAATAAAGAAAGAAGAGGTGGGTGTATCTGACATGTATACGTAGATGGATTAAATATGAACAAATCTAAATATCGTTAAGAAAGGAAACTTGAAAGCAGAACAAGATAATAAGAGTTGTATTTCTTGATAATATATGACTTTAAAAATTCATATATATGTAGAATTTACGATTTCTCAAGAAATATAATATTAGTTTTTTTAATCATTACTAAGTTGATACAGGAAAAACTTGACAATTAATTAATCAAGAGAGAGAGAGAGAGAGAGAGAGAGAGAGAGAGAGAGAGAGAGAGAGAGAGAGAGAGAGAGAGAGAGATTCTCCTATAATAAGAATTGAAAAATGTAAATCTGGACTATTCTTTAACAAAGCGTAAAGCGTTCCATCTACCAGCAACAATAGCTAGAACACAAATATCTCTTAAAACTACGAAAATCAGGACTAGCTGAATTGAACTTGTTTCTATAAATACAATATTTTAGGAACAATATCAACATCTTAACTAAAACTTCATTTGAATTTTTTTTTATTTACTCCAAATATCATATTTGTTTCTGAAATGACAATGCCTTGTAGACCTGTTACATCTATTCATAATCTAAAATCTCGAATCGTTATTCTTTCATGGCTAGTGAATCAATATATATATATATGCACAACAAAAATAATACCTATAGGAAGAAAACAACATGGAAACAACTATACTCGGGAAGAATAGGAAATCTGAGTCCGACTGACGTCACGATTGGACACATCCAGCAACTCCGAATCAATCCGTGACACGCAGGAAACAGCTATTTTCCTTGAAATTTCCTGTTACCAATACCATACCTCATCTAAAGTCGAAACGACAAGCATCCATAAATAGGTCGGAAGAGATGTTGTCAAGGGGATATCGGCCTTAGCATACCAAACGGTGAAAAATGCTGCTCAAATTGGCAACTGCCAAAGATTCTATAACACTGGGCAGTTGCTGTATAAAGTTCATTCATTAAGTTTTATTCATCACCCTTTGAGCCATCAGGGATCGTAACATGTCATGTCGATGGTTAGGTTCCTTTTGGGATTATCTTGCATTTCTTAGGGGGTCAAAGTGAGTAATTTTTGGATTGTGGGCTTTCGTTTTGTGTGCTCTCTTCGTCAGTTACACAAATTATGCAATCCAAAATCTTCGTCTTGTTTAAGAGTCTCCGCTTCATCATCGGTAGGCTGCACTGCGTCATCTTCATTATCTGTAGATTGAATATCAACAATTTCGACAGAAAAAGAAATGGTGTTACAAGATTATTTGCTTAAAGCTGTCTTGCTGGCTTCCTTTAATATGAAAATGAAATTTACATGAAAATTGAGGATCGCAGTCCAATACTTCCAGTCTGGAGATCCAGATGCCTTATGGGAATTTTTAACACAAGCTTAGAATTCAATGTGACACCGTCATCAACCACCCGGGACAACTCTGTCTCCTCGAAACTGCAATGTAGTAGTTGAACATTTAAAAAAAAAATATGAAATTGGAATTGATATTAGCTTGCAATTATGATTAAAAAAACCGATAAATGGAAGAATAATCTCAATTGTATTCTCAACATTTAAAACTGTAAATATAGACATCACAAATCAGTATAAACACCACCGCATCCTCACATACAAAAAGGTGCAAAGTTATCTGGGAAGATTACAAATAAAAATAGATGATGAATGTTGTCTGTATTTGTACCTTTTGGTATTGAAGTTCCACACACAATTGATTTATTCCAAACGATACATTTTCACAGAATCTTTATAGTTGAAAGATACTTCGTTTTTATCTTTTCTATGAAAAAGTCAAATCTGTACAACTTCTAGTAAATCTTTTTGCCAAAACCATTGCTTCTGTGGTTACCACCCTGTCAACTATAACATTGTACAATTAACTCCAAACGCCTTGTTGTTGCAAGAATGAGTGTGAGCGTTGAGGAAACTAGCATTCCAACAATATTTCCATATACATTTAAAGTAAAAATGAATAAATTTCAAGCAACAAAATTGAACAAGAAATGTGCAAACACAGCCTTGTTTCTAGTGAGCAGAAAACAATACTTTATTTACTCTTCTTGTCAGGTTAGTTATTCTCCTTACACACATCTGATGTGTAAAAAACTCCTACAACATACGTATGTTTATCATCTTTACCTACACGCACATCATAACACATTCATCGGTCACACTATTACAATATTTTATAGTCAAAAAAAAATCTGTTTCAAAATCCAGGGTCGATAAAATAATGTGGCAATTTGACAGTTATGAATGATGACAAGACTCTCAATTTGTTCAATTTGTAAAAAAAAAAAAAAAAGTTAAATCACCGAAGTCATGAAACGTTTTTAGATCGAATGCGATTAATCATGCAGGTAATGTTTAGGATTTCCAGAAATTCAAATGCAAGCAAAGTAAATAAAAAAAAAAAAAAATTACCCATCTGTTAATTAGATCCATTTCCTATGATTGCCTATGAAGGGTAATAATACAACAGATCACACAGAACCTTGAAACAAAGTGCGCAGCTTAACGGATTGCCCTTATGTGTACGTCGCGTACTTTTTCTATGATGTACAATTTTAACAAATCTATTGACCCGGCAGCAAAATCTAAGATTTTTTCTTTATGGATTGATTCTGCATACAATATTTGGCGCCAGTGGCTGCTAGAAGCAAGACAGTCATATGTTTTAGTCTTTCAATACATTCCCGTCATCAGACTAACACGTTTGAGGCCCGAAGCAGAAAAAGGCTGTGTCATCCGTCATCGACATTAATTTTCATGTCGTTATGTCAACTGGTTGCTTCCCATAATTTTTGCCTTACTAAGGAAATCGAGAATCGTTGAAAGTGGCACTTAGTGCTTATGATAAATTGATATTTTCCTAGCCTGTTTCTCTCCCATTAATTCTTGTTATATTTTACAGATTGTTTTGCATTGGTAAATACGGCTTGATAAGGCTGAACACGTTTTTCTTATGTATTGGCGTGAATTATTAAATCAAAGAAACAAATATGACGAAGAAAATAGGTCATTTGAAAAATTACCTTTACATGATTATTATTAATTGACTCCATTTGCCAATGTTAATCCAGGGATTTGCCAACAATTTTATCGAAACGGCATATCAACACATGTATTTTTTTATTAGGATCTTCTACCAGGAAACCAAGCCCATATCTTTTCCGGGCGGTTTTTATTATATATTGCTACTGTATCCTTTGCATTTGTTAATGCAAGTCATGGTAACGCTATTGATTTTGCAGAAATAATAAATATATTAGGAACCCAAAATGAAAGTAGACTATAACAGTAGCTGTTAGTATGCAGTCAAGATGGTCTGCAATAAGTGAAATTGACATCTTTTCTCATGAAAAAGGCAAATTATTTGCTAAAAGATTGATTGTTTTTCAATGAGGAATAACCCATATCTGTGCAAAATGAATGATAGCAAGAAAAGTATGGTTTGCCAAAGAGATTTGTTGAGCAACTGCATATCATGTTCTGTTAGATATCATTACGTAGTGACCACATTTTGCGGCTGTTTATAAGGGACAAAGATTATTTCTAACTATCATATTCCGAACAAAGCCTCCTTTTTGACTTATGACGAAGCAACGAGTAAGAAACGAAACAGAAATTCAGTAAGTATTAAATTTCGTAAGAAAAAATCGTGGTAACAAAGTACTTCTAGTAGTCTATAAATGTTGGTAGTAACGAGAAACATTATAGGTAGTATAACTCTTCTGACTATTAGTATATAACAGAAGTATAACTGTCAACGTGGAGGGACGTGATAGACATGCAATCCATTTTAAACTTAAAAAATATGAAATTTAATCATGCATAAAGGTATCAATTTGAAGTTCATTGCATGTCAAAGTAGGTTTTTCTCAATATATGTAAATATATGAATAACTACTGCAATCGCATATCCTTATTCAAGTTTCATTTTTATTATTTCCGTATTGGCAAAAGTTTCACATCCAATTTTGCTCAGATCTATACACATCTGCGATCTTATTTTCATAGTAATGTAAAATAAATTGGCCAATGTATTAATTAATCCAGTAGATGCATTCGTCGCGGAGTTGAGTTGTGTGCAGTAAAATATTTATGCATTTTATTATATATATGTTTGGAATGAATAAGGATGCTCTTGAGGGATAATTCGGCAGACTGGGAGGGTCGGGCCATTTGTGGTGGCTCCTTGACCATTCGATGAGAGTCGTGGAACTGAAAATATATCCTGATCGTCAACTGGACGCCACGAGATACACTTGTTCCATTTTTGAATTAATCTTTTTAAATATCACTATATGAGTGAAATCAGTTATTCAGTATCACTGTATGAGTGAAAATCAATAATACATATATCCTAATTGTGCATGAAACATACATTATTCATATTTTGTACAAATTCTGTAGTTTGATCACCCTTGGTGATAGAATCATACATTGTTCATATGTGTGTATAAATCCTATACTTTGATCATCTTTGTGATAGAATCATACATTGTCCATATTTGTGTATAAATTCTATACATTGATAGTCCATGGTGATAGATCCATATATCAATCATATTTGTTTATAATTTTCATACGTTGATTCTTGTTTGATTACTTGAAAAAGTTACATGTTCTTATTAGTTCCATTTAGGAATGACATCATTTCCTTTTATCAGTTGTTGAACGCGGTGCGAATCATTGTTAAATCCATTGTTGGATTTTTTGCGCTCGAGTATGGTGTCAGATTCATTCATCGTTCAATTACATCATAAAAAAACATCTCATTCACAAAGTTGCTTTCATTGTCGTCGCTAAATCAAATCCCAACCCGGCTTCAATAAATTTGGAAAATGTGTTAATCTGGAATTACATGTAAGTATCTTTTTTAGCAGGCAGATGGATGGAGATTCATGCAGGCGGGGGCAGGGGGAGGGCGTTTAGTGGGGTGAGAGTGGGGAGGGTGGAGGCAATTAGTTCCGGAAATTGAATTTTGTTTTGCAAAATGTTAGGCTGGCGAATGCGGTAATTAAGGGTCATTTTCTGTAATTGTATTCACAAGGTTTTCAAAGGTTTCAGTATAACTGTTTTACTGTAATGTATTATTTTAGAAGATACATTATCAGCACCTATTGCTTTTTAAAGTACAATCTTTTTAAAGGTCAAGGTCCAAAACCGGTTAGTCGATAGGTATCATATGGTACAAATGAATTATTATTAATCGACAAGATGTAACTTAGTTACCTCACGGTAACAAACAAGGTGTAATAAGAAAACTCATAATGGTCAATCTCGTGCTGTACTGAAAAGTATGATAATTAGCCCAACTCTAAAGCCAATTGACATTAATATGTTTGTCAAATAGGTGTTGAGCTTCTGCTGTAAATAACCGTGTCAGGTAGTTTTAAATGTCGAACAGCCAAGCAGAACACGATGAGGATACAGTTTTCTTGAAAGAATGAAAGGTTTTGATTGATTGATCTTGAACTAAAGTTGCATTTCGGTCATTTGACCATGCGCGACTATTTAAAGAGCTGTACGCACGGCGTACTATTTAAATATTTGTGATGTTCTTACACGCAATGTCCGTTCTAGGCAAATTTAGGAAAGGCATGTCCGGAGGCGCAAAGCGGCAGCGGAATCATGAGCTGAAACGCCAATGATGTACTTAAGTCAAATTCTTCCCAGTTGTCTAAGTCGGGCTGTCCCTATTTGCCAATTATGTGTTGGCCACATATTTTAATTGTGATAATCTAGCTAGTTACAACTTTTAATTAATTCATTCAATTTTTGTAATTTAGTGTACATTGAATACTTAATGTTTCCAAAAAGTGAAAACCAATCATTAGGTACAAGTTACCCTTTAATAATATACAGACATTATTTCCACAAAGTCAGAGTTGTGTTTTAGACGGTGATTTGAAAAAGTTCAAATTTGTACTTTAAAAGTTGTGATCGAAAGCCAAATGGAAAACCCCATTCAGTCAGGCAATTTAGAAGCAGCTGTTGCTGGCGAGTTCCGCTCTTGGAGTTCACCCAGGTTTTCTTCGCTGCCAACTGCTTCTACTCCAACTTCCAACCGCTGCTTCGTCTTGGAAAATGCTGGTCCCCAGCAGCTATCTTCAGTGTAGGAGTAGGATGACTTGCGCATGGCGCACTGCTCTACATTGGCAGGTTTAGAGTCTTCTCCCCTCCTCGTCTACTTGCTGCCTGCCTTGCTTCTCTTGGAGCTTGCATCGGCTCGTGTCGATGTTGACCCTCCGATAGCTGACGGCTGACTGGAATGCGCTACATAAATGTTCATGTATATGGTTGAATCACGTGAGACTTAGAGTTTTTCAGTGGATCAAATGATACTATGCTAGATCACTACTTTACCTCTGTGCATTAAAATGACAGATGGTGACTGGTGTCACCGAAAATTAAGACCGTCGACATTGTATGCAAGCGACAACCCCCCCCCCCCCCAAAAAAAAAACCCCACCAAAAAAACAAAAACAAAAAAAACAAAAACAAAAAAAACAAACAAAAACAAACAATTACGTCGAACTCAAGCAGATAATAATTGCTTTCGTTTCGCTCATATGAAAGGTTCGTTATCCATTACTGTGTGCTATTGAAAATATTTTACTTTATATTTCCAATTCGATAAATTACGGCGGATCATATTTTCATTTTTTATACTCAAACGCGTTTTAATAATGTGATGTTTTAGATTGCACGAAATCACGTCTATCTCATCAAACAAACCTTAGAACTGACATTAACGTCTTCTTCACTTCCACAACTTGCAAAATGGGAAGGACTTTTGTGTCCTTAGACGGAACTAAGGACGAGAGAGAGAGAGAGAGAGAGAGAGAGAGAGAGAGAGAGAGAGAGAGAGAGAGAGAGAGAACTCTTTTTCAATTTGTTTCTTTGTTAATTTTCGTTATTGTTGTAGTTATCATAATCGTTTTTGCTGTTTTTATTTCGCTGTCTTTGTCTTTGTTTTTATAAGGGTTGTTGTCTTTATCATAAAGTTCATTATACTTATTTTATTATTGATGGATATTCATATCTTGTTACTGTAGAAAGGAGTAAATGGAAAGCTAAATGCTATTCAACTTAAAAGTGGTTGCCAGTATTTTGCGCGAGTTGTAACGTTAAGTGTATTAAGCAGCTTGTTGAAATTGCTTAATTAAATTTCGTATAATATTTTTTTCCTTTCTGTTACACTTGACAAGTCAAACTCTAACCTTAAGAATGTATCTTTCTTCCGGTTGGGTGTTCTTTTAGTTTTTGGTACGAACAAGTAAACGTATCATGAGGACGTTCATCCATTTAAAATGTTTTTCTATATGTATCCCTTTGTGAATGTGTAAATAATCTCTTTGATATTTGTGTTTCTATATTTTTTAATGAAATTATTCAAATATATATTTGCATTCTGGGAAAAATATATTATATTAACACGCTTATAATTCATAGAATTAATACAGCGTACAATTCATAGAATTAATACAGCGTACAATTCATAGAATTAATACAGCGTACAATTCATAGAATTAATACAGCGTACAATTCATAAAAATAAAAACAAAGGATTTTTTTTCGATATGTTGTCTACCGTAATCCGCATATTTAAGACTGTCAAAATCTAATTATAATTAATAATATTATAAATATCTGAGACAGACTGAAAATGTTGATAATTTTATTTCAATTTTGATTAAAAAAATTAACAATCTTTATGTCGGGGAAGTTTTTCACTGTAGACAATAGATCCTAAATTTGCTGACTTTAATGTGATATCTTTGTCACGTGTAATCATTAATCATCTCCTCCTATTTGTTTCCGTTTGCAAAGTACATCTCGAGAACTATTCAAATAACGTTAGAGCTTTGTATCCTTCATAATACAGCGTTGAAACTTTAACACAATATAGGCAAGAAGACTGTCGCAAAGCAGTATTATCCACATGCTTCGTTCAGTTATCTCTAAATCAGCCCATTAAACATATAATCAAAAGCAAGCCCACCCTAAAGCTCCAACTCGAAGGGATGCATCGAAATTCTGAAATCGCTGAGCACACATACAGACAATCACAATAATACCCCATTGTTTGAAGTATATGTTTTAAATGATGTCCGAGGAGCCGTGTGACGTCATGCACGCACGCATACACGGACGGGGAAGATCACATAACCCCCACCTTTTCTTCCAAAAGCGCAAAGATAACTATTTCGACAGCATCCATGCGTCTTGTGGTCTTTCAGTCACTATAAATGAATCTCTAAGCATTGCTGCGATCTAGCTACTGAACGATCTATTCCTCTTAAAAACGGAAGTCTCTAACCTCAACACCACTGTTCAAGAGTGTAGTGTGTACTTTATTAACAATGTTAATTGATTTCAGAAACAGATTTCCTTTCGTGATGTTTAATCGATCGACAATCGATTTGCTTAAAACAGGTTTCCATTTCTCTGTATCCAAACAGCATTAGCATCCTCGACGGCCGTTGCTGTAATACTAAACCAAGCACTCAGATTTCAACATCGAAGAACGGATTCCATACTCTATACAAACATGTCTTTATTATTGTCTTTGTTCAACAAAGAGCACATTACGTAGTTATTGTTTTTGTTTTTTTATCTCGTGTGTTCCTTCAGTAGAGATGTTTGACTGTTAGGCAGTGTTTGGAGCGTATACATTGTAAATAGATTTTCTCTTTAGGGCGTCTACGTGGCCACGAGCCACAGAGAGCTTAACTGATGCCTTTTTTGGTGCCATTCAATTAAGAAACGGATACTACTCTGTTCTACCATTAAGCTTTATCCCATGGGAGGATACATTTTTCCACTCATTTCCTCGAGAAAACTGAAAATCTATTTAAGAAACAGTATGACAAATGTGGTATTTTCAAACAATTGGAAAGAAATGCAGGATTAATATTTCTTCAGATTTTGCGAATGATCGAATTATTTTTAAATATACTGTAAATTGCAATATTTTTTTGCGTCTATATGGATGAATGGGGTTGTGGAAAATCAAACGCATACATTGTAACAAACCCACAGTCGTCTTGACAGACAAAACACGCGTTTAATTACAGAAAATGATTTTCTTTTAAAGACAAACATTCTTTCTGACTATTCATATACATATAAACAAACAAACAAACAGTTTGTGTTCTTTTAATAAAAAAAATCATATATACTAACGAGGACGGGGTCGATTGATTCTTTTTCAGACATACATATAATTAATCCAATACACCAACACACAATCATTTTTGTTTGGGGGGGAGGGAGAGTAGAGCTTATTTTTTATTTTTTTATGCATACATACATACATACATACATACATACATACATACATAAATACATACATACATACGGGGCCCTAGGTGCCCGAGTGGTCTAAGGCGCTCGCCTTTACCGATCACGGCCATCTCACCTCTGTCCGCGTGGGCTCGGCCAGTGTGGTTATGTGAGAAAGCTTGTCAGTAGCTTCTCGTAGGTCGGTGGTTCTTCCTGGGATTTTCCAGAGTTGTTCCTCCATGTATGCTGAAAAATGGCGTTAAACCCATAAAACCAAACCATACATACATACATACATACATACATACATACATACATAAATACATACATACATACATACATACATACATACATACATACATACATACATACATACATACATACATACAATGCAAAACACCATCCCACACACATTTTGTGTGGGTAGGGTCTTTTCTTTTTCTTTTTCACATGTACATACAATCCAATATACCGTAACACATCCATTTTGTGGGGCAGGATTTCTTCTTCTTTTTCTATACAATCCAATACACTAGCACACAATACCTGTTGGGGTAGTGTCTATCGTTTTCTTTTACATACATACATACATACATACATACATACATACATACATACATACATACATACATACATACATACATACATACATACATACATACATACATACTTCACCTGCCGCATGCAGAGACTATTGACGTATAGCGTGCCCACAGATTGCCGTCCAGAGACAATAAGACTGACCAACCAATAATTGTCAAATTCAATAAGGACAAGTAAACTGTGCTGTGAAAAATCCTTTAACAACTTGGGAGGGGTTCGGCTCACAGGGTATCTGAGGACATTACACAGAGAGTGCGAGCTAATGGGAAGACATTAATTCCATGTTTGAATGAAGCTAAAGAAAAATATGACACACTAGTGATTGATGGTTCAATATATAAGTATGAAGAGAATAACCAAGACCTGCTATATGTTGGTCAAAAAAGTGCACGTGGTTTTGCACCTGTCAGGGGGCAAGTGCGAGACCGGGGACGTGGTAATGGTGTCAGCGGTCGACCAGTTCACTCACGAAACACACACGTAAGGATTCCATTGAACGATGGGACCAGGATCGTAGTAGTTGAATGTGAGAGGGCTAAATATCTATAGGACGTCGAGGCCTACCGAAGGCAAACAAGGAAACAGTGACGATGATGGCCCAAAGGGTCAGAATACGAGGCCCGAATTGTTAACAGCTGTTTTGGCGCCCCAAGACATCTGGCGCCCGGGGCAACCGCCGCGTTCGCGTCCCCCCCCCCCCCCCCCGCCAGTTAGTACGCTACAGCAAGGAAACCTCTGATGCACCCATGCACGAAAACATTGATATTTCATAATGGAATATAAATGTCTATCGAAATATAAACAGTAATTGTTTTCTTTAATATTGTTCTAAATTCGACATTGTGAGTTTATGTGAAACATGGGGAGTAGTTAGTGCGAATTGAACAACTTTTTTTAAAATGGATATACACATTTTGATAAGAACAAAGCGTTCTCTAGAGGTAGAAAGTGTCTGATTATACTTCTGCATGGAATGCTTTTCGTGTTGATGAAAATATAATTCTATGCTGTTTATACATTTCTCCAGAAGGATCTCCGGTATACGACTGAAGCGAAGACAAAGATGGTGCTAATTTATTCGAATCATACTTAGCGAGAGTATTATCACATTTTCCAGATTTATTACAGTTTTTGACAGGCGAATTTAATGCCTGAATTAGCGATTGTTTGGACTTGATCCCTGATGATAACTTGTTAGTAGCACTTTTTAACAAAGTTTTTAATACTGGTATTTTTCCTAGTTCATGGGGAGAAGGTAATATATGACCATTACATACAATCTGTAGACGATCATACTAATTTTAGAAGTATATATTTGATTACGGCTGTGTGTAAGACCTTTACCTCTATTTTAAACAAGCATTTATATGAATGGACTGAAAGTAATTGCACTTTTGACGAAGCAAAAAACTGGGTTTTGGCGGGAATATTCCAGTATAGATAACATCTTCACTTTACAATCTGTCATACAGAAATATATAACAAAGAGATGGTAGGGTTTACTGTTTGCATGTAGATTTTTCTAAACCGTGTGACAAGATCGAACGCGTTAAATTGTGGAAGTGTATTGCCTCAAAAGGTATCAATAGGAAATTTTTAACAATTTAAAACTGAATGTACGCTAACTAGCAGTCGTGTGTAAAGTCAAACGAAGGCGTAATCAAGTACTTTCATTGTACGGTGGGGACTAGACATGGTTGTGTTTTGAAGCCACTATTATTTTTTGTTGTTGTTTTTTTGTTTTTTGTTTTTTCTTTATTAACGATTTGATTTGGTTACTGAGAGAAAATTGCGGTCGAGGTACTTTTATATCAGAAAGTGTCCCTGATCTATTAGTACTCTTATTTGCTGACGATGTAGTTAATTGCGTCCATACAGCGATAGCATTGCAACAACATATACACGTAATAGAATGTTTTAGTAATACCACTAGAATGGTGATTAACTTGGGGTAAGACAAAAGTAATTGTGTTTCGTAATGGAGGACCTTTAAAGAATTATGAAAAGTGTTTCTTAACGGGGCACAAATTGGTACAGTCTCATTTTACAAACATATATGTGTCTTGAGTTTACATCCAAATTATCCTGGACGAAGGCTAAAAAACATTAGTAGCACAGAGTACCAAATCTGTTATGGTTATTTATTATTACCAAAAATATTCTTTTGGGTATTTGAGTTGTGAAGATGGCTTTAAAACGTTTGCCACTATGGTAAAACCTATATTATGTTATGGTTCTGAAATTTGGGGTCGCAAGTATTCAAAATACATCGAAAGTGTTCAAAGTCGCTTCTGTAAACAACATCTACGTATCTCACGTAATGTGAATAATTATGTTGCCCTTGGAGAATGTGGCAGACTACCGTTGTGTGTTACATATTGCTCTAGTGGTGGTAAATATTGGTGTAAATTGTTATATATTACTCTAGTGGTGGTAAATATTGGTGTAAATTGTTACATATTACTCTAGTGGTGGTAAATATTGGTGTAAATTGTTATATATTACTCTAGTGGTGGTAAATATTGGTGTAAATTGTTACATATTACTCTAGTGGTGGTAAATATTGGTGTAAATTGTTACATATTACTCTAGTGGTGGTAAATATTGGTGTAAATTGTTATATATTACTCTAGTGGTGGTAAATATTGGTGTAAATTGTTATATATTACTCTAATGGTGGTAAATATTGGTTTAAATTGTTACATATTACTCTAGTGGTGGCAAAATATTGGTGTAAATTGTTATATATTACTCTAGTGGTGGTAAATATTGGTGTAAATTGTTACATATTACTCTAGTGGTGGTAAATATTGGTGTAAATTGTTACATATTACTCTAGTGGTGGTAAATATTGGTGTAAATTGCTACATATGAATAACAGCAGATACCCAGCAGAATGCTACAAAGTGCTTAAATCATTAGACGACAACGGACGAGTTACATAGGCATCACATTTGAGAAATGTATTATTTGTCTATGGCTTTAGCTTTGTATGGATATCGCAACAGGTTGGAAATGTTAGTCTATTTGTAACAGCATTTTCTAACAGAGTGAGGGGCCTAGCGTGGCCGATTGGTCTAAGGCGCTCGCCTTTAGAGATCACTCACACATCTCATATCTGTCCGCGTGGGTTTGAGTCTCGGCTCGACCAACGTGGGTATGTGAGAAAGCTTGCCAGTAGTTTCCCGTAGGTCGGTGGTTCTTCCAGGGTTCTTTCTCTACCAAATATACTGGCCGCCATACTGAAAAATGGCGATAAACCCCAAACCAAACCATAACTTTTTAACGAGTGATGGATTGCACGAGTCAAAATTGGCACGATATAATCACACAGTCGTCAAAATGTAGGTATTATACAAATTATAAAACACTATTAAATACAGGTATTATACAAATTATAAAACACTATTAAATGTTGAGAAGTATCTTTCCATAAGATTCAGATGTGCTAGTAATAAACTTTTTATAAAGACTGGTAGACATGATGGTGTTACTACTTCATATCGTTTGTACAAGTTTTGTTATCGTGGTAATTTTTCATCTGTAGAAGACGAATATCGTGTATTTTTCATTTGTAAATATTATCAAGATCAAAGAGAAAAGTATTTAGACAAATCTTGGTATAAAATTATATGGATTTATGTCGACACAAATTCCTTTTTATATTCACAGAGTTGCACTATTTATATACCATTTGCTACGCTGAGAAGAAAATACATACACTATTTAGTATGAACACACTATACATATGTACACTTAAGGTGAAATTTTTTGTCTTGGTATATATTATTGTATTATGGGCCCGTGGCATAGATTTTGACTTTGTGTATATTATTGTATTATGGGCCCGTGGCCAACATTTTGTCTTTGTATATATTATTGTATTATGGGCCCGTGGCCTAGATTTTGACTTTGTATATATTATTGTATTATGGGCCCGTGACCTAGATTACCAATGAAAGAAGCTTGAATCTTGCACATTCATGTGTAAAAGGGCTGTGAAACATTGGGGAGAGTTATGAGGACTAAAAAATATTCTGACAAAACCCATTCACGTTCTTATAGGCTACCACCCACACATACAAACAAACGGATGAATGGAAAAGAGATTATTATGATGGTCATCAACACATAAATTTGCAATCTAAAACTTACCCTTACAAACAAAACGGATTGACAATCTAACACCGACCTTTACCACCCAACACCTACCCTTACAAACAAAACGGATGAGGGAAAGGGGATTTATGTGATGGTCACTAACATACCAATTTACCATCTAACACTCACCTTACAAAATAAAACGGATGAAGGCAAAGACGTTATATTGTCATACAATGACTAACAGACTTACTTTGCAATACAAAACCCACAAAATTACAAAACAAACTGATACAGATGTGACGGGAATGTTTGATTTGTTTATTCTTGCATTCAACCTACAAATACAAACACACATATAAAACACAAATACAAACACACATATAAAACACAAATACAAACACACATATAAAACACAAATACAAACACACATATAAAACACAAATACAAACACAAATATAAAACACAAATACAAACACACATATAAAACACAAATACAAACACACATATAAAACACAAATACAAACACACATATAAAACACAAACAAGTTGGCAATAATGATGAGTAAGAAGCAATTCCGTGGTTCCAATAGATGTAGATAAGCTGCTAAATATTGTACGCATTAGATGATAATACTGTAAGAATAATGGCGACTATTGTAGCATAAAGTGAAAATAGATGACTCATGCGATCAATCAACTGACTTACACATACAAAAAAGAAAAAGGGAAAAAATAACTTACTTTGTTCTCAGTGTTTTAACTTGTAGTGAAAAGCGATGCAATGACCAAATTATCAAAAATACTGTCGAAAAACGATTCTTGTCTTCTCTGTACGTCTCTCTGTCTTGATGTTGAGGCAAATACTGATTCAGGTTGCCAAAATTAATTATACGCTCTTTAAGTCGAAATTCCGATTCTATATTTAGAAGCGACGTCATGTTACTGTCGTTAGAACTTGGAAAGCACATTGGTAATTCCAAGGTATGATTTTTGTGTTTAGAGTGTACTTTTCACAATGGAAATTCCGATTCTATTTTTAGAGAGCAATAAGAAGGTTGACATTATTCCGTGAACGCAACCGCAGCATAGTATTATGTTTGTATTACCTATCCACTACCTTCCCTCGTCTGTGTTGTTTGTAAGGATGATTGTTAGATTGTAATTATATGTGTGTGCTAGTGACCATCACACAACTCTCCTTTCTCTCATCTGTTTTGTTTGTAAGGGTGAGTTTTGGTTGGTAAAAGTGCGTGTAAACTTATAATTATATGTGCAAGTGATCATCGCACAACCCTCCTTTCCATCATCCGTTCATTTGTATGTGTAGTGGTAGTCTTTAAGAACGTGTGTGTGTGTGTCTGTCTGTAAGAATAGGTGCTAGTCATCGTAACTCTACCCCATACTTTACATTCCCCTTACACATGAGTTTGCATGTGTGTGTGTGTAAGAGTGTTTGTCAGGAAGGGTGAAGTATTGGTCAGGAAGGATGTGCATTGGTAAATAAAACTGTGTATTGGTCGGTAAGTCTGTGTGTTAGTAACCATTGTTTATTCGCTAACTTCCCTCATCCATCTGTTTGTATGTATGGGTGATGGTCTTTTGGAACGTCTGCTAGTAACCATTACCCGTCTCCTACCTTCCCTCATCCATTGTATGTATATGTGATCTGTGTGTGTGTGTGTGTGTGTGTGCGCGTGTGTGTGTGAAAATGAAAATTAATTACACTATTCCCAAAAATGATTGTGTGTTTGTGTATTTTGATTGTATGACAATAAAATACACCCTGTTCTAAAACAAGCTCGTGTTATGGTGTGTTGGATTGTATGTTTGAATGAAGAAAACAAAAGTAGTCCCTACCAACACAAAATTTGACTGCGTGGTAGAGTATTGGACTGTGTGTTTGAGAAAGAAAAAATAGGCCCTAACCCCCAAAATGACTGTGCGTTGGTGTATTGGATTGTATGGGAAAACAATTGACCCAACTCCAAAAATGATTGTGTGATGGTGAGTTGGATAGTATGAAAAAGAAAAACTAGACCCTACCTCGCAAATGGTTGTAGGTATGCATGTATGAAATTTGTTTAGACCTGCTCCAATTGGTGTGTATGTATGTATGTATGTATGTATGTATGTATGTATGTATGTATGTATGTATGTATGTATGTATGTATGTATGTATGTATGTATTTATGTATGTATGTATGCATGTATGTATGTATGTATGTATGTATGTATGTATGTATGTATGTATGTATGCATGAAAAAATATACCCTTGCCCCTCTCTCTTAAGCTGGTTTATCTGTATGTGGGATAATCAAAAAGGATGTTTGTCTTTAATAGTAAGTGATTGTCTGTAATTAGACTGGTGACTTGTCTGTTATGACAACTGTCGGTTTGTAACAATGTATGTTTATTTTATTTTTTTTTGTTATTTTTTTTTTTTTTATTTTTTTTTTCCATGCCCATTTATCCCCGTGGGCTTGTTACAATGAATGTGGTTTTTTTCCCCAACCAATTCATCCCTGTAGGTTTGTTACAATGTATTATTAGTCAACAACCAATTTATTTTTTAGTTTTGTTACAATGTATGTGTTATTTTTCCCAATCCATTCATCGCTGTGGGTTTATTATAACGTAGATGTGTTTTTCGAATCTCATGTTAAATTACCATAGGGACCCATAGTGCCATCGTAAGGTTAAAATGTCATTGGGCCCCAGTCTCATCTTAATGTTAATGTTCCATAGTGATCCAGAGTGACAGCCTAATGTGAAATTCTCCTTAGGACCCCAGAGTAACATCATAATGTTAAATTCCCGTGTTGCCCCCAGGGAGCCCAATATATAAACGGTAGTACAACAGTCGCAGTCATAAACATCAGGGTTGTGTTAATGATCATTTACACAGCTGGAATCTTGGACAGCACAAGAAATGAACCAGATAGGGAAATAGGGATTTCTAAAGAGATGATGTCCAACCATACAATTTTGTGTCCACGGGCTGATGTAAAGAGATTGTGCTGACCACTGAATATTGAGGAACAGTTTTCATCAGAGTAAGAAGCTGTGTAAAGAGAAAAAATCAAATCGAAAGAAAATTGTGTGAAATATCCATACTGACTGGGAAAGAAAGCCCTCTCTAAAATATAGTGAGGAAATGGGAAGTGATATAATAATCGAATGTAGATGATAAGCGGTGCATACGTGATTCTTAGGTGAAAAAAGTAAGTAGGAACATCCGGAGAGGAGTTCTCTTCTATCATTGATATGGTTTCGTTTCTGCTTCAGTCTGTTCCCTAGATGACTTTGTAAACGGTGCCTACACAGGTTGTTTGACTCTGGAGTCAACCTCGTTTAATTTTGACCAAAAATGATGACAAATTAACGTTTACAGTGTTAGGTCTGCCGGTTTAAGCCTTACAATTTCTGTATTTTCAATTACACTTTGCAAATTCCTTGAAAATTGAAGTAAAAACAAGAGCAGGCATTTCTGCAAGAAATCAACTTGTGTTGGGAGCGGTATCTGAAGGAAAGTAGGCGCCGCACCAGCTTGTTTTCTGTTTCATACAAAGTTTATCGATTAGTTGGTTTTAAAAACTACAAAAAGAAAAAAAAAAACTATTTATCACATTCTTTACTACTTTCCTCGTCAAAATTTAAACTTTGTTCTTCATGTTACCCAACACTGATTCCACCTAACCAAATTAACACTTTTTATACACAATTTAAAACTAGATTATGGACCCAAAATGAGCAGTTCAGATATTTTTGCAGTGATAAAGACAAAATCACATTGATACCTGGAAAAAAGTCGGAAAAGCATGCTATCTATTTCAGAGATCTAGAAAATGAAAATGCACGCCAGTGCTTTAATAAAAAAAAATGAAGTAAATACAGATGTCGTCATATATATATATATATATATATATATATATACACACACACAAATGCTTACCCATTTCTCAGCTTCAATTTTAACAATCATTTATCTGTAAGTCGTCAGTCTGATTATCGAAAATGTAACATTTTCAGTTAATATATGAATATTATAAGCGATTTTCATAGTTTTGTGGGTTTCAACTATAAACTGTTCACTAACGTCTGAATCATTAGTTTCAGAATTATTACTGATTACTGGTGGTCGTACAATTTGATATGTACTGTTACTGCATAGAGCGTTTTAAAATAAACCTTCTACTGTTGCCACACTGCAGCCGTAGCCGCCCTGTCCACTCCCGCCACTGCTTTTACTTTTGATTCTAATAAAAAATCATTGTTAACGGTTTTATTATAATGATGATAAATGTCAGGACTGGTTCATTTTGCTTTCTATTGTTTTGTCGGTTATTCTTGTGTAACTGGTTTTCGCAACAAAATATACAGTTTCATGTAAAGTGGCGAGAATATAAAAGCACATTTATTGTATCAGAAATGGACCAGTTATTTCATAAACTTTGTTCTCTCATTATCCAAAATATTTGCGATTTGAAATTTTTAATAGTTGATTAACATCAGACTTTAATTAGTGTCGGCTTAGACTTTGAAAGTTAAAAGCGAGCTGTGTTACCGCAGCCTCTACCCATAAACATATTTTGATTATTGGATATGTTTGTAGATTCATGTTCAGTCTAAAATTTATTTTGATAATTTGAACACTTACACATTAATCCAGCCCTTTGTGCGCTGAAAATAAAACTGTTGAAGCAAGAAAACGTTAAGAGAGTGCCTGTTGCCTGGCATAGATATTTGCCTACTTCAATAAAATTTCTTTCCATCATAAGCCATGTGTAAAGATTTTTTTCTTCAAATGGGAACAAAGAAATTTTGTAAATTCATAATTCGTGACTGTTGATTAAATAACAACAAAAAGTATGTTTATGATCGGAAAGCACAACACTAATTACTAATAAGAAATGCGCAAAGTAATGATACTGAAGGTATACAGTTTGCGGTGAATGGAAAAAGTACACTATCACTTTACTTTCAGATACTAACAGATCACTCTCCTCTGTACCTTTGCGCTATGTTGTGAGATTTTAGATATAACATAATACTTGCAACAACTCTGAAGTTGTTGAAAGTGGTAACCGAGACTACGAACTGGAAAATATTTTCCTCCAGTGGAATACAATTAGTTAAGGATCAATTACTGAATGAGTCAATGACATGTACAGATATGGAATTACTTTCTTTTACGAATACATTACAAGAGAGAGAGAGAGAGAGAGAGAGAGAGAGAGAGAGAGAGAGAGAGAGAGAGAGAGAGAGAGAGGGAGAGTGAGAGAGAGAGAGAGACAGACAGACAGAGAGACAGACAGAGAGAGAGAGAGAGAGAGAGAGAGAGAGAGAGACAGACAGACAGAGACCGAGAGGGAGCGTGAGAGAGAGAATCATATAGTGGCCAATACAACTTTGCCGAACGATACACTTGATTCTCCGAGAGTGAGTTGAAACGCACCCAATAAAGTTTTGCAACTCAGCCATATCAAAAAATCTCAGTGACTTAATATGCAACAAGGTATGAACTTTCAAATCAACATAAAAGAAAATATACGTGCTCACAAACGGAACATTTATTTTGTTTCTTATACTCGAATAAATATTCAAAACAATCAGCCGAAATCAATTATATTTTAGGCATTAATAAAAGACGTCCAGGTCGTCGTGCGGCGATGCCTTGGCGCGGTGCGACAGGGCAGCGGAGCTGTTTTTGAATGAGCCTGACAGTTTGATAAGCTGTGGAATGACTAATTGTGAAAAGATTATGTTTGCACTGAATCTGATAGAGAATGAAGACAGAAACGTTTTTGATTGCATCGTTATCATCTGTCCAACCAATTTGATTACATCGTTATCATCTGTTCAACTTTTTTTTATTGCATCGTTATCATCAGTCCAACTTTTCTATCCAACAAGATTTAAAATAAAAATTGACTATTCAAGTATGTCAATCAGTTTACCGAATGGTTTTGTTATTCATCAATTTAAAATTCTTTCTCGAAGTGATGTGCTGCTTTTTGTCTTAAACTTGTATTCAGTTCAGTGTAAGAATTGACCACTCTGTGCATCTTTGTTAGTTTTAAACCTAATTGTATGCAAAGCTTCAGATGTCTGAATTGACTAACATATTTCTTTTCAATTTTGATTTTTAATGTTCTCGTCTTCGAAGTAAAGGTGCTCTAATTGCAACACGAGATGGTAATAAACAAAATATACGAGTGGTTCTGCATATCAATGCATAATACAGTCCAGAGACTCAATGGTATTTTTATTCTTTATAAATATGAGTGGTCCAGAAATGACTAGGTATAGGGACACGGGATTCAAAATTGTAAAATCATTGGTTTAATTTAACTTAATCTTGTTGACTGGTTCTGTGTGAACTTGGGATATTATAAAAAATGAGGTGTGGTCCAAACATGTTCTAATATAGGGGCGATACGAGAATTAAAATTACAGAAAGTATCATTGGTCCAGTTCTCTCAATTTGAATACTAATATAGAGTGGTGTCATAAACATTTTCTATTGAATACTAATATAGACTGGTGTCATAAACATTTTCTAGTACAAAGTAATCATGTACATAAGTGTTATAAGATTCAAAGTCATAGTTGTTAGATTTGACCTCTCTACCACTGGATGGAACTTTTCGACTTTTAAACAAAGATCCCATGCATCTAGTATTCGCCATATCAATTGTTTGACTTCATCTTAGCTTGCTGTCGTTGCTCAAAGTTAAAATACAATGCAAAAGAAAACATTGATTCATGCTTTCAACTCCAGGAACTTTTTGTAATTCCATTTGCGGTGTAAATTAGTATAATCTTGTAAAATAAGATTACATTTAAAATTTACAACAGACAGACTCATACCACAAATGGCGGCTTTCTATATCATTAGCTTTTTCATTTTGGGACTTACCTCTGGGCCGATACTGTGACGAATCGTGTAAATGGAATTAAGTTACCTTCAACTAGAAGCCATTTTCTGAATCCCTGGGTAGCTGTTACTGTTCATATTATTTCATTATGGGCGGAGATGAGAAAAATGACACACTTCAAATCAACGATAAGTTTCATTGACCGTGCTTATCAAACGGTCCCTTTGCAGCTTATCGCATCAAGACTCGGGCGTTTGAACTCCGATTACTCAGATGTATTGTTTGCAGATGTCTACGATGGTGTTACTGTTCTTATAGTGAAGATAGAATGGTGGTCGTATGGAAAAAAGATACCAGATGATAGATTTTTGACTCGACAATGGAACTAGGAACAAACCACCTCCACAATCTTGTAAAACTAGCCTTCAAACTTCTCGAGTTACACAGGGCACATAATCGCGGCAAAGATAAAATGGAGTAAGATAATACTAAAGGGCAACTCAATACTTTGATTGATCCGCCGTCTGATTCAGTTAAGTATTTCCTCCTACTGGTTTCCCATTTCTCCAGAAAAAAGCATTCGCTTTTAGGCAGAAAACAAAATTTATGACGATGAGGTTCACACGGAATTGTAAGAATATTATGAATTCTTTCTCTGAAAAATGAAAAGAAATCATTTTGACTATTAGATGGATATAGTGATAAACAATTTTAAAGTGTACAGGACGAGCCGAATTGTCCAAAATTTAGGTATAACCTCACTTAGGTTGGTATTTTGTTTTCTTTCTGTGAAGATGACATCATAACTCGTGATGAACGCTGGTTGTTACACAAAAGTATGTGGTGGTATCACCCTTAAGTGATGTATTCTGGTACACAATGTTATATTTCGTGCGATTTTATGTGCAGGCGGTTCCAGATCTTGTATGCTCTGTGGGTAATAAAGAGAAATTAATATCCTTTACCTCTTAAAGAGACTATTTCGCTTGAACTTACCAAAATAATCCATATTACACAATGGGGAAAACTATTACTTTATACATATGTTACACCTCCAGAGACTGACTGGCGTTATCATCGTAAACTATATATCATTCTAGCGATCATGTCAGCGAAAATATGTTACAAAGTGCAATGAAAAGAATAAAGTTTCATCACAACAGCTTTGACTTTTAATATTTGATAGCACAGTGACACTATTTTTATGATGCAGATAAGAAGTAATATGAGGCGATATGGCTTCAAATATGACACTTGAGGTACATGTGAAATTAACAATTAGGCCGCCAGTTTAAAATCCGGCTTTATGGCCTCTAGCAGGAATTCCATTTTTAAAAAGTCCATGGGTTTAACATTAATGTGGTCCTATGGCCTCAAGGTGAATTTAACACTATACCATGATACCATGATAATGTAACACTGTACCACTATACCATGATAAAATAAAAATGGTTTCGATAATGACGCTATGGGTACTATGGAGAATGGTAATGTATAAAGGTCAATAGGTTTAACATTAATGTGGCCCTATGGCCTCAATGGAAATTGAACAATGAGGCTATAAAAATGGTTCCAAAA
This sequence comes from Margaritifera margaritifera, assembly GCA_029931535.1. Classification (NCBI taxonomy): domain Eukaryota; kingdom Metazoa; phylum Mollusca; class Bivalvia; order Unionida; family Margaritiferidae; genus Margaritifera; species Margaritifera margaritifera. Next base: position 445,629 of record JAQPZY010000927.1, on the reverse strand, counting down.
ATGGCCGTATAGTCTTAAGGCAAAATGAACATGCGATTTTCCTTCGTACCGATAAATTATTTTATAAAAATGGCTCTTTAGCCTCTATGGGGTATTCCATGTTAGAATATATATATAGACTTAATATACATGTGGCTCAATAGCCTCAATGAGAATTTAACACTCAGGCTATAACAATTGTTAAAAATAGTTTTGAAAATGGCCCTATGGCCTGAAGGGAAAATGTAATGTTAAAAATGTTCATAGGGTTAACATTATTGAAACATTATGGCCTCAAGGGGAATTAACTTTTAGGCTATAAAAAAAGCATCAAAAATGACACTATGGGTACAAGTGGAATGGTAATTTGAACAATTAATATGACATTTGCCTTTGTTTATTTCTTTTTTTGTGTACAAAAATGACACTATGGGTACAAGGGGAATGGTAATGATAAAACTACACTGACTGACAAATACCTACAACTACTTACCAAACGAAACGAATAGGAGTGCTTACGTATATACACGCACATACTATCAAGGGACAAGGGGAAATGTAATGTTAAAACTACACCTACTAACCAACAAGCCGTTAGACTGACTAGCACCCACTCATTTACTGACCAACACATACACTTAAGCAACAAAAAGAATAGGAGTTCTTACACATATACACTAACATACTATCAGCCCTGAAAAGAGTAGGAAGGTTCATACACATACCTACCAACCAATACGCCATCTGACTGACCAACACCCATTCATCTACTGACCAACATCTACACCTACTAAACAGTGAAAAGGCTTGGAGTGCTTACACATATTCACTCATGCTATCAACCTGAAAAGGGTAGGAATGTTCACACACATACCTTCTAACCAACTCGCCGTTGGGAGTGACCAACACCCACTCATCTACTGACCAACACCTACACTTATTCACACAAAGGGTAGGATGTAAAAGAAGGGGGATGAAATAAAAGTGAAACCACTTATAAACTTTCCTACCATCCCCTTAAAAACAAAACTACCACCCTTATAATCCCTAAAACCTAGCAGTGAAGGGTAAGGAGAGAAAAGGGTAAGAATATACATACACTCTACACACAAACGTACAGTCATACTATCATACATAGAATGTAAGGAGAGAAAATGTTATGAGTGCTAGCACACTATGCATACAAACATAGTGTCATAATATCACACACAAGACAGATAAATGCAGTGGGGGTTTAAAGTTTAGTTGTGAAAGACATACTAAACATAAAACAAATATTGGCTATGGCTGAGTAGTATATCTCTGTTTCTAAGAGAACAGGGTAGCCATGAAAAGTGCCGTTAGAAAGATTAACACTGGTGGCACCGCTTCACTATTCTTCGTCGCAAGTTTCTTCGCACTATACTCTCTTGAGGCATCCTTGCCTTTCAATGTTCACTCTTCGTTTCCAGATAGACGCGTCTATGATCTTGGTGATGGTCCACGATGACTTCACACACATAAAGGATAGTCTGGATTGAAGAGTATACTGGAAGTAATGGTCGATGACTCCGGGTTCGTCCACATCTTGACTTGTCTTGAGAATAAGCGACACAGTGGGCGAACGCACCTCTACATATAGTGGACGGGCGGATCGAAATTGATTTGGATATTCCACCAATCAGAGCGCGTACGACACAATCCAGTCAAGGCGTGTTTTCTATCTTCCCATCAGAATATAGCGGACGCGTGACGCCACTTTCTATATATATATATATATATATTGAATTCTGTAGTAGGAATCCAGATTGTGTACTTAGATGAGAATTAATTACTGGGTCGACATGCGGGTATGTCTACTTGGCACGAATGCCTATACCACCGAATTTGTAGCATCATTTTTTGGTGATGTGTGCATGGTCGAGATGGTATAGGGGTTAGTGTTTACAGACAAGGCGATGGGTGCAGTAACCCGCGGATCCGCGTTCGAATCTCCGTAGAGTACGAATTAAAAATTCGCTAACCTGTATAATAATATTATTTATTCGTATTTACAAATTAGGTTAATGCTATCAAACATTCTCCTGTAGAATCCAGGGATAGCACTATCCGCTCTGTTTTGTGTATATTTGTAATTCTACATCTCTCTCTCTCTTTTTGCATTTTCTCCAGAAGTTTTGTTTTCAGTGTATTTTCAAACGACTTGCTGTAAATCTCTGACTAGAAGTGTGATCTGTTGATCTCTAGGAGGTGTAATTATTCGTTCGCTTCTACGCTGGGATCCTAATTCCGTAGCTAAAAAAGCAGAACCTACTAAAAAATCCAAAAGACAGACAAAAAGGAGGACAGGTGTAACGAGTTCACACTGTACTTCAACTTCTCCTATGAAGACCCCCCAACCCCCAATCCCCAAACAAACAAACAAACAAACAACAAAGTACCCCTTCAAGAAAGAGCTGTACTGCAGCTAGAATGCTCACGTACTCTTCTACTTCTCCTACTCCTCAATCGCTTTGATGATGCCGCCGAAACCTGATTAAGACAAGTGTTTCCCATCTGATGAAAAAATAAAAGCCTATCTCTACTTTTACTTCTCAGTCGACGTCTTCCTCTGCTGCTCTAGCTGCTGCTGTTGCAGCCAAAAAGGTGGCATTGAATAAGAAAACAGTGCAAGACAGAACAGACATATCGCAAAGTTTACTGGATTTGTCCATACAAGAACTGGCACGACTCCTTTGACAACACCTCGATTCTAGGCGTTCAAAGGGAAAGCTTCAAACGAGACAGCTACTCTGACAGATTTCAAGAATGTCATGAAAACCGTAGAAAGACAAATGAAGCAGCTATAAAGACGCTGACAGACACGACAACGGGGGATGAAAGAGAACGAAACAAGTGGTGTTTCAAACACACTCTGCTCATATACCACCACCCTCCCTCTCTCCCAGTGTGTCAGCCCTATGGACACCTTTCCCTACTTCACGGTGAGAAGAAATGAAGTCTGGCTCTACAAGATGATGTCGACAATCTCTTCAAATGGAAGGGAAAGTCAGAAGTGAAAAAAAAAGTCAAGAAAAAAGGAAAGAAAAAAAACGATGACTTCTGTGAAAACTTCCTTTCCTTATCTTAATGCTCGTCGGACACGTCAAGCATCGCTATCCAAAACACTCACGAACCTAAAAGGAGTATCAAACAGTGGGTGACTTATTTAGCAGCAGAAACATGGATACACTTTTAGTCAGCATTTACTACAGTTCTGCCCATGCACCTGTCTACGGAGGAATTCAAAAATTGTATCACGCAGCCAAAAGCAAACTCAAAAGTCTGCGTTTGCGAGATGTACGACAATGATTACAAGAACAATCGACGTACACGTTACACAAAAACCCATTCGACGAAACTTTCCAAGAAGGACAAACTAAAATGGCAGGAATCCATTATCAATGGCAAGCCAATTTAGCAGATGTCTCTCATTAAACTTCGTACAATCGAGGTTACAAATATTTCTTTTGTGTCGTTGATGTGTTTGTAAAATCGCCTTGGGTATTTCCTTGGACTTCTAAAACAAATATGAGTTAGTGAGAGCTTTAAAAATTGTTTTGAAACAAAGTGGTCGACACCCTTTGCGATAGCAAATAGACAAAAGCACTGAATTTCTTAAATAAGCTTTTTAAAAAGAATTGAAAAAAGACACGTTCATTTTTTCACCACTGAAAATCCTGAAATTAAAGCCAATGTCGTGGAATGTTTTCAAATAATCTTGAAAGACCTTATGTGGAAATATTTTACATATCAACATACTATCAAATACATCGACGTGTCACTACGTCTGATCAAAGCTTACAATCAATCGTATCATCGTAGCATCGGGTACGTTCAAGAAGAAGTGACGTTTCAAAACGAAATGACCGTGTTTGATATATTGTTTGGAAGGTCGAAGATAAGAAAAAAGTTATAAACACCGGAGCTTTGGTTAGTATTTGAAAAACAACGCATTTTTTGAAAAAGGCTATTTACGGAACTGGACGACAAAATTGTTTCGTGTCACAGGACAAGTGCGTGGAAGTGACCCACCTGTCTATATATTGGAAGATATGAATGGAGAAGTGTTATAAGGAACTTTTTACTTGCCCGAGATATAACGAGTGACCAACAAAGACGACGACGTCCGCGATATCGAAAGCATTCTCGATCGTAGAACACGTAAAGTGGATAAACATTGTATCCAAAAAGTCAAAATCCGTTGGAAAGGATATCTACTCAGTTTCGATTCTTGGATTGCAGCTTCACAAGTCATTGACTATAATAAGAAGTAAAAGTCACAAATATGCCGCTAAACACTGCATCTCCCTCCGAGAACAACAAAAACAACAACCACGGTGGGTGTGGTGTGGAGAAGGTCTTCCTAAAATTCAAATCATCTTTTTTCTGTCAGATCTTTGTATTTGTATTGTGTCATTTGAACAGCGATTGGAAACTTGAGTTTGCAACAAGGAGATAAACAACTATGGACTATTTTACTCAGTTTGTACTGACTATTCTCTTCCCAATCCCTCTTTGAAATATACCGATAGTAGTAACAACAAAATTAGCCTCCCCAACGCCAGTCACAACTCTTCCAGTCACAACAGTCCCATAGAATCCTTGGAAAATCGTTCTCTTTTGACATTGTTTGACTCCTCGGAGACAAGAACCATCGAACTATGAATAATCAATTTTATTTAATATTACCTAGTGACAGTTCTATGGATGTGTTTCCCAACAACAAATTATGTTGTTTCTCGGCCATATTACCTCAGTCCATACAATTAGACCACGAAGATCATTGGAAAGTGGTTTTAGTAGAAATCATTTTTCCCCCTCAAGCCTTGAACTTTGCCGCAGATCAAACCACTTTCACTTTCGCTGTATAAATACTCAACGAACAAGTCCAAGAACACTTGGACAAAAATGATCGTGGCTATTACGAAATAAAAAACACCAGTACCAGCTAATACCCTATTAAATATCTATGACATGAGAATTCCTGCAGGATATTATTTATTGTTCGATATATGGTCGAAACCATTTCAACTATTTTTAACGATCAGTTTGGCAAAGCACTCGAGAAAACCAGCAGTGGTTTACTGGCTGTGTACCATCCAACTTCTCGTCGTCTCAAATTGAATTTTTCCGACAGCAAAAACACTGTCTATAACCTTTCCCCCAGTTTGCTTGCAAAACGTGCTCATTGACCAACAAAGTTCCAAGCAAGCGTTAATGAAGGCATGAAAAAAAATGTGTTGATCCAGACAGGAAAAGAACTCCTTGGTCACCTAGACACGCCTATAAATTCACTTTACACTCCTGTCGAAGGAATTGATTCCTCCTCCAAGCCACATCTAGGGCAAGGCAGAAAGAGACGTCCAGAATCCTTCAGACCTCATAGACACGAGCAAAAAAAGAATAAGAAAAGAAGAGAAGTCAGAGATTTTGACGTTTTTGATTACTAAAAACAAATAATGCACCGAGATTCTTGCAAATGTTCCAAGATAGAACTCAATATGTTTGCCATGCCTCCGGCAATGATAATGATGCAAGAATCCCATCGAGTTTGAAATCAAAGGACAAACCGAAGATGACATTGATCTGAATAACAGTTACTTGTTCCTGAAAGTCAAAGTTTTCAAAATCGCCAGCACCAATCCAGGTGCCCCCGCCAGAGTGGCTCCAGTCAACAATATCCTGCATTCATTGTTCAGCGAAGTGGATTTGTACTTAATAAAAACTGGTCAACAGCAGTGTGGACACTTATCCTTGCCGAGCTTTCCTCGAGAATCTCTTGACGTACGGAAAAGAAGCCAAGAACACACACATCAATGTTTGTGTGGTGTGGACATACGTTGGGCAAGTTCAAGGACACAGCTTTAAGTGTGGATAATGACGCAGACCACAATGTGGGATTTAACGACCGCCAAAATAAAATCAATTTTAGTTTAGGAATGATAGATTCTTTACACTTGGACATGTGATTGCAAGACAAGTATTTGTTGAATGGCGAGGATGTAGGTCTGAAACTGAATCGAGGTAGTACCGTGTTCCATTTGATAGCAAGTGCTAACGAGTACAAAACTTACATCGAAGAAACCAGACCTTACGTGCGTCGTGTGGAAGTCTTACCTCAAGCTCTGACCAGAACAACAACCAAGTATTCTGTACGATGAGTGGAAATGAAAACCTTCACCATTGCTTCTGGATTGTGATCCAAGATCGAGAATCATGTCTTCCAAGGTCAACTGCATAAACGTTTGTTCATTGGCATATTCAGCAATGATGTACTGAACGGAACTAAAGCCTTTCCAGTTACAAAACTACTTCAGCGTGTCCAAGATAGAAGTCACCTGAGACGGTCGGACGTTGTATACCAGACCTTTTTAACATAACATTGCCTAGAAAGTTTACTTGAAATATTACTTAACTCGGTTTAAAGAGCCATATGACAATTATAGGAACCAACAGAACCCACGGAATAATGTAAGACGATTGTGCAGGAGGATATGATGCTTGGTGGGGATTTGATTTCACTCCAGATTAAGGCAACAGAGAGGGACATTTCCACCCTATAAAATCAGGCCAACTCCGTGTGGAACTTCAGTTTGTACTTACCCTCGAGAAATTTCCAATACTCCGCAAATCAATAGTCTGAGAGAAATGATTATAAACTATGAAAACAAAATATTGAACACGAAGTCATGGACATAGACGAAGAGGATAATTTTTCCACCCAGAGCAGGAACTACAGCAGTCACATATACCAAATGGATAAAAAGAACAGAAAAACATAGTCATGATGTCACGATGGCCAGAACAAGAACAACACTTAGTTTACAATCGTGCTCGTCACTTGGCTGAAAGAATCGCACTCTGACCACAGAACATTGTTATGATTGTCAAATCGATCCTCCTTGTTAAGTGCAACGCGACAAATGTTTGATGATGAGTCTAGATGAAAAGTTGGAAGAGAGTCTCGAAGAAGCATGGACACTCATTCCAGAGGTGAAGATCTTGAAAGAGTGGCATAAAGACTTGAGTAACCATTCCATACATCCATTGACTTCCTTAAAGATGAAACGCATCAAGCTCTCTTGCAACAGAGTACTGAGACTTGTCGTTCATCGACTTACTTGACATATTTGAAAAGAAAACGTCAAGTGAGAAATCATTACCTATCATTACTTGTGAGAAACAAGATGCATACCTGGAAACATAATTACCTTGTGACCCACAGCTCGTACACAGCTTTTTGAAATCCAGTGGTGTGAGCTAATGATGGACATCCTCATCGAGCCTGTGTCACCAACACGGACGACTGTCATCACCAAGGAGCCCATTTGGGTAGCCGTCGTCTTTCTCAACGACCACAGCGTGGAATATTTTGATTTCTATGGATTACCTCCTCTCCCCTAATCCTCCCTGTACATTTGTTCATAATTGAGTTAGCAGGTCTTATTTTTTTAAGAAATAAAACAACTGATGTTGAAAAATGGTGTTGATTTATATATATATATTTAGAAACAATTCTTTAATATACTCTTTTCCTCTCTCTCTCTCTCTCTCTCTCTCTCTGTCTCTCTGTCTCTCTCTCTCTCTCTCTCTCTCTCTCTCGATCTTTGAATTATTCTAAAGAGACGTTTTCTTTTACGTCCGCGTCTTTCTTTCCCTTCCGCGTCTCAACTCTGAGTGATATTTTCCTTCACATCCGCTCTTAGATCATATAAAGCGGTGCGTTCGCCAGTCTACCCACAGTCAGCAGCGAGCATAGTAGGAGCAACAAGTATTTACAACGTTAGCGATGGAATTAATCATTCCTGAACACGCCCTGAATGCTCTGAAAGGCTTAGGCCTGTCAGTCGCAACTGGGTGGAGCCTTCGGGCTCAAAAGAAGAGGACAACTCTTCTCCTTATTTGGGAGGAAGAAAGAAGTAACCCAATTGAGAGAAGCCCATGGGAAACAAGAAACCCTAATAGAAGACCGGGACAGGGAGGACGACCACAAGCACAGTGAGGGCGTTATAGGCAGACGCCTACCGCACAGCAAAGCCAGTTCATGCCAGCTGCCTCTCCCATGGAACCCAAGAAAACAACGACTGAAACACCGCCACCTACCATGAAAACAACAACAACAACAACATCAAAAACTCCAACTTCAACTGTTGCAGATAGGAAAGAAACTCTAGAGGGAAACAAACCAAAGGAAGCAAAAGGGACGAAACCTGCCCCCATAGTACCACAAATCTCCTCAACACTAAGGTCGACGAAAAAAAACAAACGGTTAAACAGACGGAAACACAGGCAGTGGAGGAAGCGTGCAAGTTACCCCCACCCACCCCACAACCGATCCCACCGCCGGAATTGAGTGAAGCCATGTTGAGGAAGCAGAGTGGGCAATATTTGTACGACCAATCGTACAAAATGGGGATGAATGATTTATGGCTTGATAAGAATGAAGCCCAAAAGTTTATCGACGACTTCAGGATGGTCCTTCAAGCGAAGAATCAAACATTGCTTGGTGGCAGACAATCAAAAGTTAGCAGAGTACGGGCCAGAAAAGCAGCCGAAACTCTACAACAATGGGGGAAAGAGTTTGCCGACTGCCCATTACCATTAGCTACGTTTATGTGTAACCACTTGATAGCGTACCACGGACTCGAGACCGAGATTGTTTCCTACGACACATCCATGAGAGAATTCGACATGGCAGACTTCATAGACCCGAGCAGTCCGAAAGAGCGTATTAGACGGATGCTCATACAAGGCTTGCCGGACCACCTGAAGTCGTTTTTCCTGCAGCGGCTAATAGCGCAGCCCCTCAGTCCTTCTAAGGGCTAAAAGAGTTTGTAAATTGCCTATTGGTTTTCATTTTGGCTTGAAAATCTTTTCGAATATAACTAAATCTCAATACAAATATGATCAATTATCCACCGAATCAAATGATAACTTGATAATATCTGATTAAGATCACCAAAACTGAGTGGGTTACTCAAACCAAAATTTATTCATTGTTTTCGGAAAACATATGTACACTTTGTACACGAAATTTCAAAATTCATAGGAGATTAGGAAAATTGATAAAACTTTATTAAATGTGACCGTAATTACAATATGTGGCTAACACACAATTGGTAATAGGGACAGCCCGACTTAGCTAATTGGGCAGAATTTGATCATGTACGTTTATGGCGTTCCAGTTCTCCGTCACGCTTCGCGCTCACCTTGCCTAGTCCGTGCTGCCTGCCACTCCAGACATGAACAGATTAACTGCTTAAGTGCGCTTTGCGCACACCTGCATACCTGTAAACATTGTGGTTCTAGTCCTATGTAAATTTATACACATCCCCAATATTGCGCCTTCAATGAACCCCCTTAATTGTGGGGAAACCATGCTGCAAACCTCGCGTAAAACAACATAAGCTCACTAAAATACTAAAGAATAACTCATACCCAGTATAGTTTTACCTTTTTGAAACATTAAGTACACTCAGTACACTAAATTCTAAATTTGAAATAGAATAGGTAAATTCTAACTAGATACACTGACTACAATTAAAATATGTGGCTAACACATAATTGGCCGCTTAGACAATTGGGCAGAATTTGGCTTAAAAGTATATCATTCTCTTTTCAACTCATGATTCCACTGCCGCTTTGCGCCTTAGGACATGTCTTTTGTTACCTTGGCCTCGAACTGACATTGTGTACAAGAACCGTACAACTAATTATATAATGCTTTGTGCGCACATTTTAACTCGTCGTAAACGTTCGAATGGCCGCACATGAAGGTAATACAATTCAGTCAGACTCAGTCTTGGTATTCATCGTCGATCCTATGCAGAGTCAAGAAGAAACACTGTAAAGGGGAAATTGAGCACCGCTATGGCCCTCTTCTGGGCGAGTTGGAGATGTAATCTTACACCCACAGACGTCACCTGCAGAGGGACATGGTCTCCTTAGAACAGCAAGGAGCTCATCAGAGAAGTTTTCGATGACGAGACGGCCAAGATTAAGAGATCATACGGCATATTGGTCGGTAGGTATGTGTGTGAACATACCTACCCTTTTCAGGGCTGATAGTATGTTTGTGTATATGTGTAAGCACGCCTTCTCCTTTTGTTGGTTAGTAATTATAGGTGTTGGTCAGTAGATGAGTGGGTGATGGTCAGTCAGACAGTGTGTTGGTTAGTAGGTGTAGTTTTAACATTACATTTCCCCTCGTCCCTAGATAGTATGTGCGTGTATATGTGTAAGCACTATTACTCTCTTCATTTGGTTAGTAATTGTAGGTGTTGGTCAGTCAATGTAGTTTTAACATTACCATTCCTCTTGTACCCATAGTGTCATATTTGTAAAAAAAAAAAACCACAAAAAAACCCCCACCAACAAAACCACAAAAAAACCCATAACAAAACAAAACAATTATCAGTACAAAGGAAAATCACATAATAATTGTATACATTATCATTCCCGTTGTACCTATAGAGTGAAATCACCTTGAGGCCATAAGGTCACATTAATGTTTTAAACCTATGGACATTTTTAACATTACATTTTCCCTTGAGGCCATAGGGTCTTTTTTGAAACCATTTTTATAGCCTCTTTGTTTAATTCTCGTTGAGGCCATAGAGCCACAATAATGTTAAACCTATGTACATTTGTAGCATAGAATTCCCGTTAGAAATCATAAAACCATTTTTGTAAAAGAGTGTATAGGTAAAAAAGGAAATCTCAAGTTAATTTGCCCTTCAGCCCATAGGGCAGTGGTGGCCAAACTTTTTTGATCACGACCCTAAATACCATCTTTTGCGACCCAAAATGCAGTACCAGTATACTCTCATTTGTGTCGCGACCCGGGCTTTTGGAACCACTTCCATAGGGCCATTTCTGAAACCATATTTATAGCCTCAGTGTTAAATTCCCCTTGAGGTCATAGAGCCACATTAATGTTAAACCTATGGACTCTTTTGACATTAACATACCACATAGTACCCATAGTGAAATTTTCGAAACCATTTTTATTTTATCATGGTATAGTGGTACAGTGTTACATTATCATGGTATCATGGTATAGTGTTAAATTCACCTTGAGGCCATAGAGCCACATTTCAAAATGGCGGCCTAATGTTAATTTCACTTGTACCCCAAGTGTCATATCTGAGGCCATATCACCACATATTACTACTCAGATAGTCTCCATCTTTGGTGCTAGCACGTGCAATGCTTAGTGATCGTCTTTCCATGCGTGGTTATTTCCCCTGTCTAGTATGCATAATTCTACTGCACGGGCTAGTACTTAACCTAATTATTGATGTTGTAACAGTCATACAGAGCTTATCAAATACTGCTCTAATCATTATCATTTCTAATTAAAATTAAATTCATGTTAAATACAATAAATGTGTCAGTAGATTAATTTCAATCTGTGAATTTTGCAACATTAAAAAATGATTTCTTGCATAATGTGAATTGTGAACAACAGATCATAGAATATACGCAACAACAAGAAATGATACATATAGAATATTCGCAACAACAAGAAACGATACATATAGAAACAACAAGAAATTATACATATAGAAACAACAAGAAATGATACATATAGAATATTGTGTTTGCCCTGTTGAATATTTTTTTTTTTTTTTTGACGAGACGAAAGTAAAAGGCGAGGGCAACTATACATACAAGCACTAAATTTAATTGCTAGTACCTCCTTTTTATATTCTAACAAAAATGTATTTCCATTGCAATCTCCTAAATTAAGAGCAGATTCTTGCAATGATTCTAGTTTTTCACGAAGAACAGTGTGAACATTTCTTACGAGTCGCACTTTAGCTGTTGAAGGACGTAAAAATGTATCAGTTGCAAATAAACGTGACACTTATTGTCCCCTGGGTTGGACACTTTTCAAATAAATGTGTTACTTGCTGTCCACTGGGTTGGACACTTTTCAAATGAGTGTGTTACTTGCTGTCCCCTGGGTTGGACACTTTTAAAATAAATGTGTTACTTGCTGTCCCCTGGGTTGAACACTTTTAAAATAAGGGTGTTACTTGCTGTCCCCTGAGCTGGACACTTTTAAACTAAGTGTGTTACTTGCTGTCCCCTGAGCTGGACACTTTTAAAACAAGTGTGTTACTTGCTGTCCCCTGAGCTGGACACTTTTAATCGCGAAAAAATTCCAAGTCTGAACTTGACTTTTCGTATCAAAGTCATGCATAAACTTCCTAGTTTTTGTTAAAGTTACATTGACCACACTATCGTTATTTTATACAGGAAACCTATATATGTACGTAATCGAAGGAACAAACAATCTAACAAACAATGAACAATCATTGAGAAAATTCACATTAAATTAATAAATCGAAAGTTCATAAAAATGTCGATCTAAATCAGCTAACTTACCTTGACATATAATATTAATATATCATGAAACTTAAGTGTAAATCATGTATATCAATTATATCAAAGTTAGAATGTTAATATATTATGTTTCTCTTCTTGGACAACAATTGCAGTGGCGTGGTGGTGATGGACAGGCAACGATTAGACTGGTTGGTTGCTTGGTTGGCAAATTGCTATTTAACGGTACTTCAACACATGAAAGGGTATTTCGTGTCGATGTAACTGCAGTAAATTGATTTACCCAGTGACACACCACGGCGGCCGACCCAGTGACGTCTGGGCAGGTTTCGAATCTACACCCTGCTGATCGTGCGTCCGGCACGCTTTGCACTGAGCCAACCATTTAGAAAAGCATATTAAGAGTTGATATGGAAAGTACCTGTAGGGAAGATATTTTGAATTAAATATCTATCAAACATTATATCCATATCCATATTTTATCAAACACATGCAAAAAGTTTTTGCCACTATTCGTATGCTCGTACTTTTCCAGAATCAAAATATAAAACGGTAATATTTCACATGAGTTGTTGTCCTACTTTTGGCAATAGTTATATGCAAAAACTTCAAAATAACAAACGTTAGCCTCCTAAAGTATTAAAGAACCTATTACAGTGCATTAATGGCTATGAAAGGTGTGCTCGTGGACGGTGCTGTAAATGGAGTATCTATTATTACAAAAATCAATAGAAAAAATCGAATGATATAGGTAACTACATTTTGTTCATAAATACAAAATCTGAACTCGAAAACGATAAAAATAATGAAATTCTTTACTTTTAAGAGATTTCTTCTTGAACGTACCATGTTTGCTTAGCTTTAATAGCCAAGATTTATATTCTTACATCAAACATCTCCATAATTCCTAGCAAAGTATCAGTATTATTCTTACATCCAACATCTCCATAATTCCTAACAAAGTATCAGTATTATTCTTACATCCAACATCTCCATAATTCCTAACAAAGTATCAGTATTATTCTTACATCCAACATCTCCATAATTCCTAACAAAGTATCAGTATTATTCTTACATCCAACATCTCCATAATTCCTAACAAAGTATCAGTATTATTCTTACATCCAACATCTCCATAATTCCTAAAAAAGTATCAGTATTATTCTTACATCCAACATCTCCATAATTCCTAACAAAGCATCAGTATTATTCTTACATCCAACATCTCCATAATTCCTAACAAAGTATCAGTATTATTCTTTCTTTTGTTCACACCTACCGGGTACTACAGCGGCAACAGTCTCTATTAAATACATAACAGAGAGATTACTAGTCTGTCTTTTCTCTAAAAACCAATATTAAGAATTAATGGCCGTGTTCTGCACGGTTTCTAGATTCCATTCATAGGGTCTTACCATGAAATCTTTTCATTATTTGCAAGTATGTGAACATGTTTTCTAAATGCAACTCCTTAACTATATTAATAAACACCCCCACCCCACCCCCACCCCACCCCCACCCACCCACACACAATAAAAGAGTATTATAGAAGTTTAACAAATTTTGGGCTCAGTCCTCTCGATAAATTATAGTTCTCTCCTCTTCCAACCAATTATAAAAATGTGATGTTAACAATAATTTACCTCTGTTTGACAGAAGAATCGTAACATAGAATGGACACATACAGTGTAATAGTTATGGTTAACAAACACCAATTAAAAGTTGTGCTGGATTTTCACTAAGCAGACAACAGTCTCTGTGACCTTTGCTAATGGTTTATTAGCGTAGTCTTTATTATAATTGAGATACAGATACGGGTATTCATGGCTGTTTTTATTTCTTGAAGAAAAAAAGTACTTACTTATTGGACTCTCTATCTTATCTTCATAAAGACAGTTTGACTATCAGAAACTGACCATTTAATTTTCGGGGTGGGGTGGGGGGTCAGGTGTTTTCTTTTGAGCCAGGATGTTTCTTTAAAACTATTATAATGTAAAATAGGTTGGGTTTTTTTGTGGTCATATATCAGAGAAAGAATATTTTTTTTCAAGCTATTTTAAAAATCCCAGCCACATCACCCCCTCACCCCAACAGAATATAACAGGTCGGTCCCTAATAGGAAAATGTATTCAACACGCACAATGTAAATAGACCAGTGTGCCTGACAATATCGGATTGTTCACGTTAGATGATTGAAGAGAAACGTTGACTATAGCAGGAAAATGGTTTACTCGGGAAGCACGATGTAAAGTGGATAGTGTAATCGACAAGGATATATTTTTATCAATGGCATCATGTCCCCTTTCCACTTTCTCTCCATGCGTAGTTTAGGGGGTATGGGTGATCGACCGAATCTTGCAAAACAGCAGTTTTAAAATAAAATCGGTGCTCTAAACAGACACGAACAATAATTTCCTTTAAATAATTCATCGTATCTGCTCCTTGGCCTTCTCAAGTCAGCATGGGTTTTATAGTGCATGTGCACGTTCATCAAGGGGCGGTCCACTCAAAAACAGATTTGTGACATTTGTTATTTTTAATGTTAGCAGCCAAATTTAGCGCGATACAAGTGCAAATCAGTTTTAAAATATATGAAGATTTATCCAGTGAACATAAAAATAAAAATACGCCAGACACTCTTAGAAGCAAAGATACATCGGTCCGCACTGTAAAGAATCGCATGCGCGAAATTCCAAGTTGACCAATCCTTCAGAGTTATCATGCAGTGGTATATTCTCCTTGGAGGGTATTAATAACTATCGGCAAAAGTAGGTCATAATGATCACAGACACTGTTGTATATACAGTCATGAAATTTGATGGGTGTGATTACATTTGAAATGACCACTGGCAAAAAGTACATAGAGATACATATACGTACTTGTATAGTCCGAGTTTCCTCTGATTTTTCACACCCGGTTTTATTGATTAGTATATCTAGATTTTAATCAGATTAAACTTGTGCACTGGCATTTTAAAGACACGAAATAAGTTGAGCTCGTGCATTTGCAATTTAAAGACACGAAATAAGTTGAGCTAATGCATTTGCATTTTAAAGACACGAAATAAGTTGAGTTCGTGCATTTGCATTTTAAAGACACGAAATAAGTTGAGTTCGTGCATTTGCATTTTAAAGACACGAATAAGTTTTAATGAGAAGACAAATATTCTACTAATCGATTTGAGGCAGGTTGGACTCAATACAGTGTCGCTTAATTTTGCTAGCCTCCCTTTAAAGAGACTACCCTATGCCGTTACCGCGTGGTTTCGGCAAATTTTAAGTTTTTTTTTATAGGGAATGCGCTATGACCTCCCATCCGACCATAAACAGTCCAAATATCTAAAACACAGCGGTGAAGTTCAGATAAAACTCTTATTGCTACTTATCATGCTGCATGGATTTTTTTTATAAAAAATTCATTTTTTATTTTATTTACATGTAGTTTAGTTTCCTTAACACTGTTGCATATATGCCCATGACACATGATGTTGCATTCACTTTTATCATTTAAATTAGGACCCATACAAAGTAAATTATGCTTGCAATGACCTATATTTCTTGCTAAAGCAGGCATGCTAACTTTTTGGACCGTGTACAGATGAAGAAGTCGAGACAAAAGCATTCAAAAAATTGTTTGTTCTTTCTTAGCACTGACCTTCACATTTTTTATCAATTATAAGCGTGAAAGAAGAGAAAATCTTTAATTTAGATTGATTTTGTGGACGAGGAAAAAGTAGTAACAACTCTGTTTCATGCGTCCTCTCTTGGTACTTTTTTTTAAAATACCAATATTTTAGTCTTGTCCTTTTTTGGGTCACATATAGAGCCACGTGATCTCATTTGCATACTGAATTCTCTTGCAGATTGTTTACATTATCTCGTCCAACTGAACTTTCTCTAATGGGCAATTTTTCTGCCAAATATTTATGAACATGTTTCAGAAGGAGAGCCGTAGAACTATTGTGTTCTTTTTAAGATTTTGTTTCAGAAAGATAGGAAGAAGCAGATTAAGTTCAGTTACTATATTGCACACACACACACACACACACACACACACACACACACACACACACACACACACTATATATATATATATATATATATATATATATATATATATATATATATATATACATATATATAAATTACTAATAATATGGTTTTGCAAACAGGAACGGTGCAAATAATATCCCAGTCTGGATGTCGAATGTTTCTCATTTGCATTGAGCCACTTTGCATCATGTTTTATCGGACAATATAAAATATTAGTAATACAGTCATGACATGTATACATTGCGTGCCATATAGACATGTTGATTTATATTTCTAATGGATCAATCAGCATGAAAGATGAGGTAAAGTAAATTTTAATTGTATGAAGAAGAGAAATAGTTCTTGTGTTACATTAATGGATGGAACCTCGGCTTTAATAAAATTGCATAAACACTAGTTACTCAACAGTATTATGTGTTTACAACTAAGAAGTGGGATTTTATGATTATTTTCAGCATAAAGTAAACTCGGTTTATACAGTAACTTGTTGTATTGCACTATGGTAGGCGTCATACGTTTTTAAAATGATAAAAATGATAGATTTTCTTCTCCAGATTCAGGACAATCATTGATAATGGAATGATTGTCGTCAAACTGTGTAATGCAGATTTATCTTCGTCTGATTTCAGTGAGAGCTTTAATCAAACAAACAAACACTCAAGCAATTAATGTCGTTAACCGAAACAGTCCTGAATCCAAGATGAATGTGTTTTTGCCATGACATTTAATACAATTTTTACAGTGTTTCTAACTTAAACATTTCATAATATCACATTTTTAGTTTTTGGTGTTTCATTTTCAACAATCTGTGATGTTAATCATTAAAGTTATTAACTAATGCTGAGAAAGTTAATTCGTTCTGCTTTGCATAGTCTGAACACCCACCCACCTTTACAAAATGACAATACTAGCTTTCTAAGACAGTTGGCTGCTTAACTGAGCTTTGTACCTACCGTATATCCTCGCGTATACAAAATTATTACTTTTGTGCTGAAGGCAACATAGTTTTACCTCTTGTGAACTTAACGTTTTCTTTTGTAGCTTCCAACAAAGTTTCTAATCGATTTTATTAAAATCGAACCTTTTCCTACATTTCCTTTACATTTTTCCCACCCTCTTATACATGAATGCACCATAGTTTTAAGTGATTTATAAAAGTATCTAAAAATTGGAATTATGAAAAGGGTTAGAGGTTTTATGTCGGTTCAATCGATCCTAAAAGTGTACAGTTTTTTTCCACATTTTATCTACTGTTGTACTGTGTGAGGAGAGCCCCGTAATTCTTCTTACATGCAGTGACTATACAGTTTACAGAAAAGAGTAGCCAGCATGATTTTAAAAATTCAATATATTTTAACGTCTACGTCATCTCTTTTCGACACTCTTTGATGGATGCCAATTAAGGATTGCATTATTTTTAGAAAAACTGTTCTGGCCTTAAAAGTATTAAAGAATTCAGCACTAGAGTATTTTTAATGTTTTTAAGTTTGAAAGAAACATTGGTACAAGGAATTAAAGCAATGATTTATATATACCAAATCTTGGAACAGAGTATTTTTAAAAAAATTGTTTGCTTACGCCGGTATAGTTTTATGGAACAATTTTCAGCTTGATATTCAACAAGCACCTAATGTTTCCGCTTCTAAGAAATAATTCCTCTGCAAATATTTTAATGAGCAATCCTGATTTTATGACCGCATAACATTTGTTAGTGGTAGCTGTGATATATTTATGTGATAACAGTGTAATTTTTATTAATTTCTGTTATGTTTGTATTTGTATTCTTTTATGCAGTAGATGTCAACTTTGTTGCTATTGTACTAATTACATGTATATTTGTTTTAAATGCAGGGCCATAATGTAACCTAGATACTAGATAAGTATGTAATCTAGATATTAGATAAGTATGTAACCCTGGATAAATAAAGAATAGTATTGTTATTATAAAAGTCAAAGATAATTTTTAACAAAAACGGTTTACGCGGATAATAAAATATATCGTACATGAAGTGTCAATCTTACTTTCCAAAACTCCCGTGGTTAAACGAACATCATTTCTCATTTACTGTAAAATACTTCAGTATAAACGATGTTAATGTTAGGATCTACTCATTAAAAAGTACCAAATGTTTTACAACCCCACTAAAATATAGTATGTCCCTACGAAGCGTGACCGAGCTTATTATCACTTGATGCCATGGCACCCCATGATCTATCAACTCCAACTAAATGGATAACAAGGCATTTCAATTTTGTTGTGATGAAGAGCTAAAATAATATATTCCAAGTCCATCATCACTTTCGACTACCTTTCTTTGTTGCATGCACCATTTCAAGTACAACCC
The DNA here is from genome assembly GCA_029931535.1 of Margaritifera margaritifera. Classification (NCBI taxonomy): domain Eukaryota; kingdom Metazoa; phylum Mollusca; class Bivalvia; order Unionida; family Margaritiferidae; genus Margaritifera; species Margaritifera margaritifera. The sequence continues at coordinate 426,880 of JAQPZY010000927.1, read as the reverse complement.
CAGGACACGCGCAGTTAGGGACAGGTAAGTAAAAAAAAAAGCCATTTGATTTCGATGAGATTCTCATTCCTAAGCTCCTTCGTCACGGCAGGCATTTTATACACAAAGACCGTAGATAATGGAGGGCAGGTGTTTTACATTTTTGTTGCTACCTACTGGGTTTCACGCTGACCACTATGACAATAAAATAACTTTACAATCCCGATAAAAGACGAGAAGAAGGGAAATTAGATGAACAATACTTTGGCAAATTGTAAAATTCTTCAGGAAGTTGATAATTAAGATAATTCATTCTCTATTCCATGTAGTTGATAATTAAGGCAATTCATTCTCTATTCCATGTAGTTGATAATTAAGGTAATTCATTATCTATTCCATGTAGTTGATAATTAAGGTCATTCATTCTCTATTCCACGTAGCTGATAATTAAGGCGATTCATTCTCTATTCAGTATGAATACAAATACCTTTATTTGTATAAAAAAAATGAAGTATGTATCACTTAATAAGGATACGTACCATGCAACCACCACGAACATGTGTTGTATAAATTTGAGTACAAAATGACCAGTAATGGAGTAATTATTCTGATGAATCGATGTATGTATATAACCGTGGTCATGCTTAATTGATTCAAAATGTATTATGTTTTCATTAAGAAAACCCCAAAGCGTTTGATGAGTCATTTAAGGATACGTCATTATCGAGATCCAAATTGTTCAGTTAGCCTTTCCCTTTAATTGTTAAGCTATATTTTGAAATTAAAACAACAACAAAACACATAGCATATGTATTAGTTCATATTGATTAATACGATCATGTTTATCAAAATGTAATTTCCCTCGAACATAAATTTAAAATATACAGTTCTGCAAGGAGCGATTACGTTTACAATTAAATAAACAGCAAGAAGAAAAGCAGTAATGAAATATTAAGCTTTGATGGAAGAAGATGTATAAAGAACAGGAGTGAGGAAGTTTCGCATGGATGTTTGAGCTACAGTGTACATAAGATGGTCTATTGTTTGTAAACAAGCAGTTAATGACAGTAAAAATAAATGTAGGGATTCATGGGGGTGGGGGTGGCGGGTATTCTTGCTTCATTATTTATTTGTTCGAATAAAGTATCTCCGCGCTTCGGGTGAGTCAAAGACACAACTTCTGATGGTTAAACACTTGTTGCATTTTTTTTTCTTTTCAGAAATACAAGATTTACATTTTCATCTTGGGGAGTTCGCTTGTCTCGAGGCGGTTCATTCGCTTTAAAACTCGAAAGAAAAGAAACCGACTCTTGGTGGCCTATGTCATTTCGACTATTTCATGGGAACCTAATGCCAGTTCCAAATACACAAAGGGGTATTGGAGGGACGTAAGGAGGGCAAATGATTGCAATAGATAGCATATAATTTATAGTGGTAATTTAATGCAGTAAAGTCTGTTGAAAAACAGCGGGTAATCAAGTTTAAGTATATGTGTGCAATTTCCAGAGCATTAAACAATTTAGACGATATACTGTCCTGGGATAAATAGCAACCGACCCAAATGTGAACCCACCGCCCATTCATTATTATTATTTTTCCAAACGAAACAAAAATAAGTCTATCTTCACTGAAACTCCCCGGCCATGAGTCATAATATATATTTGACGCTCTACGTTAACCAACCAAATGAGTTTAAAATGGGATCTTTCTACTAAGTGTTAAATAATTTTCATCTATCCAATGCTACATCAGCCTCGTGCCGAATAAATGTTATTACAAATTGTAAATGAACGAAGAAGCAAACTTCTTTCACTGCTGGGCATACTAGTATTGATTCAAAACACTATTTTTTAAGATATTCAGAATCCAGACTCTATTAGAACGTTTCCAATCAAGATCTTGAAATTATTTTCTAAATAATTTCATTATGATTTTGAGTGTATATCAGATAATTCCAATATGTTTCCCCTCATTTTTCTAGTCTTCCTAAGCCCTTGATTGAAATTTGCCAAATACAACTCGTCTGTCTATTGTTAGATTCGTCGCAGATTTCCCTGATTATAGAAAACACTTGAAAGTACAAAAGGGCAGATAATTAAGGAAAATACCTGTCTGGTCTCTTGTGCAAATCATTACATGCCTGGTACCGACAAACTGAGCTATTATTACACGATATTAAAGTGGCTAGCGATAAAAAAAGGCACGCGATCGGTTAGGTTTCTTACTTGCTTTTTGTTTTTCATTTAATCTAGGCCGCTGGAAATGGCCAACAGACGGGCCACGCCGCAGATGGTTTTTGGATTGTAAGCTATCGGGCGGTACATGGGGGTAACATGAGACAGGCGCTGTGAGGATTGTCTTTTTGATATATCACCCACTCTTGATTACAAGTTGTCAAACTCTATCGGCTATCAAACTGAGAAGAATGTACTATTGTGCAACACATGACGGACTGCATAAGACTAAGATTTGGACCAGACAACGGAACCCTTTCTAACAAGACAACATAAACGATGGACCAGACAACGGAACCCTTTCTAACAAGACAACATAAACGATGGACCAGACAACGGAACCCTTTCTAACAAGACAGCATAAACGATGGACCAGACAACGGAACCCTTTCTGACAAGACAACATAAACAAATTGAGTTGGCAAACTTAGAGATAGTCAAATGGTTTCGGTTATCTTCAACCGAATAATGAAAAGTGTGGGAAAGCCGGTATGGTTTCATTGGCCGTTTGTCATGTAGTTAATTCCATATAATCCGGAATCAAAATGTTATGGGATTGATATGGCTTTTATGGTCCACTCTCTCTATCTGTAATTTTGATACTTCATACATATTGTGACACACAGAAATGATTTACAGTCTAATAAATATTGTACTAGTAAGGCCTTCTTCTATATTGGTAACGCTAACTCATTTTTACAACGTCCTTTTTATGTATAAAACGAGCCGCACACATGCACGCACTGAGATGAATAACCTGTATGATAATATTATTTATTCGTATTAAAAAAATTCTGTTAATGATATCAAGCATTCTTTCGTAGAATCCAGGGATAGCACTTTCCGTTCTGTTTGCTGTATATTTGTAATTTTTTTTTCTCTCTCTCTCTTTCTCTCTGTATATATATATATATATATATATATATATATATATATATATATATATATATATATATATATATATATATATATATATATATATACGCAGATAGAGAGATTTTGCCCTCTCTCTCTGTCTATATATATATATATATATATATATATATATATATATATATATATATATATATATATACGCAGAGAGAGAGAGAGAGAGAGAGAGAGAGAGAGAGAGAGAGGGAGGGGAATGTGGAACTATTCCTTTCTTTTAAACAAAATAAGTTGCGTTTGTTTTGTGAAAAGCTTTTCTTCTAACGGTAATTTAAAAATGAAATATGTTTTTGGGAATGTTTTGGGAATCATTACTTTTGAAGTGATGGATGTATGAATATCTTATAGTTATCCCTTTAAGAGTATCATTCTTGATAATTTCATCTTAATCTCTCACCATTTTGTTTCTACTGAATAAAATAAAGACATTTCATTTATTACGCTATGAATGTGAATATGCATTTTATAATTAATTATAATATTAAATGACCGGTTTTTGTGGTTTACTGATTTACAAATTTCCATTTTCAAATTTTCTCCTGTAGATTTTTCCACTCTCGCAAGATCATAAAAGTTTCATTAATATCGACGTTCGTAGCATTTTTTGCTTTCATGCTCTTTGTTTATGCATTCATAATATGCGTATATCAAACTATTATTTTCCTTTGCAGAGAAATTCTAGATCGATGTTAACCAAAGTGGAGTGATTATATCTTAATTCTCGCTTTCTATCTTTGTAGACATATTGTTGACGTCAATTTAAATTTTTCATAGTTTTATTACTTTCCAGGCTCAATTCATACTTGTGATTGGGACGAATTAAACAACAAAATAACAAGCACAAAAGAATCAGTTATCACATTTATATTTTTGACCAAAAAGTTTTTTGATGTATGGAATGCTCAACTTACGTTACTTCAAGTATAAAGCTAAGGTTCCTTTAGATATATTCATTAGTTACAAACCCCCTCTATCCATAAAATACGTTATTAATACAACAATGTACTATTGGCATAAACATGTTTTCAGCAACTAAGTGTTTGCCATGTGCACCTTTTATACTATCAATTCGGATTGATCTAAGGATGCGCTGGTCAAACGTGACATTTACAATTTTTTAAGACAGTCACTTCCGACTTAGTGACTATTGTGCGATTAAGATGTAACAAAAATTAAAAAAAACATTCTGCAATTCCACGACAGATAAAATGGCAATGGGAATTTGTTCAAGAATAGTAAGATTGCTATGCATTAGAAGATATTGTCTGCTTCTTAATAAAATATTTTACTTAGGTTGAAAAAGTGCTCGAGTCATTCTTTCATTTTTTACTTAAGTGTTTAATATTGAAAATTACTAGGGGAAATATTTTTCATATTTTTTCATTCTTATATTTTCACATGTGTAATATATATCCTTATGTATTTTCACAGGTGAAAAATATATAACTATATTTTGACATGTGAAATACAAAATTGTCCATCATGCAATATGACGCTTGATTGTGTGCGCCTATAGAAATTGTGCTTGCAGCAAGAAAAACGAGCGCTTTGTGAGCTAAAACAAATAAATGGAGACTGCATTACCTTTTAGGCATGGAAATTATTTTTCCCGAACAAATATGACTCGACGCCGATTGCGTCTCTACGAAGTTATTTCCCCTGTAGTACCTTAAGATAGTGTAAAATAGTTTACAAACTGTCTAAAATGTAATTTTATGTAATGGATTAGGTCATCCCTAACCTACCGCTCTCTTAAATCGCTGATATTTTTTGTATGATCAGTCTATCAATACAGTAGAAAATGGGGTGAACTTACGAATAGGGTGGTGGGGATGGTGTGCTGAATAGAGCGTTAACTCCATAAAGCTTTGATTCAGGACCAAGTTTAGTAATAATAAAGAGAAAGTTTTATTTACCCGCTTAAATACCGGATATATTTCATCCGCTTAAATACCGAATATATTTAAACCGCTTAAATACCGGATATATTTCATCCGCTTAAATACCGAATATATTTAAACCGCTTAAATACGGGATATATTTTATCCGCTTAAATACCGAATATATTTCATCCGCTTAAATACCGAATATATTTCATCTGTTTATATGCCGAATATATTTCATCCGTTTATATGCCGGATATATAGTGTTGCACTCAAAATGATATAGTTTAACTCATATCTTCGGCACTCGTTACAGTATAACGTTTTTTTGTAGCACACGATGACATATATCCGATATTTACGTAGGACCAGAATATATCATCTATGTAATCAATTAGAACTGCACATGCCTATGAATAGGATGCAAGCAGAAACAAAACCCCTATTGTTGTTACAAATTTCAAAGTGTGCTTTAACATTAGTATGCATAGACTTTTGCAGAAACTAGGTGTTTTAAATAGCAACACCGCATGTCTCCGTCACTTTAGAAGTTAAGTCAGAGCTTATGCGGATACGGAATTTTCAATTACACAAGATTGAAATATTCCGTTTTCACCTACATTTTTAGTGACCCCAAGGTATAATAGGTATATCAGAAACCAATTTCCAAATTATTATGAATGTGATATTTCGTTAAAGCCTCTATTTGCAGTCATCTAAAACTGAGAAAAAACTATTAAAAAAATAAATAAAAAAACCCCACAGGTTACCTCTTCTCCTGAAAACACGTTTTCTCCGCAATGGATAAGGATAGGCGAATTTTCAACGTGTCTAAGTTACAAACAAGATGTATGAACTTAGTACACGTAGATAGTTGTCAAATGACGTTACTATTGCAAACAAACGTTATAAGCGCGGTGTATTATGGGGTTTACGAAATGTTTTAAAAAGACTTTGGGGTTTTCAAACCTGAGGAAAGCATCTAACGTCTGACTTTTAATACGCTTCAACTAAATGCACAGGGAAATTCCCAAACAAAATAGTATCATGATCCTGTAAAGAAAAAAAAAATTGCAAAAAGTGGAACTCAGTCTTTAACTTTAAAGTTCCTGTTGAGATGGTTAAAATTGTATACCAGTTGTAAAGTATAACAACCACTGAAAATGGATGCACTCATTTATTATAAAAAATATCGAAAGTTCATCCTAGTAATTAATAGTATTTTCAGTAGATAAACAGAAAAAGACCGACAGAAATACTTATAAAAGTCCGACTTACGAGGGGTAAAACGCATTATCAGTTCAAACAGTCTCTTTGCATATTTGTATTAATCTTACAACGGCCAAGGTATCTCAATCAGAAATAAACTTGTAATCAATAGTGTGGATAAAATGGCTTATGTACACGAATCAACGGAGTCAAGCAGTTGAGTAACTGCTGTCAGAAGATGTTGCTTTCGGCACCATTTTCATTTGGACCATGTAGATGTCATCAGAAATCTTTTAGTGAAAACACCATGTCGATTTGACCATCTTTGCAGGAGCAGTAGAGAGAAAAAGATTTTGAAGATGTCCGCCATGACAAAAATAATAGACCGATAAATATTACATATGCGTTAAATATTCTACAAAGACCGATACATATTATATGCGCAAAATATTCTAAATGTTTTCATACCGTATGTACTCGCGTATAATCAGTTTCACATGCAAACAACATAGACCCTGATCTACCGTCGGATAATGCGCAGGCAGATCAGGGTGTATGTTGTTTGTTCTACTGATTAGTCCTTACAAACTGCATAAACCCAAATCTGCCGACGCATTATGCGAAGGCAGATCTGTGTCAATGCAGTTTGCAGTTGGTATCGGACTATACAAGAGTATAAACGGTATTTTCTATCAGTGCTTGTTAAATTTTTATTTTTTCTTTTATGGTTGCACCAACGTATTTGTCATCGTGAATGCTTTCATCGAGTAATATCGAGTAATATCTTCATACTTCAACTGAAATTTTTTTTTTTTTTTTTTTTGTGTGTGCTAATTTTTTTGTTGTTGCTTTGTTTGGTGAAAGTTTGAAGGGCGGATGATGAGAAATATTATTGACTTGCACTGAATGCACATAACATTTGTTCTGGTACATTTATATGTTATCTGTAAATTTCGTGTGTGACAAAATGATTATTTTGATCAATTATTTTGTCTTCCAAGTTTGTCATTCTCGTGAGTGAACATTGATCGCAAATACTTGATTGACTCGTGCAGAGATTTAGTTGCGAAAACAACTTTAAAACTTGTTTAAACAATGTTACGAATTCTATTTTACTCGATCGACCAAACTGGAAAAGCACAATTATTAAATTGAAGCACAATTTTTCAATGTATACCAGCATAAATGTAAATGTTGACAAGTTGCTCACACAAAGAAGCAATATCCTGTTCTGTATGTCTTTTTAATCTGAGACATCATTGATTGAATTCTAAAGTAGAAATGAATTTCCGGTAACTCTAGATGACTGTTTCAATCGATGGAAAGTTAAGGTAAACTTGTTTAATTAAACATGTGTGATTGTCGTAATGAATGGATTATAAGGGCCTGTCTGACTATTAAAAAATAGATAACGGTTCAATGGCGCAAAAAATGTGAATCAATAGTTTGAGATTGACGTTAGATAGTATTTACTTTTATTTTTCACCGGATCTTACCCTGGATATAATAAAGACAAGGATGGACAGTCGCCATCATTTTTTCAATTCGGCATTCATATCGGAATATAATTCTCCCTTACAGAGTGTTGTTTTCACATTTTTCTCGGTTAAATCCAACGAGTATTCAACATATTGATAGTTCCTGCCGTGGATTGACAAATTCATCAACTTTCATTGCTAAATGTCACCGTAAAAACGATGTATCGTCTCAGACATGAGAATGGAGGATGGAAGTTTTACATCTGCATGAATTCCCCTCTTCTGATTGGTCCAAAGTATACTTACAATCAACAAGTGTTTTGACCAATCATATGAGGGGAATTCCAGGCAGATGTAAACTTCCTCCATTCTCATGTCTCCATGCTTCCAAAAGATTTTATAAATAGCGAGTTCTTGTTGGCAGTAATAACTGTAAATGAAGATCAGAAAAAATGACGCATCAGTATTTTCGGAAATAAAATCAGTGACACACACCTCGCCACCGACAACATTAGGTCTTTTTTCGCGATTGTTTTTGCAGCATAATATTGAAGCTTGTTCAATATTCTCTTTCTTTCCTTAAAATACTCTTATATATGTGCTATTACTGAACGGAATGAATAAATTAGCGCCAACATTAAACAAAGGTACATGTGAGACCATGGACAGCAAGATTTCTGTAATATCTAATCTTAGACTCACACTTGCTGATAAGATGCACTTGTTCATATTTTTGTATCACTTATTTCTGAGTCTTTATGAACTGTTTATGGTACGCTCAGCACCAAAGAATGTATTTTACTCAAAGTTCAAAATGTTAAATCGTGCTGAATGTTTCAAAGTTTCATATAATTTTAAATCGTGCTGAATGTTTCACAGTTTCATATAATGTTAAATCGTGCTGAATGTTTCACAGTTTCAAATAATGTTTAATCGTGCTGAATGTTTCACAGTTTCATATAATGTTAAATCGTGCTGAATGTTTCACCGTTTCATATAATGTTAAATCGTGCTGATTGTTTCACAGTTTGAAATAATGTTAAATCGTGCTGAATGTTTCACAGTTTCAAATAATATTAAATCGTGCTGAATGTTTCACAGTTTCATATAATGTTAAATGTGCTAACACTGTGCCTTAGACATTCAGTCTCCTGCAGTCAGACTAAAGAAGAACGTGCTGAAAACGATCGCTGTGTAAATGTTTTTCACAAGAAAGGTTTCCTTAGCACACCGCAATGTTAGTGTGTGTGTATCGTATTTGCAGGTCTAGGAGTTTTTACTTCACAGAAATATTGTTTTACGTCACTGTTGTGTCCTCATTTTCGAAAAACAATATCAAATTAACCTATTTGTAGTATAATTTCTGATGGCATTTTTACTAGCTTTCATTTTGACATCTAATAGTGAGTCATCTCACAAATACGTAATAAAAGACGACAGCTTCAGACAACTAGTGTACAGTTTGTATTTTTACCGTTGACGATACTTTTGCTGAAATCAGCCAGTCAACACAAAAAAAAAAAAAAAACCGTATTCATGCCATGCTCCATGCTTGTTTATCTTCGGATTCGCCATAATTATCTTTTCATCCTACTCGACAAATCCATCCAATACTACTCCAATAGTTGTATGTCAGATGCCAAACTGTTTACCATCGTCAGGTTTTTGTCATATTTTCACGAGCTGAGGTTGCTCAGAGCAATGAGGCAGACGACAGTAAAAATCGTGACTTATTTCACTCTGTATTTGTCTCAGATTAAACGATGCTATATTATATGACCGCTTTACAGTGTAAATAATGGAATCTTGCAAACAATTTTTTTTTGTTTTGCAAAGGATATCATTTTCTTTATCTGCACACTGAACAATGCTATTATTTCCAAGAAAATATTAAATTTCTCTCACTTGCCCTAACTTCACAAAAATGTATATGCTTTTTTTATTGACTCCCTTATCCATTATCTACTCACATTCGTAAGAAAAATAACTGCATATATATTTCTACCTGACTGACATGGCCAATGCTATCACGTAACTCTGTACATATATTTCTACCTGACTGACATGGCCAATGCTATCACGTAACTCTGTACATATATTTCTACCTGACTGACATGGCCAATGCTATCACGTAACTCTGTACATATTTAACCGGTTTGGTTTCAGGGTTACGTCACGGTGATGCTATGTTAGGGTCACCGCTTCAACTCAACAACTAATTCATATATTTGATACTGAGGGTAATTACGCACGTTTTATTATTGATGACCTAATACATCGGGAGGTCACTATGTCAACAGGTGTTTAATAGTCATTCTGTTATATCCATGGTAACATTAATATCTTGATCTGAGAATAAACTAATTTTGCATCATTCATCAGCAAAATATTTTATCAGAAAGATCAATCAATGATACTAATTTACGTACTTTATTAGTAAAGACTGTACTGATGTACTCAGGTAAGACCACGAGGTTAAATAATAAACGATGCATCAAAGTAATATATTCTATTGGATGTTGTTCAATATACGTGTAAGTTAATCCGACTATATCAGGTCTTACTGGATACATGCGTTTCATATTCTATTCGTCGTGTCCATTTTTGTCTCAAACACAATATTCATAAAACGATAACTATAAAATTTGAGTTAAAACAAGAATCAGAAATATCAGAAGTTCAATTAATTTGTAAACCATGAGCTATGTAATCGTGCATCCTGTCCATTTTATCAACTACATCCAAAGAGCATAAACTATAACCATATATTAATTATGAAGTTATATAACAAGAAAATACAATTTCAGTACAGAGCATGACAGAAGACATTTCTCGGACAATATATAGACAGAAGACATTTCTCGGACAATATAAAGACAGAAGACATTTCTTGGACAATATAAAGACAGAAGACATTTCTCGGACAACATAAAGACAGAAGACATTTCTCGGACAATATAAAGACAGAAGACATTTCTCGGACAATGTAAAGACAGAAGACATTTCTCGGACAATGTAAAGACAGAAGACATTTCTCGGACAATGTAAAGACAGAAGACATTTCTCGGACAATATAAAGACAGAAGACATTTCTCGGACAATATAAAGAAATCAGAGTCTTGCAGACATATAACGATACCTGTACATATTAAATCAGAGTCTTGTAGACATATAACGATACCTGTACATATTAAATCAGAATCTTGCAGACATATAACGATACCTGTACATATTAAATCAGAGCTCGATTTTATTTTCATATCACAACCATATTTAAAAAAAAACGAGAAGATTTCCAGTTGTAATATCACTAAGAACTGATTAAAAACTAGTTCTTATTTAACGACATCTAGTTTAATGACGGGACTGAAATTTGAGATTTCATGTGTGGTTTTAGAGTAGTATCTCACTGCTAGGCACGATCCAGCGATTTACTAATAGATAAAATGGTAGGTTTCTGTCCACATACAAACTTTGAAAAGAAACGGGTCAGGTAACAGACAGATGGCGTTACGCGTTTTAAAATTTCACATTTATCCTGAAACATCTCGCGCAGATATAATCCTGAATGAAAGATATCGGATGTTCCTAAATATTAGCTGTCATGAACTGTGACCGATGTCCAAAAATCAATCTCAGTTACTCCAAACAAAGAAAGGAAGAACTATGCTGCATATTTGTTTCTTTTAGCATGTCACTGGTGGGAAATAAAACTTTGACCTTGTGATGCGGCTGTCATGGTCATGTTTGACCTCCACCATATACTGACTGAGATGGAACAGACTGTCTCTTTATCATTGATATGTGTCTTTGGAAATAAACAAAGTTGAATCTTATTTTTTTTTAAATCCATGCTACGTGCAAAAATTAAATTATTTAAAACAACACTTTTTCATCGGTCATTAAGGAGATAAAAAGTTGTTTATTTGTATCAACATGAGCAAGAACGCACTGGTAGGTTTCGACAGAAAGTGACCTAATATATTGAAGGTAATTTTAATGATGATCCACAAGTAGGGCATTTGAAAAGTATTTTCAGTAATATTTCTGAGAAAAAACACAAAACAACCAGGTTTGTTCTGTTTTGAAACCCGTTCTTCCTCTGGGGACAAATGTGTTAACATAGATGGCCAGCAACACGGATGAATGTGCAGACGGAATGATTAGCGTGGGCATTACCACTGTTATTTCTGTATCTGCATTGAATTGATTGAAAACAGTCTCGCCCTTTACTTCTATTGAGCTACATAATAATTTCTCCATTATGAATACAGAGCTTTAGATATCAGTGATTGCACACAGTTTTCTTATAACGGTCCGTAAATTTATTTTCATTGTCAAACTTGTACAATAAATGTGATCATTGTTCGAACAATGTTTTTGAAGTCCAAAGATTAAATGTAATACAAAGCTAACACACAAGAAAAATAATGAAACTCTTTATAACCTTGTGTGATTAAGACGCAACGCTTTTTATCACCGTATTTTAATGATTAAATAGTAGTTCAATTAGTGCCTTACCTGTGCGAGGATTTGTATAGTCCGATTAAAGAGCAAAATTTGTGTTATAAAAACACCATCTGTGAAGTTGCTAATGGGTGTTGGATCGTTATGTCTTTGTTCCAACTGGTACTAGCAATAATCATGCCACTTTAATAACACCTTAATGACAATTTATTTGTAATTGACAGAGGTATATTGTTTATGGTAGTCCTAATCACATAATTTGTATTAAATTGAGGGTATATTTGTCATGGTAGTCTTAATAAGCCTTCTCATCGCAGTGAGTAGTATAGCTTAGTATATACATATATATATATATATATATATATATATATATATATATATATATATATATATATATATATATATATATATATATATATATATATCCTGGCTCACTCAGTACTTTTTAGTTTTGAAAGACGAGCACCCTATCCCCACACGATAAAATTATAGATTACACTGGTCTACAATTTTTTAGAAGTCGTCTGCTTCAGAGATAAAATGTGCTATTTATTAGGGATTTTGATGTGCTGAATTCAAAAATGACAAATAAAACAACTGATTGGATACTGTTTCCAAGATATTTAAGTTTTTACATTTTACGTCTGTGTATATTGTGTACAAAGTAGACTTTTAATCATAAATTGTAAACCAAGATCTTTTCATGTGTTTATGGTTGCTTTACATGATAATATTTCACCTGTCCTGTTTATGTAACACTTTAAAAAACAGCAAAAGGGTTATATAAATAAAAAATATATTGAAACAAAAGTAAAAAAACTATTATGTATATATGAATACATAGTTTAGTCCTTATTCAGTGTCTACTTGGCGCTTCTTGGCTTGTCTCTTGTAGTCATTAAATGGAGCATCTCTTGTCACTCTCCAGCAATAGTCTGCAAGCATTGATGGGCTCCATTTGCCCTGATAGCGTTTCTCCATTGTTGCATTGTCCTGGTGAAATCGCTCGCCGTGCTCGTCGCTCACTGCTCCGCAGTTTGGTGGGAAAAAATCTAGATGAGAGTGCAAAAAATGTATCTTTAGTGACATGTTGCAACCAAGGCTTTTGTATGCCTTGAGAAGGTGTTCCACCAAATCCCTGTAGTTGACTGCCTTGTTGTTTCCGAGGCATTTTTTGGCAACCTAACTGGAAGGCTTTCCATGCCGTCTTTTCCTTGCCACGCTGTGCACGGTAAAATGCATCATCTCGAAGAAGTTCACGAATCTGAGGACCAACAAAGACACCTTCCTTTATCTTAGCTTCACTTAACCTTGGAAATTTTCCACGGAGGTACTTGAAAGCTGCTTGTGCTTTGTCCATGGCCTTGACAAAGTTCTTCATCAGACCCAGCTTGATGTGCAAGGGTGGTAACACATTCTTCCTTGATTCAACAAGTGGTGGATGCTGAACACTTTATCCCAGGCTCCAATGACTGTCGGAGTAGCCAATCTCTCTTGATGTAGTGGGAATCTCTCGCACGACTATACTTTGTGTATCCAGTCTGCAGACCAAGCAAGAGAGCCAGAACCTTGAAATAGCCACAAAGCTGCCACTGATGTTGGTCATAGTTTATGCACCTCAAAAGTTGTTTCATGTTTTCATAGGTTTCCTTCATATGGACTGCATGACCAATTGGAATTGATGGCAAAACACTGCCATTATGCAGCAAAACAGCCTTAAGACTCGTCTTCAATGAATCAATGAACAGTCTCCACTCATCTGGATCATGAACGATGTTGAGGGCTGCCATCACACCATCGATGTTGTTGCAGGCTACAATATCACCCTCCATGAAGAAGAATGGGACAAGATCCTTTTGACGGCCACGGAACACGGAAACCCTAACATCACCTGCCAGGAGATTCCACTGTTGTAGTCTCGAGCCCAACAGCTCTGCCTTACTCTTGGGTAGTTCAAAATCCCTGACAAGGTCATTCAGTTCACCTTGTGTTATGAGGTGTTTTCAGAGGAGGAGGATGGGAGAAAATATGGGTCATGTGACATTGATGGTTCAGGACTAGAAGTTTCATCCTCTTCCTCTTCCTCGTCTGACTCAAGTGAGAATGATTCTGGTGCATCAGGAACCGGTAGTCCTTCTCCTTGGGGTACTGTGTGTATAGCTGATGGAATGTTTGGATAATGGCCAGTCCACTTTTTCTTCTTTGACACACCGTTCCCAACTGGAGGCACCATGCAGAAGTAACAATTGCTGATATGATCTGTTGGCTCTCTCCAAATCATTGGCACTGCAAAAGGCATAAATTTCCTTTTCATGTTCAACCACTGGCGAAGATTTGTTGCACAAGTGTTGCAGCATATGTGTGGAGCCCACATCTTGTCCCGATCTCCAATTTTACAGCCAAAATAAAGGTGATAGGCTTTCTTAACCATACTGGTTATACTGTGCTTTTGTGATGCAAAAGTCACTTCACCACAAACATAGCAGAAGTTATCTGTATTGTTCACACAAGTACGAGGCATCTCTGCTCACTTTGGCTAAACAGAAATGTGTCCCTTTGCAAAATAAATCAAACACTGACAAATAAGAGAGCAAAATTTCTTCAGCAGAGTGATGTAAGCTTAGTTATGGTTGCATCATCAATGACTTATAGGAATAACATGATGCAATTCATATCATGTATGATGCAATACCAGCTTCAGAGATTGCATCATTCATTGTTTTGCCTAAAAAGCAAGTACTGTCAAAACCCAGTCATAGATTTATTGATAGACCCAGTCAAAGATGTATTTTAGTCATTTCTGGTTTAAATTGAGATCCCTTCCCTTCATAACTCACTTATCGTCCGCCATTCCCAAGTCAAGGGTCGTATGTACTGACCCAGTATCATATCTTTAAAACTAGAGCCAATCAACAATTTTAAGCATCATTTTCGTTCTCAGAGACCCAGAATTAGTAAAGTTTGACAACATTTATTGCAGAAGTATTTTGGCTGTAGACCAGTGTAAAAAAAATCCAGCTCAGCTCGTCCCCAATCTTTTATACTTTTTAGGAACAAACATACTGCTTCACACAGAATAAAAATAATTTTAGACAGTAATTGTTTTGGCATACCCCCTCTTAAATCGTCGTTGCAAACACCAATACCGTACCAATGCACGATATAATGTATTTTTTGGGGTTTTTTTTGGAAAAATTATAGGTCACGAATCCCCTACCAAATTTATTTTTGAAAATCCCAGGTCACCATGAAACTACCAATGTGTGTCTTGAAAAGTTTTAGGTCAACATAATATTACCCATCCGTAGTAGACGTACTACACACCCAAACGTTGTATTTTATCACCTTCAGTTCAGCTCTGTTATATCAGTTTTCAAGACAAATTCGGATTTAGAAGATTTGCTTTTTTACTTCAGATTTGGTTTGGTTTGGTGTTTACGACACAGCAATAAAAGCAGGTTATTTAGTGCCGAGGCAATTAGGGTAAAGTGCCTTGCTCACGGACACACAATAGTAGCCGATCCGAGCTGATCCAAATGGTAGGATTCGAAGACGCACTCTTTAGGTCGCGAGTTCGACGTACCGTACTAACGATGCTCCACAGAAGCTTTTTTTCCTTTTTTTTTCTTCAGGAAAACTAAATAAAAATTGTAAAGAATTAACTAATGAAATTATGAAAATGCCAAGAAACGGTCTATCATAACCGCTGAGCAAGCTTAGCGGAGCCACGCTTTTCACTTTTAACTTTATATTTTGTAATTTAATACAGATAAAGTATTTCAAATAATCAATAGCATTAGGCGTTATTATTCAGTGATGAAACAATCTGATTTCAGAAGTGTGACTTTTATATCAGAAACTAGATAACAACTGTAAAGAATTAACAAACGAAATTTAAAAAAATATAAAGATAAAGTCTTATCCTTAACGCAGAGAGAGCGCAGCCACACTTCTCACCTTTGACTTTCTAATTTTGTAATTTCATACACATGAAGTATTTGAAATAATCAATAACATTACAATTAATCAAATGGAATAAATACATGAAATGAATGGTTTTTACCGCCTTTATTTAGAGGTGATAATAACAGGCTAGCAAAAGAATTGAATATTACTGCAACATTTAAAATTATTGATTTTTTCGTCCGCAAATATCGAAAAACGTCTACATACACTGACAAAAAGACATATGTTACAGAAATATTTCATAGAACTCTTAAGGCTAGAATGAGGACATATTTCACTGAAAACGAAGTTGTTTTTGATCCATTTAAATAGAGTAAAATTATAGAAGGTGGTGGGACGGAATAGGACGAGTTTGATGACCTTTACGACGAAGATTACACAGGAGATGACTATGAATACACTCAATTATTAGAAAATATTGAATCTTATTTACTTAATTCTAGTCTTTCTACAGAAGGATTTACATATACAACTCCTGTAACAAAAGATTTAGTTCAGGAATATACAGAATATATTAAGCAAATATTAAACATAGATGAAGTTCAATATAAACTAATTAAAACTCATTTATACATTAAATATATAACTTTGCATTATTTTGAAATAAACAAAGAATTAATACAAATGTCTAAATTGGGTAAACCAACTATTATTTTGTCACCTAATTCTATTGCTACACAAGAGACTGAAGTGATTTTCTATGGTGTTTAGCTTCTGAAAGAGACGAAAATAGAGAGAAACAACCAAGTAGCAATCAAAAATCACAAGGACCAAGAATTATGAACCCTATATTTGAACATGATGTATTTCCTACATTACAAGACACAAAAGATAAACAACGAAAACAAGTCTCTACAACCAACAGTTACAAATAGGCAACCAATAAATAAATTATGATGAAACAGAGTTAGAAGAAATTTTAAATGATGCAAAAGAAATACATACTGATTTTAAAAATGTTAAATGCTGATTTTCAAAATTAAATTGAAAACATAAAAAAAGATTCAGAAAGAGGTTTTACTGAAGAAGGAATTGTTAACAGATCGTTTAGTGATGAAGAAGAAAGTGAATTAAGTGGTTATGTAGATGCAATGGAAGTAGTCAATTAAACAAAATATCAACGAAATCAGATGTTGAAATGTACAACAAGTACAAAAAGAAATCAGCCAAGAAAAAGATGAAAAATGGCAAGGTTAGATTAAAGGAGATAATGCAAATTTATGTAAGCACAAGGGCATACATTGTCAATTATTTAATAGGATTACAAAAGAACTTTAGAGAAAATATTATTAACATTGAGTCAAACGTTAAAGAAACTTTACCTGTATGTGAAAGGTTAAAACAATTGTTTAAAAGAAAAGATGTAACAATTGCTCAGTTTTAACAGCTATTAGTATGATAGCAGCAACTCTTGACCTAAATATATCAACCATTAGTATGATAGCAGCAACTCTTGGCCTAACTATATCAACAACCGTTAGTATGATAGCAGCAACTCTTGGCATAAATATATCAACAACCGTTAGTATGATAGCAGCAACTCTTGGCCTAACTATATCAACAGCCATTAGTATGATAGCAGCAACTCTTGGCCTAACTATATCAACAGCTATTAGTATGATAGCAGCAACTCTTGGCCTAAATATATCAACAGCCATTAGTATGATAGCAGCAGCTTTTAGCCTAACTATATCAACAGCCATTAGTATGATAGCAGCAGCTCTTAGCCTAAATATATCAACCATTAGTATGATAGCAGCAACTATTGGCCTAACTATATCAACAGCCATTAGTATGATAGCAGCAGCTCTTAGCCTAAATATATCAACAGCCATTAGTATGATAGCAGCAGCTTTTAGCCTAACTATATCAACAGCCATTAGTATGATAGCAGCAGCTCTTAGCCTAACTATATCAACAGCCATTAGTATGATAGCAGCAGCTCTTAGCCTAACTATATCAACAGCCATTAGTATGATAGCAGCAGCTCTTAGCCTAAATATATCAACCATTAGTATGATAGCAGCAGCTCTTAGCCTAAATATATCAACAGCTATTAGTATGATAGCAGCAGCTCTTAGCCTAAATATATCAACCATTAGTATGATAGCAGCAGCTCTTAGCCTAAATATATCAACCATTAGTATGATAGCAGCAACTATTGGCCTAACTATATCAACAGCCATTAGTATGATAGCAGCAGCTCTTAGCCTAAATATATCAACAGCTATTAGTATGATAGCAGCAACTCTTGGCCTAACTATATCAACAGCCATTAGTATGATAGCAGCAACTCTTGGCCTAACTATATCAACAGCCATTAGTATGATAGCAGCAACTCTTGGCCTAACTATATCAACAGCCATTAGTATGATAGCAGCAACTCTTGACCTAAATATATCAACAGCTATTAGTATGATAGCAGCAACTCTTGGCCTAACTATATCAATAGCCATTAGTATGATAGCAGCAACTCTTGGCCTAAATATATCAACAGCTATTAGTATGATAGCAGCAACTCTTGGCCTAACTATATCAACAGCCATTAGTATGATAGCAGCAGCTCTTGGCCTAACTATATCAACAGCTATTAGTATGATAGCAGCAACTCTTGGCCTAACTATATCAAATTTTATAAAAGACTTGAGAAGAGGAGGCTGTAGAGGAAATTCCACAGAATCATTCATTAATAATTTACAAAAGGTATGAAAATAGTACCCACTATTTCTTTCAATTAGCTGAACATAAAAACTAGGCAGCAGCATTGACTGGCATCAGTATCACTGTAATCAGCTGGCTTTGTACATTAGCTGGAAAAGTTATTTATTGATTAGTTGATATTTCCGTTTTGCTGTTTCTTGCACTAATTAGCTTGTTCTTTGCACTTTTAATAAAAGGTTGATGTTTGGTAAATAAAAGGATAGAAGGAAAATGGACTCCATGAAAAGCAAAATAATTGTTAACAATACTCTTAATCTATTTTAAAAAGTAAGTTACTCCCACTCCTGCAACCATATAAATAATTAAAAACGCATGTTTATTATTTAGTAACCTACGTCTAGTAATTCATGTGTGATTGTAAGACTTTTACTACTTTCATCTTTCTTGTCTACATACATGTTACTCACATTATTTTCTATTACTTCGCTGTCTATCATTTGACGAGTCGTTAGAACCTGATTAATCAGCTGCTCGTATCATATTCTTTATTACGTTCGTATTTATAGCCGTATTTTTATTTGTAAATTAAATTTATCTGATGACCTTTTACATTGTTTTTGTACCAATAATGGTTTAATCACCATATCACTGGGTAACAAAAATATACCATCACCACCGGAAGCATATTTTAATCTAGCTTTTGAACCTTAAATATATTCTTGAAATCATGCTGTAAATTTTCATCTGAGTCATAAGATTGTTCGCCTAAAATTAATTGTTCTAACAACATTTTTACAGTGTTTTGAACAGAAGAAACAGGCTGTGCAATAGATGTTCTATTTTGTACTTGAGCTATACATATATCATGAATCCTGATACTTGGAATTAGTCTCGACATTTTTTCTTATGTTAGTCTGTTGCTATAATGTACAAAAACAGTTAGCCCATCCTTTTTATTTCATCAGTCGTTAAACTAAATTTACTTCTTGACGTGACATTTATCTCCAGGATTCAACTGCTCCAGCTCATAATTATGATATCATTTGTATGCACTTAACACATTACCTGATGTAGGTTCTCCAAAACCTTGATGTACAGTATAATGTTCTTCAGGGCCATTGCCAATAATATATATGTAATCATGATTAGGACGAAATATTAAAGTTATTACAAATTATGTTAAATTGTTTTAAATTTATGGGTTTTTGTTGGATAAAAAGTTGATCACCAGGCAATGGTATTGATCATTATGACAAGAGTTTTCGTATTTACAACAAGACGTGAAACGTATATATATATATATATATATATATATATATATATATATATATATATATATATATATATATATATATATATATATATATATATATATATTACTTCCTCTGTTATACTTTAATCTGATAAATGCAATAATATTTGATATCATGATGTTGCCATCCATACTGCCCAGTTTAAATGATTTTGCCAAACTGTCATATCACACTGTGCACTGTATCTATTTATTGAATCATTAATGTAAAATTTTAAGGTGTAATTATCTAAAATGTTCAGAGTCTTGTACGAAATATAGCTGTATTCTGTCTTTTTATCTTTTTATATATTTGTGGAATGCCTTTATTAACTGGAGAGTTAAACTGACTTACACGACAAAAATAAGGTGCACTGCTCGTAAGTTTTTCTTTTTTAAATCTGAAATTTTATTAATCAAAAGTTTTAAATTTTTTATCACTGCTATATGCACTGACTAATAATGCCCAATGTCATTGGTTATATCAAATACTTTATCTGTACGAAATTATAAAAAATACAAAGTGAAAGGTGAGACGTGTTCCGGTAAGTTTGCTGCGCTCAAACATGTGTTAGGAGAAGACTATTCCTTTACGTTTTCATAATTTTGCTAGTTAGTTCTTTGCAATAGTTATTTATATTCTGAAGTAAATAAGTTATCCTTCTAAAATCAGAATCTTTTTATGATACCTGATATATAAGAAATAAAATGAGGTTAATACAAAAGTATGTTTTGTGAAACGTCTAATATGGGTGGGTAGTATTATCCTGGCCTATGATTTAAAACAAATTGTATGTTCGTAGTAGACTATGATTGTTCAAAATAATGTTAGGAGGGGGATTTGTGGCCGAGGAGTTTTCCACAAAAGAAAATAATTTTTAGTGTAGCGGGTATGGTATTGATGTTAGAAATAAAGAGTCAGGAAAATTTGCGGTCCTAAATTATTCTCTCTTATCGTGGGGGTAGGGTGTTGGTTGCTGAAAAATGAAAATTTGTGGGGTGAGCCAGGCAGTATATAGTCTATACTACTACAGTGCAAGCAGTTGCTTCTGCGCGTATTTACCAAACGACTGGAGCCGCTTTTTGTTGAGTCCACGTTAGTGAGATACAAGACATAGCATCCACTTTTCTGGCAGCAGCAACGGCACGGTGGAGTCGGCATCAACATTGTGTTAAGATTTTGTTTTTATTTTTTTCATTTGCATATATTTCCTAAACCCTTCGTTAGATTATCATTATACTTTACATGAAGCATTGTGAAGCTAAGACAATTCATTTTACGACATGCTCTCTTCATCTTTTACCACAGGGTCAAGGTCCCAGACATAATAAAATTAAGGTTTCTACTAATGTTATTTAATTTGGTAATCCTTTCTAAACCTCTGGATACATTCCTATTATACTTGGCATGAATCAATATGAAGATAAGACTATTCATTCTACAACACATTCGTAGCCCCTATGAACTTAGATACAAAGTCACAATCACAGAAAATCTGCGTTAAGTTTTTTTTTTTTTTGCCCTTCTTGGTCAATACACCTTGTATTTTGGCTATATGACTTCAAAATGAGCACAGCATAAACTATACATTGTAATTAATTTTAAGTGATAGGAGTACCTATATACTAGATTACAGTATTGTAATTAATTTTAATTGATAGGAGTACCTAGATTACAGTATTGTAATTACAAATAGATAAAAGTATTTAATCAACCGCTACTTAATCAAGCAATTTAACTCTTTTTTAGTTTGTCAAACTTCACCAGAAAATGACAATGTCGAAACAATTTCAAAATTGGTTTGAAACAATCGCTACAAATGTTCATGGAAGCACACGCACACGTGTATTCACACCACATTATTCATCTAATCAAACTAAAGTGGTCGTCACTGATCTTACAAATGAGTAACCACAACTTTAAAACAACATGCTTAGAGGGTTAATTCAAAATGTAATGTGAATCCTTAGGAGAATGTTTGGTGAAGTTTTGAAAACTTAAACAACAAAACAATAACTTGCTAGTTCTAGTGGCAGTTGATTCAATATTTATATCTATTTGCAATTTTACAATACTTGCTAGTTCTAGTGGCAGTTGATTCAATATTTATATCTATTTGCAATTTTACAATACTTGCTAGTTCTAGTGGCAGTTGATTCAGTATTTATATCTATTTGCAATTTTACAATACTTGATAGTTCTAGTGGCAGTTGATTCAGTATTTATATCTATTAGCAATTTTACAATACTTGCTAGTTCGAGTGGCAGTTGATTCACTATTTATATCTATTTGCAATTTTACAATACTTGCTAGTTCTAGTGGCAGTTGATTCACTATTTATATCTATTTGCAATTTTACAATACTTGCTAGTTAGAGTGGCAGTTGATTCAATATTTATATCTATTTGCAATTTTACAATACTATAATCTAGGTACTCCTATCTGTTAGATTCAGTAACAATAATAGTTTCTACTGTGCTCATGTGAAGTTATATGGCAACAATACATGGTGTACTGACCAAGAAGGGCGCATAAACCTTAAGGTTTTGGGTAAAGATTTTTAATTTGCTTATATTTCCTAATGTCCTAAACACTTGATGGATTTTTCCTCAACTTGGGATAATCATTATGAAGCTAAAACAATTAATTATGTTACTTATGTTGCATGCGCACTTGCTGCTTTGATCGTGGTGTCAAGGTCGCAGTCATAGAAAATTTGTATTAAGGTTAAAGTTTGTTCCTTTGCTTATATGTCTTGAACACTTTAATGGATTTTCCTCGTACTTTGGATGCATCGTTATGAAACCACGAGATTTCATTCTGCGGAATCCACTTTTGTCCCTTTCATCTTGAGTTAAAGGTCACGGTCATAGAAGATTTGCGTGAAGATTTTAGCTAAAGATTTCGAGTTGCTTATATTTCCTAAACCCTCCATGGATTTTTTTCATAAATGGAATGCCTCATTATGAAGCTAAGACAATTCATTCTATGACATGTACTCTTGCCAATTTGCCCATAGAGTCAAAGTCACAGTCATAGGAAATTTGCGTTTAAGTTTTGGTTAAAGATTTTCCATTTGCTTATATTTCTTAAACACCTTAATAGACTTTCCTCGTACATTGGATGAATCATTGGAAAACTAAGAGAATCCTCTTTCATCTTGGGGTCAAGGCCGCTGTCATAGAAAATGTGCGATAAAGTGGCAGTTACGGTTTTTTCATCAGCTTATATTTACTAAACCTCTTGATGGATTGTCTTCACACTTGGGATGAATCATTATGAAGCTTAAAACAATTAATTCTGTCACATGCGCTCTGGTCCCTTCCATCTTGGGTTAAAGGTCACAGTCATAGAAAATTTGAGTTAGAGTTTTAGTTAAATATTTCGACTTGCTTTTATTTCCCAAATCCTTGATGTATTTTCTTCATACATGGAATGAATTATTATGAAGCTAAGACATTTCATTCTGGGACATGCTCTCTTGCCAATTTTCCCGTAGGGTCAAGGTCATATTCACCGAAACTTTGTGCTTAAGTTTTGGCTAGATTTGTTTTTATTTGCTTATACTTCTTCAACAACTTGATGGATTTTCCTCGTGATTTGGATGAATCATTATGAAAGTAAGACTATTCATTCTGCGAGATGTACTTTCGTCCTATTTATCTTGGCGTCAAGACCATAGTCATGGAAAATTTGCGTTACAGTGGCGGTTATAGTTTTCATCTGCTTATATTTCCTAAAAGCCTTTGATTGATTTTCTTCACACTTTGGATGAATCATTATGAAGCTTAAAACAATTAATTATGTGATATGCGCTCTCGTCCCTTTCATCTTGAGTTAAAGGTCACAGTCATAGAACAGTTGCTTTAAGCTTATCCGTAAAGATTTTGATTTACTTATATTTGATTTACTTATATTTCCTAAACCCTTACTGGATTTTCTTCATACTTGGGATGAATCATTAAAAACCTAAGATGATTCATTCTGTGACATGCGCGATTACCCATGTGTCCTTGGGTTCAAGGTCATAGTAATAGAAAATTTACGTTTGAGTTTTGGTTAAGTATTTTTTTCATTTACTTATATTTCTTCAACACCTTGATGGATTTTCTTCGTACTTTGCCTCTTTCGTTTTGGAGTCAAGGTCACACTCATCGAAAATTTGTGTTAAGGTCCTGTTTAAAGTTTTGAAATCTGCTTTTATTTCCTAAACCCCTTGATAGATTTGTTTCTCACTTGCAATGAATCATTATGAAATAAATACAATTCATTCTACGACACGCTCGCTCCCCCTTGACTTTGTACTCAATGTAACATTCATAGAAAATTGCCGTTAAGGTTTTGGTTAACGATTTCGATTCGCTTTTATTTTCTAACTCCTTGATGGATTTTATTCATACATGGAACGAATCATTATGACGCTAAGACAATTCATTCAGTGACATGAGCCATTGCCCCTTTGACCATGAGTTGAGGGTCAATCATAGGAACTTGCGTTAGGGTTTAGGTAAAAAATTTCATTTGCTAATAATTCATAAACCCTTGCATAGTTTCTCCTTGTAATTAGCATGAAGTTAAGACAGTTCGTTCTTTAACATGCTCGCTCACATTATGACGTTGACTTCAGGTCACAATCATATAAAATATGCGTTAGGGCTTTGGTTAAAGATTTTGATTTGCTTATATTTGCTAAACCCTTGATGCATTTTCTTTATACATGGGATGAATCATTAGGAAACTAAGTCAATTCATTCTGTGACATGAGCGCTTGCCCCCTTGATCTTGGGGTCAACGTAACAGTAATGGAAAATTTGCGTCCAGGTTTTTGTTAAGGCTTTTCGTTTGCTTATATTTCTTTAACAACTTGATGGATTTTCTTTGTACTTTGGATGAAATATTATGAAGGAAAGAGAATTTATTCTGAGATTTGCACTTACCTTCCATTCATCTTGGGGGTCAAGGTCACAGTCATAGAAAAATTGCATTACAGTTCTTGTTAAATGTTTTTCTTTGGCTTATATTTCCTAAAACCCTCGATGGATTTTCTTCACACTTGAAATGAATGATTATGAAGCTGAGAGAATACATTGTGCCACACGCTCTCTAATCCCTTTCATCTTGGGGTCAAGGCAACAGTCACAGAACATATGCGTTATAGTTTTGTTTAAAGTTTTTGCATGTACTTTTATGTCCCAAATTCCTTGGTGGATTTTCTTCATATTATGAAGCTAAGACAATTCATTCTGGGACATGCTCGCTCAACCGTATGAACTTGGGAGTCAAGGTCACACGCTAGACAGCGATGCTTTGACCAAGGAAGAAACATGCAGACCCTGGCCTTCTTGCTAGGTAAAAAATGAGGTCGGATGACTTAAAAAATATGAATAAGGGATTGATTGTGATATATATATATATATATATATATATATATATATATATATATATATATATATATATATATATATATATATATGCACACACACACACACACACACACTTTCTATGATGGCAGGCAAAATGTGAGCTACACTAAATTATAGACCCCGTTGTTCAACTGCAGGGGTCAGTTACGATCCAAATTTAATACACAGAGGTATGCGTACATATGTATAGGTTCGATATCCTACCGGTCTGAACGTTGTTCTGCACGTGCGGCTTCAAGTAGCTGAGTAATTCGTAGTTAGCCCAGTACAGAACAATTCAATTTTATATTCAGTATTTTCAGTGATGCCAAGTTGGATTGTATTAGTTCAAATTTCTTGATATTCTTGCATGTTCTGACCGGTTCATTCTGATTTGACGCACGCCTATCTGTGATATTAACCATACTCAAACATCGGAATTTCACTTGCTGCTTGAGTACAGGTTGTTTCGGTTTTGAAAACTCCTTGTATTTACCTCTTTGACAAACAAATTTTGTATTTAGTGAATGGTTATGTGAAAAATAATGATCATATACAGTTCCCTGTGGGTAAAAATTTGCCGCTACACTCGAGGAAAACGTTGAACCCTCGGATTTCTCCATCCATCTCAAATTATTCCCTCGTGCTCCCGAAAGCTTTTGCATGCAACAAACCGTGTATTATCGCTGGCTGTATTCAAATGAAAGAAAAATATCAAAACAATATTTCAAAAGATAATATTAAAAACAATATCATTAGCGTATCAAGAAGACTGTTGTAGAAAAGAATTTATTTGTAACTTCTTTATATCTTTCATAGATACAACCAACTAGTCACTGAAGGACCATCCCACAACCACTTAAAATGAAGGCTCGAATGATTAACCTTTTATTTCTTAATATTGATTTCCGTACCTCCGTAGTGCAAAATGAACTTCGCTTTTCCACCAAGAACCGTATCATAAAAGCTTTAATGAAACATAAAAGGCTTAAATTAGAATTACCGTAATTTGTTCGCCTCCTAAACAAGCTGCAAATGCTTCAAAAGGATCAAAGAAGTTTCTTATTTACTCTCTACTTTCAATCTAAATTATTATACAATTACAAAAAACTGGCAGCACGCTGCAATCAAGATTAAAGAAGACGTGAAAGTTGAAAGTTTATATTCACAAAGGTGTATTGATATCTTTCTCTTTGATTATTACGGTTTGAAAGCTGTCAGAAATCAATTTAAAGAGATCAAGATAAATAAATATCATACTTTTTAATAGGATATTGGAAAACTGAAGAAGACAACATGCTTTAGTGCTTCAATTAACAAACTGGAGCGAACATCAGAAAGTTCTGAGTACTGCATTGACAAAAACTAATTTTCTACCTTTTTGGTCCAGATAATTATTTATTTAGCCATTTATGTGCACATGTTAGTAGTCAACAATCAATACTTTTATTTAGATACTTCAGTTTCATACTCCATCGCGTTCGAAATCAAGAAGAATAATTACAAGTTGCCAGGTCTTGTTTTATAAACGAAATATCAGACTTTTTATGGAGATGATTTAATGGTTGAATCAGTTGGTCCATGTATCTACCTTCCAGGTACATTAAAGCAATTAAATGGATTTCTGACCGCATAAATAAGACTAATTCTGGTCAATATTATCTCCAGTAAACTATCCTCCCTTTCAGCCATAGCTGCTACCCTCCTGGTCAACCTGTATACCACTTGTTTCTAAATAAGGTCCCGGGTAGGGAGATTGTTTCACTATCATCCCGATTCCTCACGGTTAAATGCCAGTCGGTTTACAAATATATGTGGCAATATGTGGTTATTCTTTCAATTCTTCGCTATTGTTGATCTCTGAAATTTCCTTTCGATAATCTCTTGGACAGGATCTCTATACCTCTTTTCTAAATTCAAAGTTATGAATATCAAGGGTAAAACAATAAGAAAGAATATAGATTACTTTACCTTCCACAGACATATGTTGAGTTTCTATTAGTGGTAAACTTAGTCTATAGCTATTTCGCTAGCAAGTAATATACAATTTTCCTCAATGTTTCGTCCGTCCATACGTCCGTGTGTCAGTCTCTACGTATCTACTAACATTTATATGTCCGGTTGTAGTGCATTTTTTGTTTGCTTTCTTGCTCGCTTACCTGCCTGTTTGTTTCGTTAATTTATTTTCTTAGGAAAGGCAAATGTCCATACGATTTCTGCTCTGTTTCCCCTCATGTAAACAGACTTTTCTACTTAATTAAACCAAGAAAATAAATGTAATGGATCTATACAATTTGGCACACTGAAGCACTCAGGCCAAGCAAGTATTCTTTTTAACACTCCAACATGTGTAAACCCTGCAGCAGAAAAGAGTCAAGGTGTCATCTGTGATTGGCATCAATTTTCATGACGCCGTATATGACACTTGCTTCCAATGACTTCCGTCCCATTAAGGAAGTACAGAATCGTTTAGCTCGGCACTTTGCGTTTGGAATCCCTCTTGCGCTTACTTGCCTATTTATCCGTAATTATATTATTTCATGTGGAACATATTGTCCTTGCCTTGATCAATGTGGCACCAGTGTGCCAAAGCCTTTCTTCTTAACCATTTGTATAAATTAATAAATCAGCCATACAGTCGCTGCGGAGAAAATAAGAGGTTCGTGTTACTAAATTACTGCCTTCCTACAGCTATTAATAATTGTGTGGGTTCGGCACAGTTAACCCTAAGGCTTTCGAAACGGTCGACAAACCCGTGCTCTTTTTCTTAACCTAAAGACATAGCTACAATCTTATCATACCAGCTTCTCATGTTTTATGATGTTTTCTCTTGTATCCTTAATATTATTAATTACAGTCTTGGTACTGCAATTGATTGTGCAGAAAATAATAAACTCATTAGTGTGAAGGAATGAAATTGAATGATAACGGCAAGTTTAAGCATTTAGTCGTCAAGATTAAGCATTTAGTCGTCAAGATGCTCCATGCAAAGAATGCAAAGAATATGTCCTTCTAAAATTTTTATATAATGGTGGTGATCAATTTTGGTGCTAATGACAGAAAAGAATATACGTCTTCAATTAAACAGAGCCCTTATATGTAAAATGCAGTAAAGGAAAGTATTAGTATGCTTGTGAGATATGGTGGGGAAAATTATGTCTTATTCTGTTAAATATCCCTTCATTGTGTCAACATTTGTGACTGTGTGAAGAACGAAGATTACTTATAAAATTCATGTGTCCAAAGTGTACATTCTTTTAGGATTGACATTGATGGGGATTAAACGATAAACAAACTATGTCTAGACGTCAGTAAACCCAGTAAAGTATTCGATCTTAAAACAGATCGTGGAAATGAAATACTTTTAATGGTCATCACATGTGATTAGTAATAGAGGCGAACTGACATCGCGGCTGTCCGCCCACGTGTCAAGTACATATAATTAGCCAATCAACCAATTGAATCAGTGATCGATAAGGCTAGTTAACCCTATCTAGATAAGACAGTTTCGAATTTAGGTTGTTATATATATATA
The DNA here is from genome assembly GCA_029931535.1 of Margaritifera margaritifera. NCBI lineage: Eukaryota > Metazoa > Mollusca > Bivalvia > Unionida > Margaritiferidae > Margaritifera > Margaritifera margaritifera. The sequence goes on along the minus strand of JAQPZY010000927.1, from coordinate 397,843 downwards.
TATATATATATATATATATATATATATATATATATATATATATATATATATATATATATATATGTTTGTGTGTGTGTGTGTGTGTTAACTTAACATAGCAAAGATCTTGTAGGTTTTTTGTCAAAATGTTATCAAATTTTGCGATGTATTTTAAAATGTAGCGAGCCTAACTCTGCTCAGTTTCATTTTAGAAACTCTAATCGTACAAAATAAAAATGCACATGGAAATAAGATGGGCGAATCGCTCCGCCTTTATTAGTAATGTCAATTTCATGTAACAGTTCTTTTGTCACATTTTTTCTCTTCAAAGTATTGTCACGCTATAAATGTGCCATTGCCAGTTACAGGAAGTAAGCTGATTCTATAGCCTGTTTGCGGTCTAAAATAATTTGGCGTAAGCATTGTAGGCAATTTTTTTTTAAAATTACATTTTTCAATGAAACTATTCTCTTTTTAAACCAAATACAGACATTTCCTAATACTCACGTTCATAGAATGAGAAAAAAGTATGTTTATTATACAGTCATTGAAATAATGAAAAGATTGTACCATGAAATACTTAAAGATTAAAACAATAAACATCCAACATCTCCTTATTTACGATGGACGTGGCGTGGCTTCCTTGAAATGAAAGAACCTCCCATATCTGTTTTTGAATGCTATGCATGTCAAAGTACATCCAACTCAAGGATTACGCCTAGAGTAAGATTTCATCAGCTAATGCACAAATAAAATGATGGCAATTCAGCTATCCTATTCAAGCCTTTGTTTTCCACGGATCTGTAAGTCGTCCAAGCGACCCAAAACAACAAAAATGTGGCCACCTTTGACCATTACCCACATTATAGCTCATAAGATTTCATCACCCCGAACCTTCTGTCAAAATCTCTGAGTCAGCAGAGAATTTACCATTGGTCGCTTATCAGTAGCCTAGCACGAAAGACCCCACCCCTCCCTTCCCCCAACCTCGCAAAAACTTAATTATGGGGCCCCGTGCCAATAAAAAAAGTTGTTTGATGGGAATTTTGGGCCCCCCCGGGTTTTGCCCCCCCCCCCCCCCCCCCCCCCCCGTTGCAGGGGTTGCTCGGGCGGTTGCCTCGACGCTACTGTATTCTCCATGTATTATTTGAATTTAAACAGATTCACAATTAAGTAATTAAGTGCGATCAGTAAAGTCAAGCTGAAATAAATGGCGAGTATTTGTCAGGTATGTTCTTGTAGCAGTAGCTGATAAAAGTGTTTGCTCAAGAAAATGGAAACACATGTTAGCCCAATCGATCGACACCGACAAGCAGCCATGAAATGAAGTCTATTTCTGAAAAAAAGATTAACAACGTTTGTAAAATACAATCTAAATTCTTAATGAGTGATGTTAATTAAGCTCAGGGATGAATTAAGTATGGAAACATCGAGGTATCGGATAAAAAAATCTTGACAATTCTTTTTAGCTTTGATCATAGTGGCTGGATGTCCAAACAAAAGACTAACTTCGACTGACACGGTTACGATGCATAAAACCAACTGCATGAAAACTCTACATCTGTGGTTCTGTAAGGAAGTTTCTAAAAGACACGTAGTTCTTCGTTCTACTAAATAAATTATCTAAAGCGGTGTCAGAGGAAAAAATGACCGTCTGAAACTATATGCCCAAGGGAACTAGCAAGTCGAAACATATCACGATACCTCAGATCATAGGTTGAGGAAATCTTCTACAGATATTAATACTGATATGCATCAAAATATAAAACTTATTTAAATATAAATATGATTTTAAGGGCAAACATTTTCACAATAAAAAAAAAAGAAATCTATTGTCACTCCTTATTATGGTCAGCATTACATATAATATAGCACATTTCGTATAATTTAAAGATCATATCTCTTTCTTTTTTGGACCAATGTGTCAATAGTTGGTAACGATGATGAATATGATGGTGTTTGTTCTGGTGATGATGATGATGATGATGATGATGACGATGACGATGTTTGTGCAGTACCGGCGCGTAAAGGGCGGGCGGGGGGGGGGGGAGGGGGGCCAATTGCCCCCCGGCGCCAGGCGAAGGGGGGGGGGGCGCCGTCGGGATTTTTTTTTTTTGCAGCTGAAATATTCATAGGATTTCATGTAACGGGGGCAATTCTTCACAAAACTTATGTTTAGGACGGGGGGAGGGGGGTGAGGGCGGAGGGCGGTAACTGACATAAAAACTGTTTTCTGTGGCAAAGTAGGGGCGCCACTAAAGAACATTGCCCCCAGGCGCCTCGGTTTTCGCCGTTTATTTCAAGATTGACCTAAGAAAGTAAATTTCATAAACTGCTTTCATATAATTTGAACATGAATTCGAATATTTTTTGTCCTTATTACTTACATTTCTATTTTTATAACATTACCAATTTATGTAAAGTCTTCAATTGATGGCTAGAAGTGTTTTCATTCACAATTCGATTAGACTCGAATTGCACCATTTTTAGCAGAGGGTACTGGTCTCTTTTATATATATATATATATATATATATATATATATATATATATATATATATATATATATATATATATATATATATATATATATGGTATCCAGGTTAATCAAATCTCTCCATCCCTCTTTCACACAGTTTAAAGTTAAAAACTCCCATAGTAATCTTAGTGAAACTCATCCTCTTCCGTCAGTGGAAACAAACGTATCGTGTCCATGAAGACGATACCTCTTCAGAACCTTCAACCGCCTTGTAAGTCTCCTTCCCACAGTTTTAAGTGGATAGTAATCTTAGCGAAACTCATCTTCTTCCGTCAGTGGAAAAGACGCATCGTGTCCATGAAGACGATACCTCTTCAGAACCTTCTACCGCCTTGTAAGTCTCCTTCACACAGTTGTAAGTGTAGAACTCCATACTAATCTTAGCGAAACTCATCTCCTTCCGTCAGTGGAAAAATTCATGAACTTGATAACTCTTCACAGCCTTATACCGCCTTGTAAGGTTATTTACCTGCATTTTACAACAGATTTGATTGTGTTTCGCTTTCTTGAAATCTAATATTGGGAATTTCCTCCCATCTTCTCGTGTTTGAAGTGGTTCAATAATCTCGTTTGAAGATTGAATACTTGTTATCACTTCGGACTTAATAAATACCATGCACACTTTTAACTACATTTCTGCAAAGTTATAGGTAATTTAAAAAATAGCTTTAAATATAAGAGATTGTCAAAATAGTTTGCGATTTTGAAGGTAAATTGACGTTAATCATCGTAGGTTTGGGTATTTTGCTGAAGACTTGGACACAAGAGGAAGCTTTCTGATTTTGAAGCAATTGTTTTGGTAAAATGTACATAGTACATATAAATTTGCATTCTAAACTTGCCTTCATGTTTCCTGACCTGAATATTGATTTTTTTTAAAGGGAACTATGCCAATAAAGTTTGTATCACGTGTTTTGTGATAGATTCTTTGGCAATTCACTGGTCATACAACTTTAATTTTACTCCAATATTGCAGATGGATTTGTCTTGAAGATAATATTACGTTAATACGAAGATAAATTAGTTACTTTAAAGCATACTTGCAAGCTTCTAAGTGTGTGTCGTCTTCAGCTTGCTTTTATAGACCGTGGGAAGTTGTTTAATGGCATGGACTTGTGCTAGCAAAATTAAGATATGTACTGTGTATTGAGGCATCTACAGGTTTAGTGTTTCTTGCTACATTGCCATTAGCGGCAATCGCAAAGAGTGCGCATTTAAAACTTCCGGAAATAATATAGAACCCAAATTCTTCTAGTAACCATCGTTTTCGGCAAGATATAAGGATATTTAATGAAATATAATCTGCTTATGGCCATCATGCGTCACTGACAAACTATTTTATTCCTAAAAAAACATCCACTTTGTATGGATACAGACTATTGGTAATTGGAAATCAATTTTCTTCTTGCGCGTAATCAACCATTTTTATCAGCTTGATATGGTAATATAAGAAGCCAATTCACTTAGTTTTTACTATCTTGACGACTATATACTGGACATTACCGCTATCGTTCAATTTCTCCTTAGGGTTATAATTTAATTGTTATATTTTCTTCAAAATCAATCACAGCACTAAGACGGAAATTAATACAATATTTGGTGAACGAAAGGAGACAAATTACTGCCAGAGCGCCCTAAAAAGATAAGAGTTTAATCTTTGAGATAAATAGCAAATTAAATGAAATAAAGTATGAATCATTTTTGAAAGCACAGGGCTTAAACTTGATACAGGCTGACAATAACGAATAATCGTGGGAAGGCGGTAAGTTAGTAATATGAACCCCTTATTTTCTTCACAACAACTGTTTACTTGACTTATCCATTCCTTAAAAAACGATTAAGAAGAAAAGGTTTAACGCACTGGAGTTGTTTGGATCAGAACAAAGACGATCTGTTTCACCTAAATGACTTCAGAGAAAAGAAAGAGGCTAATATGCACCTGATGGATTCTGAAAACGAAGCGCTAAGCTGTGTTTTTATACACTCTTGATGTAGTAAAATTTTAGGAAGCAAGTAGGCGTCATGGCGTCATAAAAATTATATCAATAGCTGATGATACCCAACATTCTTTTGTACTGTATAGTTCAAACATGTTAGTACATTGAAAAGAATGAGTTCAAGGTTAGCTTGCCGTAATCTGCGCTGATACGTGATGCAATTAATCAAACACTGCGGTTTCATATGGGCAGTCTTGAGTTTTTGTTTTTCTTCTTGGCAACTGCACAAAAATCTTGTAACTCCTCTGATAACTTTCCTTTTTAAAAAAAACATATACATTACATTTCATAGTTCACAATGTTTGATTTTCCAAACGTTTATACCATTTTAAAAATAAAACATTTGTTAGATTGTCCTCAAGTTGTATTTTTTCGGCTTATACGTGTTTAGTGCTTATCTGGATTGCGGAGGACGACACTTTGATGCCAGGCGTTCTTGTCTAGCTCATGTACACTTGCCGACCGTTTAATCCTTCAAGGGTTAAGTCTGGTTCCGACCTTGCTTTAATATCAAGGGTTATTTCTGGCTCCGACCTTGCTGAATAAATCTATACTAAAAGTATTTTATACTGTATCGCAACGTCGCAAGTAACCCTTAACTATGGAATAAAAAGTAAAAATTGGCAATTCATATTTCATCTGTGATACAACAAAATCTCGTAACTTATATTGGGTCATCTGGATTGTACAGATGATTAGGTAAAGTCCGGAATAATCAACATTGAAGTATTGAGAGAAAGCTATTGATAATAGACGTGGAACACAACCGATTTTTTTAAAATCCTTGAACCAGGAAGGAGCAAATTGACTGGCTGCATCATTGTGCTTTTTACATGCAATCGTTATTTCATTTTGTATTCATAAGCTACCCCCCCCCCCCCGCGCCCATATACAAAAATAACAAACAAACAAACAACAAAACAAAAACATTTTAATTTTTTTTTATAAAAACTATCCCAAAACGAATTACTAATGCATCTTTGTGAATCCAGTCATTGTCAGTAGCAATGTGATTTTAGCTGCTTGACCAGTACGATAATTACATCAATAGTAATGGTTTCTTTGTCTTGTAATTATTCTTTTCTAACAATACTCGAAATATTTAATTGAGTTCCCCGTTCATGTCGATTCAGTTATTGTCTTTAAATATATAATTCTTTTAATTAATACAGACAAGAAGAAAATCACGGAATATACATTTTAGTAAATTTCAATCAGTTCATCCTAAACTAGATTGGGCTCCGGGTGGCCGAGTGGTCTAAGGCGCTCGCCTTTACAGATCACTCACATCTCACCTCTATCCGTGTGGGTTCGAATCTAGGGTCAGCCCCAACCCCTGTCTGTGCAGTTTCTAAACAGCTTTGTAGATTGATATATTTCATATTTTAAAACGTTACACCATATTAAACAAAAGTGTTACAACAGTATAGTTTCAGAATTATAATAACTTAATGTTTCCCGTTAATGATTGTTTCATATGATGGATAAATGTGGTATCAGAGATATACATGAACATACATTGTATCAAAGAGCAAAATATTTTATTATCTGAAGGAGTTCTTCATGAGTATCGGATTTATTATGTTTTTATTCTTTAGAGTAGGACATTTAATCATGGCACTTTAATAGAAATGCCTAGAAAAGAACAAGAAGTTAAAATATACTCTCGGTTAATTAAACATAAAATCTGTCATTAAAGCGGCGTGATTAAATGTCCTACTAAGAAACAAAAACATAATGAAATTCGATATTCATGAAGAACTCCTTCTATTCCTATCAGATAATAAAATATTTTGCTCTTTGATACAAGAAAATTGGACTACACGTGTCCTTGTACAGGTGATACATCAATAATATTGTCAATCAAAATTACAAGATACGGCAATAAAAGCTTGGCACCTTATTCACACAAGAACCATGGCAAGCCAATAAATAGTTTTAATTAGGTAACCAGAGTATTTGTTCGTGCCTTTGAAGCTTTAGAAATAATTATATTGTTTAAACAATGAACAAACCTAGTGTATTAGCTTGACAACAAAATAGAATTAGGAACAGGAAAGTATGGAATAATATAATAAAAAAGCGCTTTATCCTTGTCTGAGATATTACCATGCTACGCAGTAAAAAGTCTAACATTTTCTAAACAATATGCTCAAAAGAAAGAGGTGAAAGTGCCCGCAATAATCACGCTGTTTGTTTCTTTGTCTGTGTTTTAAGCATACAATGCATACATATTGTTTACTCTGTTTGAAAAGAGTGCAGACGAAGATGAAAACAAACATTGAATCATAATGTAAAATTATCCTGCTAGTCAGACAGTATGTATGAAACATTTAAACACTGTCTATGATATTTTAAGGATTGAGTTGGATGTGTGGGATATCGGAAACAAGTTGTATTATCTGATAGCAAAAGATATCTGAAACCTTAAATGAAACTAAACTGTACAATTAGCGTAGGATATACGACATTCTAAATGAGACGTTTGCAGTTGGTACTTTGGATTAAGGCATTTTGAGAATCGTGACTCCATCTTTCTATCACGTTACCAGCTTCTTCTCCACCTACACCTTATCTGTCGACCAATTGAACACTGAATGTTGCTCTTTAATCACCACTTAAATTGTCCGTGCAAAGAACAGGAATCGGGAGTATAACCGAGCGCCCGTCAAATGTCATCATTTATCTTTTAATCATCTCAAATGTCAGTCCCTTCAAAGTTCTATATGCCATTATCTTTGCTGCAGTTTTTAATCAGTTCTTAATGATATTCCGACCACATATCTCCTCAATCGTCGCTGTCGAGGATGAGTTAAATAATTGACTTAAATAACATTTGTTTCGATCCACAGTTGTCAATCGGATCATCTCCAACACGGCACTGCGGGGTAATTTTTGACTACTCTAAGGCTCAAAGTAGACTGTGATGCCTGTATTGTGTACAAAAGTTATCTAGCAGCGTTTGATTGTCTGTGATGGGTCATGAGCAGGACGCATTATTGCAATCTTCCAAAATGAAATGATCAACCTTTTGAACTTTATTTACAACTTATATATCCTCCTAAACATTGAAGCTTGACGGATGTAGTACATAAATGGAACAATTAGAGAATTAGGCTCGGATAGCAATATTTATAAGCTCCTTTAGAAACAGCAGCTTAATTTTAGTCTTGGTAATATGGCATTAAAAAAATTGGTATTTTGCCCAATTTCTAAATCTATATCTATATAAATACTTGTGTTGTTTCTTTATTGCTCAATCATGTTTTTATTCTATTATCCTCTTTTTAAAACTAACTCTTCATTTCCTGTATTGTCTTGGCTGACATTTAATCTTACAACGAATGCTCCTCAATAAAAAATAAAAAAATCTTGCCAATTTGCATTCACTTATATAAATGGAACGAACAACAAAAAAAAAAACACATTATTTTCCAGTAAATATTATCTTGACACAAAATAAGGCACTATATATCTAGTCCAAGGATTGTTCTATAAGCATTCTCTACGCTAAAAATTTGAATTTTATATGAAGTATTAAAGAATCAATATTTCAATAAATTCGGTGACACCTGGAGATAATTAATGTCACAGGTCATATATTGATGGGAAAATCTTATTGCTTAGTTGGAGAACTGATTTCATTGAAAGTTTAACATTGAAGGCTTTGATCTTGCAAGGTGTCCTTTTATCTCATTAAACATTTTTTAATTACTAAATTGATAGTCAGTGAGAAAGAACAAAATGAGATTTGATTCCAAGTATATGGATAAGCCAGTACGTAATCAAGGAAGGAAAGTGTGTACGAAGCAATGTAGCTAGTTTAATTCAGCCAATAAATAATAGTTGGGACGGTGACTTTAACCGAACACCTGCAAGCATCGTAACCAACTCCCCACCCACTGATGTCGAGAAATATCTTCATATATATATTAGTTTATCTTTGCATCGTGTCCAGTGTATCAAGAAAATGTCGATGAAAGTCGTGTATGTTAATAGGACATCATCGCGACATGACCTTAAGCCTAGACCGGTGGACAGATTAAAAGTAACAATCGATTGTAAAGACTAAACTTGTCCTTCCAAATGCTGTGTAAAAGGGAGATCCTCGGTATCCTTTTCTGTTCAAGTGTCATTCTTCATTAGCTTGGGGGGAAAAATGGTCGATTGAGGGTAGAAAACTATTATTTTCTTGTGGAAAATCAAAAGGAATTGTATGCCAAGTATGAGAAAATTTATGTGATTTTAGAACTTATTTAGAATCAATGGCACCTTTCCAGGCTGCGGATTCAGACAAAGGTTGTGCTTCGTGCGCAAACTGACTGACATGGACAAGATTTTACTATTTTGACTATCACACCATCTAATCTAGTAGAAACAATACCAGCAAGAGATAAATCACGATCATAACTGTTACTTTGCTCTGGGCAACTTTATTTAATAAACCTGTGACATGACCAACGATGGCAAACAGGGCAGCATCTGACTTATTCATATTGGAAGCATCTTGGATAAAGTTTCCTATCGAAGAAAGAGTAATCAATCACTAGGATTCCAAAAGCGGAATTCTACCTTTGACTGGGTGCATTTTTACTCTGGCCTGATAGTCAAGGTTTGCATTCAGCTCTGTATAATTGTCTTATGCATCATCTGTCTGTAATCTGCTATGATTAGTACTTGACGTGGTGTGGGTGACAAAAATCGCAAAAAATAAAGCATGGCAGAAAAACACAAAACAGGTTAATTGCGGACATTTTCTCCTGCAAAACATGCACGCATAAAGTGGAGAAAGGACCGTATTCTAGCGAAGGAAATATCACTGACGGACACACACACACACATATACACACACACACACACACACACACACACACATATATATATATATATATATATATATATATATATATATATATATATATATATATATATATATATATATATAAAGTCTGTGTATAAACAAAGCAGTCCTAAGTAGCCATATGCACATAGAGATCATGATCTACGATTGTTTCTACAATCAAATCTTTGAGCTCTCATAAACATTTCTAGTCACTTGAATTATTCAACGTACATTTGATCGTTCTACACAGTTTAACATGTTGAGTATCTGAGATAAGCCCATTGCGTTCAGTTGCGTTCACCACTATAAGTTGATACTGTTTTTCCTGACTTATACATATACGCCTTATGAAATTGTTCACATTTGCATTTTGCATGGATAGATGAATCTTCAGATGAAAGTTACAGACTGCACAATTTTGTTATTAATGATAGTATAGGTTGAGTATTTCAATATTTAGTATTTATACGTTCATTTTGTTTGGAATCACATTTTATATTGTAACATGCTGGCTTTTATTGCCCTCTGCCAGATACAATCGAGAATGTTTGAATTAAAATATATGCGGCGGAGAACAGTGCAGTTAATTTATCGGTTGTTAATAATGATGCATCAGCCCTTTTAATATCTTCATTTACAGCCATTACACTAAGCAATCTTTGTGGAGGTCCAAGCCAACGAAGCAACATATCAATACCTGATGATTAGTTTCTGGTAAACGTAAATATACTGAATATATCATTTTGTACTTTGTAAATTGTCCAGTAACAATGTAATGTTTGAGTGAGGTATTGACTCAAACACTGTGCCGTTACCTGCCTTTTCTACTCTTAGGTTGGTCGAGAATAATCCATTTGTTATGGCCATCACGTTCGTGTAATTAAACATTCATTCCATTGTCTAATTCAACGATTGGAATACGCATCCGGAGTCACAGTAAATTCATTTCTACTTGTAATTTAAATGAATGTCATCTCAGTTTAAAAAGACATGAAGGGAGGATATTCTCCCATTTTGCGAGCAACATGTTGATATTTACATGTACCAAAGATAGCTTATAGTGCCGTCCTATCTGGGTCGATCGCGGAATCTACTTTGCTGTAAAAAATAGTCTTGAAGTTAGATTGTCAACAAAATCTCGCCACGCATCAATCAATACAGCATGGTAAATTCGATCAAGATTTATTTGCAAACAACCCCCACCCCTCCCCCGTAAAAAAATGGTTTCTCACAAACAGTTGAGGTAATTAACTAACCATCAAAATGGCACCGATACCGTCAATTTAAACTCCCCTAATAATCATCTGATATTTTCTTTAGGAAAAAAATCACGAGTTACTAATTTTCGTAGGAGTTCGTATCAAATTATTGGAATAGTTTTTCTCAAGTGACAGGCATGATAAAATACATTTCGAAAAATACTAAAATATACACTTTACATGCTGAAAATGATACCAGTATTTTATATAACAATATTGAAGAAAAAGTAGAATCTGAATTGCATGAAATTATTGACACATCATTGATCCTCATTATGTTGAAGTGTTGTTGCTTTTCCGTCCATACGAGGTTACTTTTCATTTTCATTATGGAGTTTTCTTGCTAAATCCACCTTAACAGTCAAGAGGTGCCTCGTCCAACCACCCCATGTGGGGTGGGGGTGGGGGAGGGAGGAACTTGCAAAATCAATTAAATAAATAAATTAGGTAACTTCTATCTGTAAGATTGCTTTTTCGATCGTAAGTAGTCAGCCAAACTAATGCGAGGGATTTGCAGCGGATAGAAATATCTTCTTAACAGTTGTCAGTTTGAAAAAAAAGGCTAAATTCTATGTCGTCTCGATGTATTTATACTGATTTTGGTACAGGTTTAAAGGGTCTGAATCATTGTATTCTTCCTGACCTTATTTACATTGTAGTTAGAATTCAGTACGAAATAAATGATATTTTAGAGGAATATTCAATAGCATTTGCTGTCAATATATTGATAATATATTTAATTACTTTGATTATATAGGGCTCTATAAATTTCACCTCCTATAAAAAAATAAGTGTGAAAATCACCTTAATTGTTATGCTAAAATTCAAAAAGAACGGTCATTTCGTTGAGCAAGCTCAGAGAGCTGTGTTTTCCGTAATAAACAAATTGAGGATGTTATAAGTACTTATTGATACACAGCTGTTATTATTTGATGTTATGGTTGTGCATATACTTGTGTATGGTTTACAAGTATAGAGTTTTGAAGATTTAAAGCTTACCGTATGTACTCAAGTATAAGCTCTTACCAACTGCAAACTATACAGACCCAGATCTGACGTCGCATAATAAGCCGGCAGATCTGGATCTATGCAGTTTGTAGGAACTAATCAGTAGAACAAACAACATAGACCCTGATCTGCAGGCGCATTATGCGACAGCAGATCAGTGTCTATGTTGTTTGCTTGTAGATTCAATTATACGCGAGTATAAACGGTATTTAATTGTTGACATACAATTTTGTAAAATGCTTTTAAATCTTGTAAAATGCTTTTAAATGGTAGAAATAGCATACCAAAACGCATGATTCTTGGAGAGTTGGGACGATTTCCCATGTCTGATACTGTAAAAGAAAGGATGGTAGATTTCGCGTGTAAGTTAATGATTTGTAAAAAAAACAAAAACAAAAAAAAAAAAAAAAAAAAAAAAGACAAACAACTATTTACTATATATTTTATACAGCATTATTGTAGAAATACGTAAATGGAACGAATCAATCCCCATGTTTACTTTGTGTCAGAAATATTTTACATGAGCACGGATTGTCCAACATATTCGATTAGCAAACCTTTCATAATTTCAGATGACTAAAATCGACAGTAGAACTTAGACTGAAAGACCAGTTTAAACTGTGTTGGCTTGATTGTATACAACAGATCTAAATATGTTTAAATATGAATTTAATATGTTAGCTATGTCATTTTTAAATATGAATTTAATATATTATCGATGTCATATTAAATACGAATTTAATATGTAAGCAATGTCATTTTTAAATATGAATTTAATATGTTAGCTATGAATTTTTTAAATATGAATTTAATATGTTAGCTATGTATTTTTAAATATGAATTTAATATGTTAGCTATGTTATTTTTAAATATGAATTTAATATGTTAGTTATGTCATTTTTAAATATGAATTTAGGTTTAAAGAGTACTTAACTATATTGTCATTTATGTTAACACTTGACTATTGTAAATTAAGAACAGGAAATCCTAGATTACCATTAGAGTGTGGTGTATTATATGGTATTCATGTTAATTATAGACTGTGCCAATTTTGCAGTTTAGGCGTATTATATGGTATTCATGTTAATTATAGACTGTGCCAATTTTACAGTTTAGGTGACGTTGGTGACGAATATCATTGTCTCATGAAACGGCCGTATTTGGACAATGTATCACCGAGTTTATATAAGCGAGTGTTGATTTATCACTGTCTCATGAAACGGCCGTATTTGGACAATGTATCACAGAGTTTATACCAACGAATGTTGATTTACATTTAGGTTCTTATCAACTACAAAAATATTGCAATACGAATAACAAAACCATAACAAAACCATAACAAAACCAGCCCTTTATATTTAACTCAATTCAACATGCAAATAATTAGGAAAGTGCTACGTAATCGTATATTCACATGGAGGGGACAGGGGCCCATACCAGCTCCTCACAGTGCGTATGCCGATGTGAAAAATCAGGTTTTTCAAAAGAAAGAGATCAATGTAAAACTTCCGGATTATTACTCACAATATACAGCAAATCCTATAAAACCGATTATGTAAAATCCTCATAAAGCTCTGGCAACCACTATATGTATCATGAAAGGGGACAGCGGCCCAAAACCAGATCACACTAAGCATGCCTATAGAGAGATTCAGTTTTCCGACACAAAAAAAGAAATTAATACAAAGCAGTAGGGCTTCGTATATACATAATTTAATAGAACCGTAGAATGCGTATGAAGTCCTTAAAGGCCTAAAACACTAAGAACCATAATATGGGTCATAGAGGGGACTCTGTGCATGAATATGGGAAGCGTCAAGTGTTCCAGAAACGGAGAACAAGAAAACATTGTCAAAAGTCTAGCTTACTATATAGACATATTCAAGAGAACAGAGTCTAAAAGTCTAAAACACAGATAACCAACATATGGGTAAAAGCAGAGACAGGGGCATACACTAGCTCAGAGTATGCATGTCCGTGTGAAAACGTCGGTTTCTTCAGAGAAAAAAATAATTGTCAAAAGTTGGACTTATTATACATAATATAATAGACCTTATCTAACAGACTAAATACAATTCTTAAATGCCCCAAAACACTGTCAATTATCATATGGGTCACGAAGGGAACAGGGCTCCACACCAGCGGACACTACGCATGCCGATGGGAAATATTTAAGGTCTCGAGAAAAGGAAATCAATGTATATATTATAATAGATCCTAGACAACGGATGATGTAAAGCATTTAAAACCCAACAACACTGACAACACCCTTATGGGTCATAAATTGGACAGGGGCCACCTCACAATGTGGATGTTAAGGGGCAAAATAAATTAGGTTTCCGAGTATAAGAGACCAATGTAAAAAGTCGACGTTTCCATACTGAATAAAACAGACACCATACCACGAACTATAAGCACCTTTACAGCCCTAAACCCTGAAAAACACCCGATGGATCATGCCATTCTCCTCTCAGTGGTTTACCTCTAATTGGAAGAAGGATAATAGCACTGCCACAGCGCTATAAAGTTGGTGGTAAAATACCACCTGGTGAAAACCGGATCACACTCAATTTATACTGCATTTTCTACGATCTTTTCTCTACTCTGGCTTTAGTGTAGAATAAGAAAATTATACCTAATACGTAGGAGGAAAACGTCAGAAACTCTTTACTTCAGAGTTGGTGCACAGGGCTGACATACAAGGTAGCAGGCGGCAGACGTCACAATATACCGATAACCTCACAATGAAACGCATCTGAGCCGCCAGACATAATCTGGTTATTTATCAATCGTTTTTGAATAGATTTAAATCTGTGATTAAAGGAGGAATGTTCCATCCAGTCAATCTGCTCGTGTACTAATGCGGGAAGACAATGGACTAAGGTTTAGATGACACAGGGGTCAAAACAGCCGTATGGCAGCGATATATTCTGAAAGAATTTGAGCTTGTGAGGAGTATGGGGTCATCGAGGAGACATGCAACACAACAGCCCACACTGTGCATGCCCGTTGGAAAAATCGGATTCTCGAGAAAAAAGATATAAATATTAAAAGTCGAGCTTATTATATACATACATTCTATAGAACAGAGTATATAAAGTGCTCCAAGGCTTAAACACTGACTACCACCTAAAGGGTCCTAAAGGGAACATCATCAAAGTGATACCATTACAAGACTGAAAATGATTGAAAACGCGCAGGTGAAAACTAGTTGGATATTCTATTCGACAACAGAAAAGAGCACGAGGGAACAAAAATGGTGTTGTATGACTAAAATAAGAAACCTCGTATATACTATCAAACTATATGTAAATAAAAGACAAACTGACAAAACACTCTTACTTGTCCAGAACGCTCAGGAAGGTCTGAATAATAGAGATCGAACGCACTAAACACTGTGAGTAATAACAAAAGGACTCAGAAACAACACGAAGAACCTAGTAGTGAGAGACGCAAATTCCAAATTTTTTTATTTTATATTTTAAAAAAAGCACGCATGATTCAAGTTTTAACATTTTGTCAGTTTTATAGATGTTCATCTGTACAGTAAAAATCCATGTTTTCTTCCTCCAACTACTGCTAGTATAAGTTTTCCTACTACTGCTAGTATAGGTTTTCCTACTATTGCGAGTATAGGTTTTCCTACTACTGCTAGTATAAGTTTTCCTACTACTGCTAGTATATGTTTTCCTACTATTGCTAGTATAGGTTTTCCTACTACTGCTAGTATAAGTTTTCCTACTATTGCTAGTATAGGTTTTCCTACTATTGCTTGTATAGGTTTTCCTACTATTTGCTAGTATAGGTTTTCCTACTCCTGTTAGTATAAGTTTTCCTACTACTGCTAGTATAAGTTTTCCTACTATTGCTAGTATAGGTTTTCCTACTACTGCTAGTATAAGTTTTCCTACTACTGCTAGTATAGGTTTTCCTACTATTGCTAGTATAGGTTTTCCTACTACTGCTAGTAAAAGGTTTCCTACTACTGCTAGTATAAGTTTTCCTAATACTGCTAGTATAAGTTTTGCTACTGAACCACGACAAAAACTATGTCAAGGATCAAATTTCCCTTACTCCTCCTCTTTCTTCTTTTATTACTTAAAGTAATACGTGAAAAGTTTCCATAACAATAAGTTGCATCAAACCCAAAGTTATGTTGTTTGCTGTTTGTTTTTTATAAGCCCGTCCTAGCAATGGATGGAAACTGTAAAAGGCTTAACATGATTGCACCATGAGCCAGAGACCTTAAATACTTTAGGAAATAAATCATTCATTCATTCATATATTTTTCATCACAAATTATTCGTATCCTTTATTTGCCCTTAGTTTGAACTTATTGTGATTCATTGGTAATATTGGCGATCTGTTGTGGTCTGCAATCAATGTTACTTTCTAAAAATAAAACTTAATCCTGCTCCAGAACTGAGAGGGAATCTTTTTTTTTTTTAAAATTGCTGAATAAAATTAATACGGTGTTTAATATAAGTAGCATTGAAGTTAATGATGGACATCTTTCAGGTTCGCTATAACCCTCTAGATCACATGCTTTCCCATCAGGGATCCTTCAGGACCACTGACGTATTGGGTAAATGGAGCTCATTTGCCTTCGACTACTAGGCATTTCTCTAAGCCATAATATATATCCTGTAGCGTACTAACGGAGGGGGGGGGGGGGGAGATCTTGTGGCGCCAAAACAGCTGATAAAAATTCGGCCCATCATCGTCCCCCGGGCGCCATTTACCCTTAGTACGCCACTGAATATATCTGATCATATTATTGCATTATTGGCTGAGATGAGTAACTATGGAAAATGACACACCTTTCATATGCCATGAAATCAACAACAAGTTCCATTGATCGCGCTTGTCAATATGACCCCTTTGCACCTTGTTGTCTTAAGACCCACGCGTCTCAACTCAAATTACCGTTTCACGACTATACAAAGATTGACAGGCATAATACAAAATGTCCATGTCTTGCACGCACATCTTTATAACAATATTAATGTTCTTTCACTGAAGCGGATATATCGATTATTTGGCGACATTTTCCCCGATAATATGCTTATTTATTACTCGACAGTGGAACAAGGAACGAGAAACCAATACGGACCCGTAAAATAAATCCGCGAACTTCTCGCGTTACACTTAATATTTGATCCCAGTACAGATGGCTCCGTCGTAAAATAATATGGTGGACTATCGATACTTTGAGTCACTTTCTAGCTTCGTTCAAAGGGGATTGTCCTTCATGCTTGGATATGATTTATTACTCATGTCCAATATATACATAAACTTTGAATTCGCTTTTCTTCTATAGACTTTGACATTGATGTGGGAGGTCATTTATTACTGAAAATTATAAAGACGCCAAGATGCTAAAAGAAAGGAATAAATAAATAAATATTGAAAGAAAACACAGTTACTGAGGCACTGTGTTAGACTGCGTCAGAAAGTGATTGAATAAGGAAATGTCTTGTCTCAAAGTACGTACGCGTTGTTAGCAGTGAGCAGTGTCGGCCTTGACTGGCATCAATGGCTGCCTGGTACCCTAAGCCACGACTGGTATACTACATCATAACCGGGATAGCCGCCACATAAGTTCAGCAGCCATCTTGTCCACTTCAGGGTAGGTTTTTGTTTGATTATTTTCTACACATCTTGAATAGGACTGTGACTAAAGTACCTGGCGAATTGCAAGGAATCTGCATGTATTCATCGTATTGCCAAAGACTGTATGGTTCCTGCAAACATTCGGTTAAAATTGTTAAAATAAAACTGTTTGCAGAAACTATACCAGCCGTCTAAGCTGCAGTTAGAAGATATTACAAACAGAGTATTTAAAAGCCTACAGCAATGACAACCACAATATGGCTTATGGAGGGGACAGGGGCCTACACCAGCGCAAACTGCGCATGCCCATGGGGAAAATTGTGTTTTCGAGAAAAAGAGACCAATGTCAAAAGCCGGGCTCACTATATACACACATTCCGCAGAATAAAGTACATAAAGTTCTATGAAAGCCTAGAAACACTGACTACCACAAAATGGGCCATAGAGGGGACAAGGGCCCACACCAGTCCACACTGTGCATACCCATAGGAAAAATCAGGTTTTAGAGAAAGAGATTAGGGTCAAAAGTTGGGATAATTATAAATATCATAATAGACCCTATGGAACTGATTACTAGTATATGGAGTCCTTATAGCATAAAACACTGACAACCACCATATTTAGCTTTAAGGGAATAGGGATACACACTAGTTTGCACTGTGAATGCCGGCGGCCAAAAACAACAGGTTTTTGAGAAAAAGAGAACACAGTCAATAGTCGGGATTATTATACGTAATATAATGGATCCTACATAGCAGACTATATAAAGCCCTTGCAAGCCTAAGACATTGACTGCCATACGGGTCATGAAGAGAACAGTGGACCACTGCAGCTCCATCTGCGCATGCCCATGTACAAAATCAAGTTTTTCATACAAAGAAATCAACGTCATACATACTATTTATACATAATATAATAGACCCCATTGAACGCACTCTATAAAGTCATTACAAGTCTAAAACACCGACAACCAACATATATGTCATGAAGGAAACAGGTGATCACACCAGCTCACACTGGATATGCCCATGGAAAAATTTAGGTTTTTCTCGAGAAAGAAAACAATGTCAAAAGTCGGGCTTTTTATACATAATATAGCATAGACCTTGCAACGCGCTACATAAGGTCATTAAAAGCCTAAAAATATGACAACCACCACATGGATCATAGAGGGGATAGGGTCCCACGCCAGCTCACACTTGAGCATGTCCATTGGAAAGACATGTACCCGCACCAGCTCACCGTGTATAAATAATGTTGAAAATGTCATGAATGATTTTTAAAATACTGACAGAAAACAAATATGCCAATGGGCCACACACCATCGAAAAATTAACTGTGACCAGAACGGTATATAAGCAAATAAGAATCTTTAATAATTGAGCACAATTCCTTCCTTTTGATTCATCGTCAAATGTAACAGTGTTAGTGAGTTGATAGATCTTGAATTATTGGGAGTGTGACATCGAGTCAGCAGTATGGGTAAGAGTTGACATTGCTTCAGATTTCAGAGCATGTGAAAGTGTGATGCACCTTAAATCTTTGGGGTTTCACTATGCCCAAATGGTTAAATTACTTCCAGAGCTTCTAACTTTTTTGTTTCCTCCAAGGAGGCTTGAATGGGGGTTGAAATCAACCGTGAATTAAAACCAATCAAAGAGACTTGCAAGCTTAATTGATATAAACATCCAACGGTGACAACCCTCTCACTGTTAGAGATGCCGACGAATCATGTCCATCGGGGCAATCAAGTGCACCCAAATAATTCCAGAAATGGCTGTCCCAGGAGATTGACACACCCTAGATATCAGAAGGGCTTTTGTGAACGTTATGGGAAAGATCAAACGTTAGATCAACAACTTTAAAACAAAATCCATTTACTCGTTTAAATCAAGGACTAAATACTACTACTACTACTACTAATAATAATAATAATAAATAATAATAATAATAGTCATCATCATGGTCAATCATCTACCCCGACCGAAGTCGAAAACTATTTTGTGCTAACTCAGTCTTTTAGACCTTTAAGGACGTAATACTTTCCGTTCTGATGAGTATCTAATATATAGTATGCTTAATAAGCCAGACTTTTGACTGTAATCTCTTTCTTTCTTTTGAAAACTTTATTTTTTTCCTTTCCGTCTGAGCAATGTAGACTGGTGTAGACCCAGTCCCCAACATGACCGATATCGTGCTAGTCAGTGTTTTAGATTTTTAATGACTTTATATAGTCCGTTCAATACGGTCCGTTATATTATGTCCAATAAGCCCGACTTTCGATATTTATCTATTTTTTCTCGAAAACCTGATTTTCTTGCGCATTTTGAGCTGGGGTTGGGTCCTGTCCCCATTATAAGCCATATGTTTATTGGCGGTGTTTTAGGATGTAATCATTTTATGTAGTCCGTTCTATATTTTATTGTATAATAAGCCCAACTTTGTCATTGATCACTTTTCTGGAGAACCTGATTTATCCCATGGGCATGCGCACTTATAGCTGATATGGGCCCCTATCCCTTATATGGCTCATATGGTGGTGGGCACTGTTTTAGGTTTTTAGTAACTTTATGTACTCTGTTTTCTAGAATGTGTGTAAATAAGCAGCCTGGCGTTTGACATCGATCTCCTTTTCTAGAAAACATTATTTCAACCATAGGGCGTGCGCAGTGCGTTGTGGTGTGGACTCCTGTCCCATACATGACTCATATTGTGGTTGTCAATGTTTTAGGCTTTTAAGGTCTTTTAATTTTAATATCTTTACGTTTTATATATATATATATATATATATATATATATATATATATATATATATATATATATATATATATATATATATATATATATATATATTGTTCTTCATGCCTTGATTTATTTGGAAGGGTTTATCTTTCTAAATGTCTGTACAATTCATTTGACATTTTTCGAACTTCACCTTTAGTTTGCACCATACAGCCACTACTGCGTTAAGGTGCCGTAAAACTCCACTACATATCAACATCAATGACTTTATGTAATCTGTCCAATAGATTTGTGTAGGGACCTCCTCCATGACATACATATGGTTGTTAGTCTCTTAGGCTTTTAAGGACTTTATATAGTGGGTACTATAGGGTCTATTATGTTATGTATATAAACCAGAGTTTGACATTGATCTCTTTTGCTCAAAAAACCGAGTCTTCTCACGGGCATGCACAGTCAGAGCTGATGTGGGCCACTGTCTCCTTTGTGGCCCATATTGTGGTTGTTAGTGTGTAAGTCCTTTAAGGACTTTATACAGTCTGTTCTGTGGGGTCTATTATATTATGTACAATAAGCCTGACTTTTGACATTGATCTCATTTGCTCCAAAAACCTGATTGCGTGCTCTCCATGAACCAAATGATGATTGACAGTGTCTTAGTATTTTAAGGGCTTTATATATTTCGTTCTCTGAAATTTAATACATTATCTATAGTAAGCCCGACTTTTGACATTCATATAAATCTATAATAAGCCCAACTTTTGACATTCATATAAATCTGAAAATCCTCTTTGCACGACTAATCGTGCGGGTTAATTATATGAGTGGAATTTGGAACTTTCTTGGGACTAGTATGCTGCACTCGCTTAACAACTAAATGACCATCTTGTTCTTACTCCTGCATAGCTTGCTCATTGGTGACCAATATTGACACTGTATGTTTACTTTACCCTCTGACATTAAACATCTGACCCCTGACTGCTAATATCAATCCATCTGTCTTTTTCTTTTTTTCTTGGACTTGTAGCCATCTCCAAGTCCACGAAATGGCTTGTTGCTGTGTTTCCCCCTATATTACGTCTAAACTACGTCATGTTCTGCTTGTCTTCTCAATTTGGCAATTCTCACTCTCCATCTTTGTTTCTTCTCGAAAGGTATTTGTGGTTATCTTCTTTTGTGAGTAAGGTTTACTTCCTCCACCAGGAATGAAAACACTTTAGGTCTCTCCTTGACATATTTTCTTGCCTCCCCTTTGCTGTTATGCAGACCCAAATCATTATCAAGCCTTTCTTGTTCCTCCTAGATCGATACAGTCCTGTACATAAATACGTGGATGTGGTTTACCACAGACATCAATGATCATCCTCGCACCTAATAATTGAAATTGTCCAGGTGTTAATAGATGCAATTGCGTTACCAACATTTAATTTGTCATCTGGCTTCTCGTTTTCTTATTTGATTTTACCTTCGTTTATGTTCATCACAGATAACTGTAGCTTCCACCTTTCTACGTAAACGCCTGCTGGAGGGCGCGCATGTACACACACACACACACACACACACACACACACACACACACACACGTTTCTTGCTATACCATAAATGAAACACTTGCAGAGCCGGACTTTAGACATATATTAGTGATATTGTTTGTAACACGACGGAAAGGTAGACTATAAGGCAAGATTCATACTGTCAAATTACAAATAACAATATAGAATAGAAGAAAGTCATGATTTACAAACATTTTAAACTGGAACAATATCTTAAATAACTGTAATACTAGTATCAATGAATCTAATTTGAACTGTAATATATTTCCTGAAGCTGAAAATATGGTGTTGTAAATTGATTTCTATCCCGATTACTCGACAACGCATTTTATGAACTTAGCGTCATGGTATTTTTAATGCACAGCTAGCCTCAAGATAAAAGTTCCTGTATACCATAGCATTTAAAATGCATCAAATCTCATACTAACATAGGGTCACAATGTAGGATTGTAATACTTTTAAACGTTATCAAATTATGATAATACTTTCTTGCAAAAATGAAAATAGATAATTAAAATTTAATCTTTTTGTTTGATTCCATTAAAATGGTAATAGTCACATAATTGTATTCATCAATTCATTTACTCTACAAACAGTAGCGTAGCAAAAAATTCGGCCCCCACCCCACCCCACCCTCAGCAAAACTTAACTATGGGGCCCACTCCCAATAAAAAAATTGTTTGATGGGAGTTTAACTTGTTTTCAGCAAGGTGGCTTACTCTAATATAGTCGCTATTTACTCTAGAGATGTGATGTGTGGACATAACATCAATAAGGCAAAACAGTTGAATGGTACAAATAAACAACAAAGATTGCACTAATTTGTGAAGTATTGATAAGTTTCACCTTATCGTCTGAAAACGGGTCAAACTGATTTGAGAAAACATCTGTGAATGAAGTCATTTGCTTTAAGGTTAATTAAAGGTAATAATAATTGCAACTAAAGCTAACATGCCTGGCTAAAGAGAAAACGAAAAGTGTAATATTTTTATATTCGGCATGGCTGCCGTGAACATGACGAGATATTTCCAACGCTTCCGTGACCAAGACGACGTCTTTACCACTACAAGACGTGTTACCGATTCCAGCTTGATAACATGATTATGTAGACACGAGGACAAAAATTAACAATGTTAGGTTGCTATATTGTGGCAACATGTCAGTAAAATATCTTAGATATACCAATCATGTCTACAAGATCATGTCAACACATTGCAATCGTTAACGTAACAGAAGTCGTTTTGATCTCGTCTGCTCTAGAAATATTTCGTCATGTCGATGGCAGCCTAATACTTACTTAATAATAAGTACCTCGCTGATTATATGTATATTTCTTATTACTGTGCAAGCAGTGTCGCACTACAATCAACCATATACAACATATACCATAATGATACATCAATATGTCTGATTTGTGTGATGATTGTTTGAATAATCAATCAGTTTTTGGTTGCTCCCCTTGAACTACGGACGCATATTTGGATCAATATTTAGATATCAGTAAGACAGCATAGTGCATGTCTATATTTCGAAAGGTTTTAATGCTGAAAAGAATATTATTTTTTAAACAAAAGCATTCATTTTTATTTAGGGTAACCTTCTGTAATCTGAAAGATGTGCAAATGATAATGGAAGGCTTTTGTTTTGAAAATCAGACGGTAGGAAAAAGACAGAAATAGTTTCTATGTTAATATGTTTCTTTTTATTTTATGAATATATAATACTCTGTGCAGGTGGACTCCATATCTTGGTTAATATATACTGAATTATGAATAAGTAGGACCTAGGACCAATTAAACTTTTCTTTATACAGAGGTGATTGCAATTCAGAGGTCGTCTTTGTAGCATGTTCGACTCATTACTAAATCACCTATTTTTCCTTTAGGATACAAAAAGTTTCGTACTTGACTTTTAGAATATTGACAAACTCACGTTTTAATTCACCTGTGCTGTCCAACAAAATATAACGAATACGAATTGGCACGCACATATGCCTCTTGATAACAGATAGTCACGATGATGATGATTTTGCAATTTACGACGTGTGCCATGTAAGTCGGTAGATTGTCACTTTACCTGTAAGGACCTTTATTGGTATGTAGATGTGTGCTGTAATTTGATTGGCTATATTGATGTGTCTGGAAGGGTACAGTGTGTTATGCGATGTGATATACTGCAACTGAGTGGTCTTACAGATGCAATTTTCGACTAACCAGAGAATGTGATTGCAGTTCTTTTGCATCCTTTGGCTTTCTCTGTGAACTACATCATGATTTCTTTCAGTGCATGTGACTGATTCCAGTATTGTAACGATTAAGTGTCTCAAATGTCTAAAAACAGTCTTTGGCCTTTGTTGTTTATAGTATTTAATAACATAAAATCCTGTGGCATATTTTGATTCGAATCGTAATTAAATATGGCATGAAGTTTTGGATTTAGATATGTCATACAAGAGACTCTCTTTCTAGGCATGAAATAATCCAGGAAGGTAATATCTCTACAACATCAAAGCACTTACCTGTAATCTGTTCAGTTCAGATCCAAAACAATATAATCATAAGAGTATCGAAACTGCACGACCTAACGGCATGGCACAGAGTCGGCAACAATGAGATAGGTCAGATCAAAACGCACTAGCGCGTAACTTACAAGAAAGCTTAACAAGGGAGATTAACGGTCCACACGAAATAAACCGACTGTGCATTGATATAACCGAATGCATGCTACAAACTGCACGGGTCGCGCTGCCCATTAAGAGCTTTAACCCACACACAAAGCCATACTGGAATGAAACGTTAAGCGGAGTCATACAATAGAGCTTGAAGCGGCCATAGTCTGGGTCAAACAAGGCAGGGCAAGAGGCTTGCAGCATGAAACATTTGCTCTGTATAAAAACAAAGCGTGAAATCAGGAACACTCAACGAATAGCTAGTGAATCTTCTCTGAATAATTCCCTGAATGAAATTCAAGAAGCGGCCGAATGCGAGTTACGCCTTTTCTGGCATCTAAGTAAAAAAAAAACCCCAAACAAACACAAATTTTGTGTTGAAATTTGTTATGGTGGTAAGATCTATTTTGAACCACCTTCGGTAGCTGGAGCTTTTGCAGATTTTTTTGCTGAAGCGTACACACCGAAAGATTATGATATATTTGGCAAAGAGTTTCATAACTCAGTAGAGAAAATAATCCGTGATCTCAAACAATATTCTAAGAGGCATGTACATTGACAAGAAACTTTAGATCATGAAATCACCGAGCAAGAACTATGCAGCGCACTTCGTACCATAAAAAAGTCGAAAGCTCCTAGTCATGATCACCTTCAAAATGGACACCTTATCAATGGTGGTCCCCAGCTAAATAAAACAATCTTAAAATTGTTAAACTCGATATTAAAGCATGAATATATATTAAGTACATCGAGAAGAAGTCTTACCGTGCCCATCTACAAAGGGAATGGGAAAAGCAGAGCTGATCCCGATAGTTATAGGCCAATATCCTTGTTGCCAATGCTGTACAAATTATTTGAAAAAATTGTGCAAGCCAAAATTAATAACTTCTTGGTGACGAAGGAAATCATATTCCCTAATCCACAACAGCAAGCCTTTCAACAGAATCTAAGCTGCCTCACGGCCTCTTTTAATCTTCAAGAGGTCATTAATTTTAACTCTTACTGTTGTAGTTCTACCTATTATGCCTTTCTCGATACTCAAAAAGCCTTTGACGCCATTTGGCACGTCGCTCGACTCTTGAAACTATATAATATGGGAATTTGGGGAATAATCTGGGGAATAATACGGAATACATATCAAAGTGTACAAAGTGCAGTCGTGGTTAGCAAATACCAGTCCAGATCGTTCGATATCAAGCGAGGCGTTAGACAGGGGAGCGTCCTGTCCTAATTTTTGTATCTGGTATTTATGAGTTGCTACAGCACTTAGTAATAAGCAAACTAGGGTGTAAAATTGGAAGTTTAAAGTGCTGCTGCCCTACGGCTGCTGATGACCTCACATGTCTATCAAATTCTCCAGATAACTTAGCTAGAATGTTAGAGATTATTCTCGAATATTCTAAAAAATGGAACTACAAACTAAATTCTGCAAAGTCATATATTATAATTTTCGGCACAAGAAGAAATTCTAATTATAAGCTGTCCCTAACACTTGGCGAAGAAATAATTCATGAAACTGGCTCCGTTACACAACTAGGAATACTCCAGGATAGGTCACGTCGTTCCATGAACCGCACCCACAACGCCTGCAGAAGAGCAAGGCAAACCATTTTTGGTCTTGTAAACGTTGGGATGGGTACCCTAAACCTAAACCCCAAAAACATCGGCCAATATATATAATAAAAAAATGATTCCAACCCTACTTTACGGCTGCGCACTGTGGATTGAGATTCAAAAAGTTGATCTACTGGAACTCAGCAAGTTGCAACACTTCATTGCAAAAAGAGTTCCGTGATTCCCTAAGCAAACGCGTTCAGATATGTGTGAATCAATGATGGGGCTGATAAGAATCACAACCGAAACTGATCAGCATAAACTTCTCTTCCTAGGTAAACTCGGCACCCTGTCCAATAACATCATTTCCAAGCAAATATTTTTCATACGTCTTCACATGTATTTTGATGGCATCCAATCTGTACAATCTGGTTTTATTCCAGATATTTGGAATTTACTTCAGAATTATGAGCTTACAGATTTTCTCCTGAACTTCATTAATCAATCCATTTTCCCTAACAAATCTCAGTGGAAACAATTGGTCAACATGACTATACTTGAAAAGGAAGAGATTGCTTGGCGCGACAGAATCAATAGACATCATGATTTGTCTAGATTTCGACAGTTACAAACACAAATTCGCCCTTCCATTCTTACTGCATTGCGAAGAATAATTATGACCGCAAATTAACCAGGTTTATAGCATCCCTGTGGGTATTAAATCCAGGTCATGATGTTACTGTCAAATATGTGGTTAGCAGTATACCGACCTCCTTCACCCTGTGGTCACATCATGTATATCAACAAGACAAACTGACAACGACTTTCACTGGTACGTGTTTGACAAGTTTGGACTTAAACTACACATAGAACTTAACCAAAGTAACGACGAGTCACAGTTACTAAAACTCTAAAGAACTAAACTTGAAAGTAGACTGGACAAAACACAACTTCACCATTTTCAAATATGTTCATTCCAGTTTCTCGTCCTTGTATCACGAGTGTACTTCGTAGCCTGAAGACCAAACATTTGTCACAAGCAAAACTTCCCAAATCAGCTCCTACCAAAACTTTGTACCGATAAGACCTCATTTGAAAAGCAAAGTCATTATCATTAATTGACCCGTACTGTAATAATAAACTTTATTTTAGAGTTCTGTACGACGATTATGTGCCATTTCGTATGTATACATGCATGTATTTCCTAATTATTGATATTCCATTTTTTTCCTTCCTCAACTGTATTAGTTTAGTATGTATCATTGACTTTCTGGAATGGTTTTCAAAATCATCAATGTAAATTGTTAAATTTTTCTCTTTCTGTCCTATTCTCTATATTTGTAAATGAACTCTCTATATGGAGGAATAAAGATTGATCGATTGATTGATCTAAATGCCTAACAGTCAAGTATCTTTCCTGGAGGATAACGCAAAAGAAAAGCACGATGATTTGTTTTTTAAAGCTGTCCACAATTTGTGCTCTGGCACATATATTTGTTGGAGCATGAAATCATTTCTTCTGTTTCCTTAATAGGTGTTTGTCTTCCAGCGACGGCGACTGTAGCTTCCGGGAGTATTTTCTCAATAAAATGGAAACCGGTTTTTGTCATTTGACGTCGATATACAGATATCAATGGAAAGTTGTTTCTGAAAGCAATTACCAAAGTGGTAGGTACTATTAGGG
Organism: Margaritifera margaritifera; assembly: GCA_029931535.1. Classification (NCBI taxonomy): domain Eukaryota; kingdom Metazoa; phylum Mollusca; class Bivalvia; order Unionida; family Margaritiferidae; genus Margaritifera; species Margaritifera margaritifera. The sequence continues at coordinate 370,406 of JAQPZY010000927.1, read as the reverse complement.
TCAATTTCAGTTCAATTAAAAATATGCACGATACCTTCTATAAGAACTAATGAGGATGAGTTTTGTGCAAATTATTTTCAAATTTTCGCAAATAAAATTAAGAAAGAAATGCCACAAACGTCCGAACTTGGGGTTTCTCTAGCATTTCGATTCAGTGATGACATTTTTCATGATATTTTCTTTCTGCACACAGATGTTTGAAACATTAATATGCATGTGTATATTCATTTATCTATCAAAACATTAATATGCATGTGTATATTCATTTATCTATCAAAACATTAATATGCATGTGTATATTCACTTATCAATCAAAACAATAATATTCATGTGTACATTCATTTATCCATAAAACATTAATATGCATGTGTGTATCCATTTATCCATTAAAACATTAATATGCATGTGTGTATTCATTTATCCATAAAAACATTAATATGCATGTGTATATTCATTTATCCATCAAAACATTAATATGCATGTGTATATTCATTTATCCATAAAAAAAACATTAATATGCATGTGTATATTCATTTATCCATGAATAGGAAGATAGTCAGAAATTTAATATTTTCTTTCTGTTATTTTGTTTTGTTTTGTTTTTCTGGATACTAGTACGTTTTGTAATGCATGTATGTACGACCGTACGTATGTATGTACGTATATATGTATGTATGTATGTATGTATGTATGTATGTATGTATGTATGTATGTATGTATGTATGTATGTATGTATGTATGTATGTATGTATGTATGTATGCATGCATGCATGCATGCATGCATGCTTGCATGTATGTATGTATGTATGTATGTATGTATGTATGTATGTATGTATGTATGTATGTATGTATGTATGTATGTATGCATGTATGCATGTATGTATGTATGTATGTATGTATGTATGTATGTATGTATGCGTGCGTGCATGCATGTATGTATGTATGTATGTATGTATGTATGTATGTATGTATGTATGTATGTATGTATGTATGTATGCATGTATGCATGTATGGATGTATGTATGTATTTATGTATGCATGTATGTATGTATGTATGTATGTATGTATGTATGTATGTATGTATGTATGTATGTATGTATGTATGTATGTATGTATGTATGTATGTATGTATGTATGTGTGTATGTATGTGATAATTCCTATAAAACCTTTAATTGTTTCAAGTTTCATACTTGTGCACTCATTGGCTTTTATACTATTTTTTATTTATTTATTTATTTATTTTATATTATATTTAGAATAAATATCGATAATAATAAAATATTCAATTCAACAACAACAACAACAGAAACAGAAAAATCTTGAGTTGTCGACAAACACGAAAAGGACTTATTAATAAAGTTTGTATTGTACCATATATTATTTGTGCCTAAATATGATACACTATCTACAGATACACTATCTACAGATAAACTATCTACAGATAACACCATGCCTTTCACCAGATAACTACTGCAATAGTATTTTCACCATTGCAAACAACACAGCAAAATTAGATTGTATTAGTCCCTAAAACATTTCGTGTATGTGTTTATTTGCGTGTGTGCGTGTGCGTGTGTGTGTGTGTGTGTGAGAGAGAGAGAGAGAGAGAGAGAGAGAGAGAGAGAGAGAGAGAGAGAGAGAGAAAGAGGGGGAGGGACAAGTGTAACCATGAAATCGATATGGTAACTTGATACTTTAACAATGGACACATATGACACAACGAACTCATAACTGAAGTTAGAATTACAGATCTTCACTGAACCTCTAAATTTACATTAGTTCAAGCGAATACACAAACAAAGACCATTTATATATGTAATCATGTCTTATTTCAGCTTAATCAAGCTTATTAGTAAAAAATCTATTCGATACTCTTACACCATACAAACTCACAAATAAATACATTTCATATGAACAGACTTTTCTCGTAAAAATGGGTGGGAAAAAAAGAGTTCCATTATCAGCAATGCATCCTCAAACACACAACTTACCTGATATACAAACCAACTTGTGAAATTTGTGAAAAAATATCGATCTTAAAGGCCGAAATAAATAATATTTGTGTCGGAGACCCGAAACTACTTTTATACTGAGTTATACGTGAATGTATAGTTACAGTAATTATAAAAAGAGAAACAAACTGCAACGGTTCGCCCGTCGCAAATTCCCACGCTTTTAACTGCATATTCTGCATAGTATTAAACCTCCGTCTCTCTTCAACCCCCAACCCCACGACAGTGACCCAGGGATCATAGTGCAAAATCCGTCACATATATTGATGCTTCATTTTCTTTTGACTACATGTATTAAGTTTGGTCAGAAAATATTTGAAAAATGTTATTGTAATTTAAATTTTTTCACGTTTGACCATGCACCCCTCTCCCAGAGACACTAGGTGCAGAAGCCAGTAAATACCTCCCACCGCACCCCACCCAACCCCAACCCCCATTTCGTTGTTTGCACGTGGTCACCATAAGAGCAACACTAAAAGGTAATTTCATGGCCCACATGGCAAATCCCCTGGGCTTTATGTTACATAGTTGCCGCCCCACTCTCACCTTAGATCCCCAACCGCCTTTGGACAGTGACCCAGAGGGTATAACCCAAAACCCATTACATATGTTATGTGTCCTTTCCTTAGAATGCATACACATAGTTTGATTTTTAAAAAAAGAAGATATTAAAAATGTCACTGTAATTGCAATTTTTGCATATCTTATTTTGTATGCCCTCCTAGGGACCCCAAGGGAAAAGCTTGCAAAATCATACGCTCTCTCAGATGGTCACCACATGGGCAACCTATATACCAAATTTGGTGAATTTGATTCTTAGTGTATTAACCAGCGTTAACCTTGTTGATGGCGCCTCCGCTATGCTGCGAAATCCGAAGGGCATACATGTATGCATGCCTCAGCATCTGCTACAACTGGTGAGAAAATAAAGTGCATGAATCACTTGGAAAACAATTTAGAAATTAGACCCAATTTTAAGGTCATAACGCCCCGCCCCCCCCCTCTCTCTCTCTCTCTCTCTCTCACCGCCTCCCCTTCCTCCTTTCCACAAACATACATCAAGTCAACACCGTTATTCCTCCTCCTCCTCTTCATCATCATTATCATTAATGTCATCATCAGCAGCAACAACAACAACATCATCATCACAACTACCACAAATATAACAACCACAACAACACATTGCTATCAATATGGTCGAAAAGTTCTTGACTATCATTCTTATGCTTTCTTCTTTATATTTAGGGAGTCGCGGTAGCTCAGTTGGTAGAGTGTCGGACTCGTAATCAAATGGTCGCGTGTTGCATAGCGTCTCAGGCCCTCACAGGCCAGCCTGGGTCGGCTGCCTCGGTGTGCCCTTGGGAAAGGTACTTAGCTCCCATTTCCTCGGCATGATATAGCCAATAATGTCCTAAAAGTGGCATTAAAACCAACAACAAAAGAAAATCTTGTCTTTATTTTAAAAAATTCGTAAATAAATTATTTACTTTTTTTTTTAGGTAATCTTAATCTTTTTCAAGTTTGTATTATTTCAACAATATTTACTTTTAAGACAAAACCAAGTATGAATAAATTATTAAAAACTGTTATGTCATCTGAGATCTGAGATATTTTTGCAAAAGATTACTTTCAATTAGAAGGAAAAGAGAACACTGTCTATTTAAATTAATTTATATGTATATATATATATATATATATATATATATATATATATATATATATATATATATATATATTATATATATATATATATATATATATATATATATATATATATATATATATGTATATATATATATATATATTGCACGTGTTGAATTTGAAAAAAAATTAAACGAAGGAAGAAAATGCTGTCTTTCGGTTGGAGTCGCATTTGCGGTAACAGGTATGTATCAATGTGAACATCGCTCAGCCATTTTCGTCAAGTCGAGAAATAACATCGGATGTAGTTGTAGGAATACATATTGATTTGATGGGTTTGGTTATTCGCCTCCGACGGAGTGCACCACATATGTTGGAACAGAGAAAAGGCCGATATTGTTCAGATTTTGTGAATTTGTCTCATTCCGCCACCATAATGTGCCATGTGAACAAAGAAGTTCCGAGTATAGTTCTCAATGGCAGTGCGTTTTTTTTCTCGACTTAACGCTAAAAGTAGAGGTTGTTCCGATTGAGGTGTGTATCTCTTATACCAGGGGTCGCCAACCGTTTATACTTCAAGAGCCAAACTATGTCACAATTCAGAGCAAGAGATCAACAAAGAGCCAGTATAGAAAGCCCATTTGTAACTGACAGTATACAATTTAATATTTCTGATATTAATCATATGAGCAGAAAAGAGAGCGACAAAAAGACTGAAATGACGTGAGTAATTAAGCATTTTTTATTTGTTATTAATTTTAATTTTAATTAAAACATTTGGGGTATTTTAGGGATGTCGAAAGAGCCATATTTTGTTCCGTACTTAGCCACATTTGGCTCGAGAGCCATAGGTTGCCGACCCCTGTCTTATGCAAACAATAGTGTTAAAAACCCTACTAAGCGTACTATCATGGCAACAGGAAGCGTATGATTTGCGTACAGTAACAGTTCGCTCTTTTCATCCATTTCTTGATGTACAATTTTTATTCTCTTGATAGATACATATATTTTCCATGGTGTCAAATAAAGAATTATTCAAAAACAGTCAGCCTTACTTTGAAAATGAAAACAAAACACAACTGGAAAGTGTGCTGACGACTGATTTAACATGTATGACTCTCTAGCGCAGTGAGTTCAGGGAGTGAGTTGGTATTAAATGTACGAATGAAGTAAATAATTGTTTTTAAAACAAACTTCAAGATAGATGTAATTAAATGCTTATTTATTTCCAAAAAGCTTGCTCAGACAGTTTCAGAACTAAATGCCAAAACAGATTCTTATGTATAGCTGCATACATCATCAATAGAAACACTAATACATGGGTCCGTAGAAACAAGATACATGCGGGCTGCGAGCATGTTTTATGAAAGCATAACATAAGTAGTCCTATTTTGAAAGCCCGATGAGAAAGTTTAAAATGCTAATGATTACTTCATGTCATAATTTGGTCCTCCATTCAATTGTCAAAGTTCAAAGTTGTTTGAAAATTTTGGAAATTTTGGCAAAATATTACCCTGATCGAACCAACAAATTTGATCAAGTACACTTTAAACTCTTTAATCAAGGACTCTTTAAACTCTTTAATCAAGTACACTTTAAACCTTTAATCAAGTACACTTTAAACCTTTAATCAAGTGCACTTTAAACTCTTTAATCAACTATACTTTAAACTCTTTAGGGGGCGCAATACAGATAATACGTGCTTCTGAGAGAGTGACAGGTGTAAGATGAAGTTGTTTGCATTTGCAACATGCACAATGGAGAGAATGTTGGCATATCTCTATGCTACTTTCATGTACTATGGCTGAAATTTCTTTACATATTGTACTTGTGGAAATTGGATATGATCTAAGCACACAGCAGACAGAAATGGCCGCTCCAAAGTACTCGAAAAATCAGCCTGAATTAGTCAAAAGTACACTATTTTCCGCAGTTATTAAAACAGGGAAAGCAATTTTGCCAGAGTAGGCAATACCAGCCTCTGAAAGTATAATGAATGAATTACAAAAGATATAAAAAGTAAAAAAAAGTTATCGGCTCTTTTTTTATATTTACCTTTGAAGTCCAGGAAGTGAAAATGACCAAGCGGAGCTAGCAGTCTTTTGAGAGGTGCACATCTGAAGTAAGACCAAGTTGTATACTTCATAACCCAAATTATACCATCAATCATATACCAAAATAAAGGAAATTTAAAGTTCTTTTAACAATACCTAAAATATTCAAGGTTTTTGTTAAATAGCCAAGAAAACCAGTGAGGAAAACCTGGGTAATTCTTTTTCATTAAAAATCTAACCCTATGCAAAGTACGAAACTGGAGAGTGCCACCTTAATCAAGTACACTCTAAACTCTTTAATCAAGTACACTTTAAACTCTTTAATCAAGTACACTTTAAACTCTTTTAATCAATTACACTTTAAACTCTTTAATCAATTACACTTTAAACTCTTTAATCAATTACACTTTAAACTCTTTAATCAAGAACACTTAAACTCTTTAATCGTGCTGTTGAGGTTAGAGATTACTCTTGGCAAGAATAAATAATTGTTTAAAAATAAGGTGACAATAACCATCAGAGGTGTTTCTGGTATTAACTGGAATGCTATACAAAGTTCAGCTATTGAAATAGTTTACTGAGGAAAGCGTTTTTGAAATCCTCAAATAAAACACAGCATTCTTAAAACAAATCCGGTTCGTGGACAATATGTCTCTAGAGTAATTGTTACTGATATAAAAAACAAAACAAAAAAAAACAAAACAATTGTCCTTTCCTAAATGGTAGAAAATCTATTTCCAGAGATAAAAGAGCTGGAATTTCGATTTGTAACGACAATGTAAACAGAATTTGATAGGGTTATTTTAGGGATATTCCGAGTTGGCTTAAACGAGAATCCTGCAAAAAAACATCTGACAATTTTCATATTACAACAATTGGTCGATGAAGTTTAACGGTCTATTTATTCGTTTCCACTATTTTTATCAGATATGAAAATCAAGCAATAATAAAACGCTGGTGCTAAATAGTATATTTATAATTAAATAATAAAATTCATTACAGCAGCGAAGACGACAACGACAACATTCTCGACAAGAACATTGAAACAACAATGGCATGGCAGAATTCTCGTTTTGTATACCAGGACATACAAGCGGTCTTCACACACTTCAACTGATACTTATTTTCGGAACCAGCAATACATCACCATCAATTGCAAAGCTTTGTAGAGACGAGTCATGACGTCACCCAATCATTAACATATTACTCACCTATGTACAACACGTTTCACTGTAAATTAGCGAAAGTAAACTTTCTAGGAGTTACATAGTTTTAGACTTTTGATCATCGCCTGCTGATAAAATCATGCATGTGTATTTAGTTATTGAATCGTGGTGTTTCGCTATCTTTCGGGCGAAAATATTGATCGCTCGATTAATATAAATTATGCAGAACAAAGGTAAGAAAAGTACTAATTGCAACTTAAAAGATTCAGTAACGCGACAGACTCCTGTGTCTCAAAAAGCGCATGGACTGAGTTCTTTTGGTACATCAATTAATCAATTGACTAGCCTCAAGGCATACGCGAAAACAGTGAAGAAAACGGGCTTGACCTCTAACCCAAAATTAAGTTGATAAAGAAACTGTAACTTGATCAATAAATACATATTGTAAAAAGTAAATAAATAAAAGCAAGTAGTTTTTCTACCAGAAATGGCAGTGAATTGTTAACTTCTCAGAAGAACGGAACAAAAAGCATATAGTTTTCCGCTAGAGTTGTTTGTACAATACAATACAATGTTTATTCCACTCAGGTCACGAATGTGACAGATGAGGAGTACAAAGTAAATCACAAGTCTATAAACATGTGTGTAACATAGATATCATACTTTTACAGGGGACTAATGATGTAGTTACAATCATAATATATTAAATAAGGTGTTCTAGACAATAGAGTTAGATGGTTGTTACAACATTATTCATATGGTAATAACAAGCTTGAAACATGATGCCAATTCTTTTTCTTTTTATAGTTCGCATACAAGTTTACGTTTAGCCCGTTTGGATGTTGACAAAAGCAAAAACCCTCTCTCATTTTGATCCTTCAACGAGGTATTGATAAGCAATTGCAGATCCGAGTATGAATTTTATTCACTGAACAGTGGCCAATGAAATATGTATCATATATACATGAAGATTCGCCTGAAGCGTCTGACCTCAAAATTTTTCCTTTTTAACTGTGCTCTTCCATCCTTTTATCTATGCCTTTATCTGTCTGTCTGCATTGCGATATATTTAGGAAAACATTCATTTGAAGAATGATCACCGTTAAAATGTGGAAGTATTTCCCTTTTTTAAACAAATATGGGTAGTTTTAGCTACTTATGGGTCAAAACAATTAATAACCTAGAAACAATTTGTAGTTTAATGTTCATTTTGATGCGACAGACTCGATTCAACATTTATGAACATATAAGAACCCTTACAATGCCATGAAAGATCGGAGCGGAAGGACTCGAGCTTATTTGTAGTTTCGTATAAGCGAGCTAACATTAAGAATGCGAGCACAACTTCCAAAGTCGTCTTGCAAATTTAAAGCAATTTAGTAGCTATTATTATCGAGAATAATTTTTGAGATTATTCTTTACTATCGCTGTTTAACTTATGAGAAGTAAATTTAGAAACATCCCACTTATGTTATTTTACAAATGAATAAGTATTCTCCGAAACGTTTTCATGCATCGTCAAGTTACATCAAGCATCTTGTTCAAAAACTAGTCATTGGAATCATTCACGAGAACCCCGGTCACTATTTTACCTGTTTTTGCATTTCAAACGAATGTTGTTAATTGCTGTTTCCCACCGCAGAAAACATGATGCCTTACAATGGAATTTCCTCTGATTCCGTCATTTGCAGGTGTGAGGCATTTGAGTGATTATTTGCGTAGCATAAATCTTGTTTCTTGATTGACCTACTCCAGTGTGATGTGAAGTTTTGTTAATATTGGGACGATGAACAATAAAATGAGTACCTGATCCTATCCTCACACTGATACATAATTGGAATTCTGTGAAATGAATAACTGATCCTATCCTCACACAGATACATAATTGGAATTCTGTGAAACGTGCACCTGATCCTATCCTCACACAGATGCATAATTAACATTCTGTGAAATGGGTACCTGATCCTATCCTCACACAGATACCTAATTAAAATTCTGTGAAACGAGTACCTGGTGCTATCCTCACTCAGATACATCATTTACATTCTGTGAAATGAGTACCTGATCCTATCCTCACGCAGATGCATAATTAAAATTCTGTGAAATGAGTACCTGATCCTATCCTCACGCAGATGCATAATTAAAATTCTGTGAAATGAGTACCTGATCCTATCCTCACGCAGATGCATAATTAAAATTCTGTGAAATGAGTACCTGATCCTATCCTCACGCAGATGCATAATTAAAATTCTGTGAAATGAGTACCTGATCCTATCCTCACGCAGATGCATAATTAAAATTCTGTGAAATGAGTACCTGATCCTATCCTCACGCAGATGCATAATTAAAATTCTGTGAAATGAGTACCTGATCCTATCCTCACGCAGATGCATAATTAAAATTCTGTGAAATGAGTACCTGATCCTATCCTCACGCAGATGCATAATTAAAATTCTGTGAAATGAGTACCTGATCCTATCCTCACGCAGATGCATAATTAAAATTCGTTTAAATGAGTATAATATGGCTGAAGAATTTAATATGGGAATCTGCATTTTTAATTTTCCGATTCTGAGACTTTTGATGTAAGAATTGTATAGCTGAGGAAACATAAATGGGGAAAGAATTAGGACAATTCTGCTTTTCTACAAATTCTAATTACTTATTTATTGTGTCTATATATTTAAAAAAATTCCAACAGATTCGTTACCCAGTAGAAACATACTGAATGTCACTGTACAATGACAATGCAGTATAATTTTGTCACCTTTTCGGCACTTGCTAAAATTGTTTTCTTCAGTATAATGAAAGTTATTTGTTTAAAAACACTGTACACATAGGTTAGCAAGTTAGCACCTTCACTACTAAAGAACCGTTACAAAAGTCGAAACGGGACTGAAAATAATTGTATCCGTCAGTGTTTTCTGTGTAAGGTACCTTACATACATTTGCCTCCTATCAACACGACAAAATAAAAGGTGATAGTCATTTTTAGACCTGTGTTTTTTATTTACAATTTACCCGCAACTCCTGAGCACCAAATAAGATGAAAACGCCCATATTCGTGTTTCTGTACAATTCAATTCAATGCAATAATTTATTCAATTAAGTATGTACATGCTCGCCAGAGTACATACTACAAATATTGCGTGGTTATCAAATGCAATACGTACAACTTCAAACAGAAACTAAAAAAAGGTAATCAACAAAATCTGGAACGGACAGGATGGACAAATATAAATAATCTTTATAGCAAATTACTGTAAAAATAACAATCTACGTCTTATTTTAAACGCTTGATAAATAACCGTAGCTAATGAATATATTGTTTTCTTATTCCTTGAAGTTATCAATGGAATGCTTCTATACATAAATGGTTTGTTTTCTAGAAGTACTTTTTAATTGAGTTTACACTTAAATTAGTATGTACTGGACACACTAAAAGAAAATTACATTCATCTAGGTTTATGGTTATTACATAGTAATATAGGATGCGTATTCTTCATAAATAGTTTTATGTTGATAAAGAAAACTTGCTTATCGTCTATTAACAAAAGTCGCTTATTGTTGCCACTTGCACACACTGTTCCTTGAAGGGTAGTATTCTGTTGCTTTCTTCAGTCATCTTTTAAGAACGGACCCTATACACTATAGACAATGCATCAAAACTACGGCCAGGCATCAGTTTATCAGACGTACGCTTTTTTTGCGATAATATTTACCCAATTAAATATTCCGTAACTCTTTACATGTATTATTGGTATTCTTCTTCTTTTTCTTCTTCTTGCTATTATTATTTTTATAATTATTATTATTGTTGTTATTGTTATTATTATTATTATTATTATTATTATTATTATTATTTGAACTCTTGTCCATTATTCCGCTACACCATGCTCTTGACCTACTTCCTTAGTTCCTCCATGCATAACTTTAGCGGTATATAATTTCCTTTGAATATTTTGATGATAGCGTTGATGTATCGACGCGCATTGTGTCAGTCCTTGGTTCTAAGCCTGCAGTTAGGTCAAAACACTCTGGTCCTCTGCGATATACGCACGATAAATACTTTTTTTTTTTTTTTTACACAACTTTGTTGGGCTGATGGCAGTATAACATATATGTAGTTTACCCGTTTTAGACCGTTTTTTTATTTTGTCTTATTTTTTATCTATTGTTTATCCTTTGTTTATTTCCCCGTCATTTAAATATGTAGGAGTCAAGAAATCGTATTGGCTTTTGTGTTTAGTGTTTGTTTTGTGGATTTAAATTGTTTCTTCCCCTGACGTAAACGTTCCCCCTTACTCACACCTTTCATCTACCCTAGACAATGCATGACTACAACCTAGTTATCAAATATGGAAGAACTGATTTCAGTTTCTACACAAATAAGTATTTGTCAGTCTTATGTGTGTGCTCCTCAGCAAAGAACATTGTAAATGTACTTAGATACTGTTAACATATTTAAAATATATTGAAAAACAGGAAATTGCTGCTTTTCTCTAAAGTTTCCATTAGGAGAGATGATACACATTTCTGTATTGTTAGGATTATAATTAGCGGGCTTTCATAGAATGATAATATGAATTTTCTTCATACGGATTCGTCGATGGCCGATTTGCGACCAAGCGTCATTTCGAAACAACCTGGTGCGGCTTCAGGACCACGTAAATTCGCGAAACTGCTGCCGTTTCGCCTTACCTGTCAGGTGAGGCCACGCCTGCTACCGTAGGTAACAGTAGACAAATCTTATGGATATTGACACAGAATGGACAGCTACACCTTGCTGACTCTGGAAAGTCCTCTCTGATGGATCAGGGGTCCGAGCAGGTATGCTCATCCCTCTGGCTGTGAAGGCAGATGGTAAGAGCTGTGTGGACAGTGCAGGACATCAGCTCAGGTGCAGTACGACCTGATGGCCATCCACTTCATCCGGGCTCGTCTCCAGACGTCACGACATTATCGTGCCACTGGATTCAGACAGGTCTGGACGAGAAAGTTAGGGTGACTTTGCGCAACTTTCCCTCACTTAATCCAACTCAAGCGCAAGTCATGACATTATTCCTCTCCGCGCCATTAGATACCTTCAAGTCCTGAAACTATCATCAGCGTCTATGCACCCAACATGACCAACCCAGATGAGATCAAGGACAAATCGTATGAATACCTGGAGTCTCTTATCGCAGAAGGACCAAAGGCAGACAAGCTCATCATCCTTGGTAACTTCAATGCTAGAGTTGGCGCAGGTCACCAGACATGGCCAGGTGTCATTGGTAAAAGCGGCTTTGACAAATGCAACAGCAACGCACTCCTCCTACTGAGGAAATGCGCTGAACATGACCTCCTAATCACCAAAACAGTATTCCGCCTGCCAAACCTCAACAAGACGTCTTGGATACACCCACGCTCCAGCACTGGCATCTCACTGACAACGTCATCATCAGGAGAAGAGACAGGCAGGATGTCTGAGTGACGAAGGCCATGAGAAGTGCAGAATGCTGGGCTGACCACAAGTTCATAGTCGTCAAAGCTCAATATCCGGATTCAGCCTAGCAGACGACCACAAGGCAAAAAAGTGCCCGAAAAGCTTAATGTCCCCAAATTGAAACAGGAGAATGTGAAACAGGCGTTTGTCGAAGAACTGTGCAGCCAACAAAAAACAATTGATGCAAACTCCGCGAATGTAGAGGAAAACTAGGCATCCTTTAGAGACGCTGTGTACTCAGCTGCATCGAAAATCCTCGGTCCCACCAGACGTAATCAAGATTGGAGTGATAAGAACGATGCTGCCATACGGAGACTGCTGGACTAGAAACATTGGCTCCAAAAGACCTGTTTAGAGACAGCACTTCATCATCTAAGAAAGCAGCTTTCAACACCATCAAGAGGAATGTCGAATGCAAACTCAGAGAGTTGCAGGACTCATGGCCGAACAACAAGGCAGATGAGATTCAGTCCTACGCAGACAGGAATGACACGAAGAACTTCTCTGATGCTTTGAAGACAATCTACGGGCCACAGTCATCAGGAATATCTCCAATACTGAGTGCTGATGACACCACACTGCTATCTGACAAAGAAAAGATACTACAAAAATGGGCAGAACACTTCAACAACATCCTCAATCAACAATCATTTATCAGTAAGGAGGCAATTGATCGACTGCCCTAAGTGGAAATTAACATATCACTTGCTGATCCTCCAACGCTGACTGAAACTCAGAAAGCAATTGACATGCTGTCAAATAGCAAAACACCTGGAGCATATGTTATACCAGCAGAAGTCTGCAAAGACGGAGGCAAGCACATGGCCCAGAAACTGACTGAACTCTTCCAATCAATGTGGAAGCAAGTAACTGTACCCTAGGAATACACTAATGCTTCCATCGTCCACTTGTATAAGCGGAAAGGCAACAGACAATCCTGCGACAACCATCACGGCATCTCTTTGCTGGCAATAAGCGGCATAATCCTCGCCAGAATTCTGCTGAATCACCTAGTGCATCACATCGATCAAGGGCTCCTGTCTGAGAGTTTGTGTGGCTTCAAGAAAGGACGAGAGACCACATAGAAGGTGTTTGCAGCTGGTCAACTGCAGGAGAAATGCCAGGAACAGAACTCCAACCTGTACACGACATTTGTCGACCTGACATAAGCCTTTGACACAGTCAGTCGCGGGGGCTTCTGGAAGATCATGGCAAATATTGGTTGCCCAGAAACAATTCATCGAAATGGTTTTGGCAATTCCATGATAGCAAGTTCGCTTCTGTCGTGGACGATGGTGAGTTATATGAACCATTCCCAGTCACCAATGAAGTCAAACAAGGCTGCGTGCTGGTCCCAACCCTCTTCAGTATGATGTTCTCTGCCATGCTTCTTGATGCCTTCCGTGACTATGACACTGGAATTGACATTAGATATCAGACTGATGACAAGCTCTTCAAACTGTGGGAGAACAGGCAAAGACGAAGTTACAGGAAGTAATCGTTCGTGATTTCCTATCTGCTTACGACTGTTCCCTGAATGCGAAATCTGAGTCTGACTTGCAACAGTGTGTGGGTCATTTCTCTTCAGCTTGTGACACTTTCGGTCTCACAATCAGTATCAAGAAGACAGAGTCGATGCACCAGCCTGCACCAGGAAAGTTTTACATAGAGTCTACCATCACAGTGAATGGTCAAATCCTCATGGCAGTGGACAAGTTCACCTACCTCGGCAGTACTCTGTCACGTGCAATCCACATTGATCACAAAATCAACGCCAGAATTGCTAAAGCAAATATGTCCTTTGGCATACAACGCACAAATGTGTGGGAACACATTGGCCTCTGTCTGCAAACAAAACAGAAGGTTTAGAAAGCCATTGTGTTGCCAACCCTGCTGTATGCATGCGAAACCTGGAGGGTGTACAGACGCCATGGCAAGATGCTCAGCCATTTTCAGTTGGGCTGCCTGAGGAAACTGATGAGGATAAGATGGCAGGACAGGGTCCCAGACACTAAGATTATCATACGGGCAGGAATTACAAGCCTTTGCACTCTGCTGATGAAATCACATATGAGATGGGCAGGCTGTGTAAATCTTCTACGGCGAACTGAGGGAGTGAAGGCGATCTCAGGTAAGTCAGAAGAGACGCTTCAAAGATTCCCTCAAGTCATCATTGAAACAGTTCAACATTGACACTGAGTCTTGGGAAGATCTCGCCCAGGAGCAAATTTTCGTCCATACTGTAGCAGCAGACTTGTGAGCTGAGGAGAATTGCAGAGGCACTGCAGACGCGCAAGCAGCGTAAATCTCAGAACTGCAGCACGTCCTCTATTGATCAAGCAGCCCAAAGCGAGTGTACCACGGACAGTTCAGAGCACAAATAGGCCTAATTTAACACTCACGTACTCACATAAACAAAACCAGTTAGTGATGTCATGGTCATCTTCGAACTCGAAGGACGAACATCAACACCTTGTCCTGAAACGGCCCCTGACTGTTTAGCGATCTTAGCTGGTTGTGGAACGGCATTGAACCGTTCCGTAATTAAGCAGATTAACTAGTCCTGAAATCGCAGCCAGTGTCTTTCACGACCATTCCGGGACCTGAAACGGCAGCGCAGCCGTTTCGTAACCAAGTGGTTTGTCTCTTACTTTCTCCGGTCCCGAAATGACGCATCGACCTGAACTGTTTTAACTTTTGCTATTGCTTCTCTGCTTAAAACATGTGCCGTTATATAAATTCTTTTCATAATTAAATGTGTCAAAAAGACATCTTTCTTTGTTTCTTTGTTTGTTTTCTCGATTAATCTTGAAATAATTATTAATCGGCTCTTGAGTGCAAGGAAAACCTCACAGTGCCACTTTAACTGTCTAAAACAAACAAACAATAAAAAATCAATCAATTAATCAGTCAGTCATGATATATGACACTGAATTATCATCAATTTGCTGCACTATGCTAAGTAAGTAAAAACAACTTGGTAAGGAAATTGATTTAATAACCTTGTATGCAAATTTGTCTATATTAAATTTAAATCCATCTTATATCCAGGTCTTTTTAGTTTTGCAATTGTTGTTAGTAGTTAGATGTATGTGTGTCATGGCTCACTTCCTTTGGCTATTAATAATCTTCAGCACCTACCATACGATAAAAATAAACAAATAAAGAAACAAATATTTGTTTTTTAAAAATCTTAGGCCACCATGACCCTAACCAGAGCATACTTAGCGAAAAACACACTCTCATTTTTTCAACTATTTTACATATTTCAAGTATTGCTGTTTACAGAACGAGAAACACTAGCTTACCTCATTTGGCTATTCATAATTTTCTGCAGACACCAATCTATCACTATACCCTCCCCGCACACACACACACACACACATACACACACACACACACGCACACGCACACATGACAATTTTTTTTAAAATCTAGGCCATCATGGCCCTACCATTTTTTTGTTGATGTTGAAAAACACTAGCTCACTTTTTCGGTTATTTCATATATTTTGGCTTATTTCTTTTCAGAGCCCGATAAACACTAGCTCACTTTTCCCAGCTATTTCGGCTATTTCAGCTATTGCATTTTACAGACCCCGAAACGCCAGCTTAGAAGATAATATTCAACAGATATTACATATAATATCCATAAGATAATATATTACAGATAATACAGATGATATCGAGAAGATAATATATAGACGATAATATCCAGAAGATAATATCTAGAAAATAATATCCAACAGATAATTTCCGGAAGATAATATATATATATATATATATATATATATATATATATATTATATATATATATATATATATATATATATATATATATATATTATATATATTATATATATATATATATCCAGAAGACAATATCTATCAGATAAAATCTAGAAGATAAAATAGAAGAGGACTTAGCCGCAGAGATAACACAATTTAATATGCTGCAGTATGTAAAAGACAAAGAAAAAGAAGAGGAAAACCTGGAAGAAATAGAGACAAAATCTAGACAAAATAAAAGAAAAACTTGGATGCATTAAATGCATCTTGCTAATTCTTTCCTTCTATGCGGTCTACAGGTTAGAAATTAAAAAGGAGAATACAGAATTTAAATTTACAGAAATCGAAGGCCACAAAAAAGTAAAAGTTAAAACAAACCACAATGTATTCCCAGAAATATTATAAAAACAGATTAAAAATAAATGTCTATGTGGTGGTTGGCATAAACGTCTAAATTATATCTTTTGGATCTTATCTGTTGGGTATTATATTATGGATATTTTCTTTTGTATATTATCTATTGGTTATTATGTGTTGGATAGTATTTGTTAGATATTATCTATTGGTTATTATGTGTTGGATAGTATTTGTTAGATATTATCTATTGGTTATTATGTGTTGGATAGTATTTGTTAGATATTATCTATTGGTTATTATGTGTTGGATAGTATTTGTTAGATATTATCTATTGGTTATTATGTGTTGGATAGTATTTGTTAGATATTATCTATTGGTTATTATGTTTTGGATAGTATTTGTTGGATATTATCTATTGGTTATTATGTGTTGGATGGTATTTGTTGGATATTATCTATTGGTTATTATGTGTTGGATAGTATTTGTTGGATATTATCTATTGGTTATTATGTGTTGGATAGTATTTGTTAGATATTATCTATTGGTTATTATGTGTTGGATAGTATTTGTTAGATATTATCTATTGGTTATTATGTGTTGGATAGTATTTGTTGTATATTATCTATTATGTGTTGGATATTATCTGGTGAATATTATCTTCTGGATATTATATGTTGGATAATATCTGCTAGATAGCATCTCCTGCTTATTATGTGCTATATAATATCTTCTGTATATTATCTGTTGGATATTATATGTTGAATATTATCTTCTGGATATTACCTGTTGGATATGATCTGTTGGATATTATCTTCCGAATATTATTTGTTGGATATTACATGCTCGATATTATCTTACATACAATAGTCTCCTAGCTATTATCCGTTGGATAATATGTGCTAAATTGTATTTGTTGGATGTTATCTTCTAGATATTATCTGTTGGATAATATTCTCTAGATAGTATATATTGGATATTACAATGTAGATATCATCTGTTGGATAGTATCTATTCGATATTATGTACTAAATATTATCTGCTGGGTATTATCTGCTGGATATTATGTATAGTATTATTTTGAATATTATCTTTTGGATGTTATCTGTTGGATATTTTCTGTTGGATATTTTCTTCTGAGCTGGTGTTTTCCCTTTGTAAAAGCCAATAGCTGAAATAACCGAAATAGGTCAAGAAAGTGAGACAGTGATTCTCGGTCTGTAAAAACCAATACCCGAGATAGCTGAAATAGGCAAGGAAGGTGAGCTAGTGTTTTCTCAAAAAACAATTGGCAGTATCATGATAGTTTCGGATTTTTAAAATAATAAAAAAAATATTTATCGTGTTGGTTGGTGCATGCAGAAAACAATATTAATAGCCGAAAGAGGGGAGCTAGTGTTTCTCGCCCTGTAAAAACCAATATCCAAAATAACTGATATAGCCCACATAGCTGAAACAGCAGAAAAAGCGAGCTAGTGTTTTCCGTTAAAATGTTAGGGTCATGGTGGTGTAGGATGTTACCAATTGATTTTTTACGCGGGGGGGGGGGGGGGGGGCAGGGTAGTAGGTTGGTGGGTGCGGAAAATTGCTAATAGCCAGAGGAAGTAAGTCAGGACACACATGCATCTAACTACTGTTTTTTTTATAATTTTCTATGATTTTCTTTATATAAACTGAATTAAGATTAAAAAGCTTGTTTGTAACAAGTACTCTTACATTGTGAATCAAATGCAGCAATTAAATTGAAATGTATTTTATATAGTTTTTATTTATTTATCCTAGCAATGTGAGTAGTTCAACAAGTATTTTTCTAATCATAATATCGCACAAATGTTTCGTTAAAACATTGCACATTAAACTTTGCAATATTTATATTCCAAGCTATGCACATATAGCCTGATAGATTGATTAAATCACATCACATCGAAGCTTATATGCATTATTTAGTAACCAAATGTGAGGTCTGCGGCTATATTTAAATTGTTGGCTTGTTTTTACATACACAGCAATAATTTCATATATAATTATCTTTACTTTGACAATGACATTATTATTTACTACATGCACTCAAATTATTTCCATAAATTGTATACACTCTAAAACTTATACAAGTTAATCCATAGAACATGAGATGTTTTTGAAAGCTTTAACATGACGGTGCTGAAAATCATCATTGTCTACTAAATTAAGGTCCACTGTGTATTTGTAGCTGTCAAACAGACTATCGAATTCCTTTAAAACATGGTACGGGTCTGGAATGATACATTAAGATTTTCGCCGGGAAGCACCAACAAAAGATAGCTCTTGACTGCATTACCGTTTTGAATATTATGTACAGACAATGTAGGTTCAAATATGTAAAAGAACATCTCAGTTCGTACCTATATTAAAGACATCTTTATTATATATTGGAGCATGATTGATATTCCTTTTACAAATAATTATTTCCCTTAAAGAAGAAATACGCCTTGGTTTATTGTATGCAAGCCATTCGGCATCGTATCAGCATGCTTGGGAATAAAAACGAAGAACTTTGGACTCATTTGTTTGATAAATGTTTTTTCGTGTATGAATGAAAAGGAAGACAAAAAATGATCCACGAATATTATTTTTAAATTATCTATTGTGAAATAATTGAAAAGTGCGTATATGCATAATATCAGTAATGTGGGCTACTTGAAATGTCTACGGGAATCAACATTGCACCATTTGTTTACATTATGGGTCGTTATGGATGTCTACAGGAAATTCTATGTTAAAAATGTCCATAGGTTTGACATGCGAGGGCCGTTATTGGTCCCTATGGGAAATGTAATTTTAAAATGTTAAGATACTATCAAACACCTACGTTTTGATTACTATCAAACACACCGCTTTTAGATTACTATCCAACATACCACTTTTTGATTACTAACACACACACACTTTTTTATTACTATCCAGTATACCACTTTATGATTTATATCCAACACACATACATTCTACCCAACACGCCGTGGGTAGTAACCAAGACATATTACATTTACCTATCAACGAAAAGGGTAGGAGTGCTTATACACATTATACTTACAAACACACAAACATAATATCATACAAGAGAGGGTAAGATGTAAAAGAAGTGGGAAATATATACACACACTATCACACACAATTAAGTAAGGGTAGGAGTGTTTATAGACACACTATACCCACAAACAAGCTATGACACACAAGAGGTTTTTTTAAAGTTTTAGTTTGGTTGTGAACAGACATAGACATACAAACACAAAACACATAGATTTTTGGCAAAGTGTTTAGTAGTATTTCTCTTTTTTGGAGATGTGAGTAGCCTTGAAAAGGGTCACTTCGGTTTTATCCTGGTTCACTGATGTTTATCGATATCTAGGATAACTGCACCTCACGGGGTGGCCTTTACAACAAGGACACATCTCGTCCAAGTACTCCATCGTATGACGGACGGAGACAGTGAGGCAAAAAGGAGGCTTGTCGGCCTCCTTCTCCCAATCCCCCTCTTCTGGGTGTTGCTGTTGCTTTGAGCTTTTTGGTGGTGACTGGGCAGCCATTCCTTTTCTCCCCTCTGTCGCATTTTTTCTTGCACCCTCATCCAGTTGGCATTGAGGCGTTCAAAGTCCCTCTCTTTCTCTCTCTCTCCCTCTCTCTTTTGCCGCTCCATTTCTCTCCCCTGTGCAGCCCCGGCTGCCTTGATCTTCACCACTTCTTTCTCCAAGACTTCTATGACGAACTCCTTAGCTATTTTGAGGGAGGTCCTCTCTCTCTCTCTCTCTCTCTCTCTCTCTCTCTCTCTCTCTCTCTCTCTCTCTCTCTCTCTCTCTCTCTCTCTCTCTCTCTCTCTCTCTCTCTATCTATGTGACGCTTGTTGAGGTAACTGTCTGTTTCCTCTACCAGGCCCAGGAAGTGCTCTACTCTCTCTATCAAACTGATGGCTTCCCTCAACTTCCCGCCTTAGCAATGTTTGGTGGTTGTCATTCTGTTTTCTTCTTTGCTGATTACAGGATCAATGATGAATGGCAAAACTGAAGAACGCACCGCTTTATATGCTTTGAGCACGGAGGTGAAGGAAAACATCCCTCCGATACAGTACTCGGATGTGTAGGAGAAAATATCCCTAGGTGTAGTACACAATACAAGTAAAGAGAAATCGCGCGGACCTAAAAGAAACTATCCTTCTGATTTTTACATAGGTTTAACATTATACAAGGGTTAGGTAGAGATTATACATACACACTATACCCACAAACACAAAATCACACTGGGGTAGAAGGGGTTTAAAGTTTTAGCTGTCAAAGACATATACAAACACATATATTGGCAATGACAGCGTAGTACCTCTTTTCTAAGAGATGTGGATGGCCCTCAAATTATTGTTTTCCTGGATCGTTGAGATGTTAATGACGATATTCAGGACGATTAGGCCTTACCATTGGTCTCGCCACGCAACAGGGACGCCTCTTTTTAACAGTGAGACTATAAAATCATCTGTCTCCATCTTCCACTCCTCCACCTCTTCTCACTGCTGCTGCTCTTCGTCTTTTCCCATTTGTTCTTTTCTTTTGTCATCTCCTCTTGCAGGACTTGTGCAACAAGGTCTTTGGCCATTTTGAGGAAAATGGTGATTTTCTTCTCCATTTTCCGCTCTCAGTGAGGTGGTGTCTTACCCTGTTCATGTGTATCACGTCTTCGGTTAGTTTAACAATCTTAGACAGGATGACAAGGCAACGATGGATGACACGACTGGAGAATGTACCGCGTTATATGTGGTAAGCACGAACATGAAGGAAAACATCCCTCAGATTCGGTACGCGGACGTGAAAGAAAACATTACAGATGTAAAAATTGACAGAGAGAACGTGAAAGAGCATGTTCAAAAAAGAATTGTGTTGTAAAAAAAGTTAACACCATTTGAATTCTAAATCAACATGTTTTGCTTAATCATGCCCTTCCCCCTCCCCCACTGCAACAACTATGAAAAAGGAGGATTAGGATAAGTCCTTTCTTTTCATTTACAAATACCAAAACATTAAACATGAACGTATTTACAAGGTTGACAACGTTGTGGAGTCAGACTAGACTTCCAATGATCCAGTATACAGTGTCATTCTGCCATCGATGCACATTACGTTTCTGTGCTAAAGAGAATAGATAGCCATAATGTTCACAAAACCATCTTTCTGTTTTGTTATCGTTTCCAGAGTACGCATGGTCAAAACAAGTCACTAAATGTTCTAAGGGGAATCCAAAACTGCTTTGATGAAGAAACTAGACACAAAGGTTTCCACAAACTATCGAATCTTATCCCTTGTAATCTCACATTACTGAATTGAGTAGACACAGCATTTCTTCTCATAAAATCAACGATGTCGTCTTCCAGAGGAGGTATGCCATAAGAATCAAAATATTCCACATTGTGGTCCTTGGGAAAGTAGACGGCTACCCAGTGGGTTCCTGGGCGATGACTGTCGTTCGTGTTGATGACATAGGCTGGAACGTCTTTGGCTTTTCGATGACGAAGTTCAGCTTTAGCACACACCACTGGATTCCAAGAAACTGTGTCCGACGTTAATGACGTACCCAGGTATTCATTCTTTTCACAGGTAATGATAAGTCATCAGTTCACACTTAACTTTTTCCTTGAAAATACCTGTCAAGTAAGTCGATGAACGTTTCGTTTCCAAAGAAGTGGATGGAAGTCAGGAATGGTCACTCAAATCTTTATAGCACTTTTTAAAATCTTCTCTTCTGAGATGAAACTCAGTGCATCTTCTAGATACTCTTCCAGCTTATCTTCTGGACTCATCATCAAACATTTGTTGTGTTATTTCCGAGTAGAATGATCGATTTGACAACCATAGCAATGTCCTATGGCTATAATATTTTCAGCCAAGTGAGGAGCACAACAGGAGCATAAGTGTTGTTCTTGTTCTGACCGTCGTGACATCATGACTGTATTTTAGCCTTGCTCACTTGTAATCTGTGACTCCTGCTGTTGTTCTGGATAGAAAGCATCCTATTCGCCTATCTCCTTAGGTTCGTGTTCCATCCTTTTTCTAATAGTCTAGAGTCAAATCAGAACTCCACAAGGCATACCCTCCTGCATAATCATCTTACGAAACGTCGTGGCTACTTTTGGTTCCTAATTGTCATGTGGCTTCAAACAGTGTCAAGTAAGATTTCAACTAATTGTTCTGGGCAAAGTTAGGTTCAAAGGGTCTGGTACACAATGTTTGGCCATCTCGGGTGACTTCTATATTGGACACATTGAAGTGTTCGAACACTAAAGGATGTTGATCGATGGCTTCGTTGAGGGCCGCATTGCTGACGATACCGATGAGCATACGGTTGGGTAGTTGACCTTTTAAAACATGATCTTCGATCTAGGATAGGAATCCAGAGGCAGTGGTGACGGTTTTGACTTCCACTCATCGTAGAGGATACTTGGCTGTCATTCTGCTCAGAGTTTGACAGATGTCGTTTCCCACATTAGGTAAGACCTCAACACGTCGCGCGTAGAGTCTGGCTTCATCGATGTTCATTTTGTACTCGTCAGCATTATCCATCAAATGAAACACGGTGCTACTTCGATCCAGTCTCAAACGTACATCAACTGCATTCAACAAATACTAGTCTGGCAACCACATGTCCAAATGCAAACGATCTATCATTTCTTGTTTGATTTTCTTTTGGCGGTCATTGAATTCACCATTGTGAGGATCGTCAGCTTCTGTCAACTCCATGTAGTTGCAGACATCCAAAGTGTCAGGTTTCCACACACAGACTCATCCAGATGTGTTTTCTTGGCTTCTTTTTCCGTACCTCAAGAGATTTTGTAGGTACGCTCGGTAAGGATAAGTTTCCATGCTGCTGTTGATAAGTTTGTTATTCAAGCACAAATCCACTTCTCTGAACAATGAATGCATGAAATTGTTGATGGGAGCCACTCTGGAATCTTCCCCTGGGTCGATGTTGTCCGTTTTGAGAACTTTGACTTTCAGGTAGAAGTAACTGTTATTCAGATGGATGTAATCTTCGGTTTGTCCTTTGATTTCAAATTCAACAGGTGCTGAGGTGATCAAAGACGATACAGGATGAAATTCTTCCCATTGGGATTCATGCATTGTCATCTTCGTCAGTGGCATGGCAAACAGATCGAATTCTGACTTGGAACATTCGCAAGAATCTCGGTGCATCATTTTTTTGTTTTTAAGTTAGTAATCGAAAAGGTCAAATTCTCTGACAGCTGTTCTTCTCTTCTTATTCTTTTTTTGATCGTGTGTATGAGGTCTGAAGAGTTTTCGACGTCTCTTTCTGTCTTGTCCTTGCTGTGGCATAGAGGAAGTAATGCATTCGCCGGAAGTGTGAGGCGAATTTACAGGAGTGTCTCGGTGCCCTAGGAGGTCTTTTCCAGTTTGAATCAACACATTATTTTCCTGCTTGAATCAAGGCTGGTTTGGGACTTTGGTGGTAGTACGTTTTGGAGAAATTATTTTCATTGCGTCAAAGCTGCATCTTTTAAAGCATGCAATTTTCGAGTGATCATCGGTTTTATCGTACGAAAAACTGATTTTAACATCTCCTAAACCAAGTCCTCGTTGTTGAGCGACTCCGTAGTAGACAGGATACATCTGTTACAATTCGCTGGAGAATCTTTTACGAAAATGTAGTTTCACCGTGAATTTTCCTTACGAAACTATAATATTTTGTCCTAGATCTCCTTTTATGCTAATATTCACACTGTCAAAATACGATTTATTGACAGAAAGATAATGATGATGTACAAATTCTTGATGACCATAATACGTATTTTCTACTTCATCGTCAGCAGCTATAGCAGAATCCACTTTGAATGGAATGACTCTCAGCAACGGAGCGGATGTGTTTCCCACGACGTTTTACTCGACGACCTCAGAGTACACAAACGTAAAATTTAGTCCTTCGTTCAATTCCATAGGGAAGTAGAAATACTTGTAGAATCGATCGTTGTTGTGTCTTTCAAAGGAACGAGAGAGGTGTGTTTCCACCTAGAATAGAAAACAAACCGGCAGAAAAGTAATGGACATCGTTTGGCAGTGCGAAAAATCCATTTTAAAGTGATGAGCAATTTTATGGTAGTCGATCTGTACACTTCGGCGAACTTTCTCCAGTGCTTTGCCAAACTGATCGTTGAAAATAGCTGAGATCGTATTGACGAGATGTTAAGCGTTGAAATAAATATCCTGCAGGAATTATCATGGTATTGATGAACACATATATCACATGTATTATGGAACATATATTTCATTCAATTTAGCATTGGTTGGGAATGCTTTTTTGGATTCGTAAATGTGACAATCATTTTTGTCCAAGTGTTATTGGACTTGTTCGCTGAGGATTTCCACGATGACAGTGTTTGACCTGCAGGGATGTTCATGACTTGAGTGGGATGAATGATTTCTACCAAAGCTACTTCCCAATGAACTTCGTGATCCAATTGTTTGGACTGGGGTAATTTAGCCGTGAAATAGAAAACGGTGTTGTTGGGAAACACATACATAGAACTGTAACTGGGCACTTTTAAGTAAAATTGGTTATTTATAGTTCGATGGTTCTTGTCTCCGAAGAGTCACTCTATGTCAAGGAGAATGAGGTTCCAAATGTTCCAGAAGACTACTGTCACTGAAAGAGTTGTGACTGGCGTTGGCGGCGAGGCTAACGTTGTTATTACTCTCCATATATTTAAAAGACGGACTGGGAAGAAGATAACCAATACAACTGCTGAGTAAAATAGTTCACAATTGTGTATCTCCTTGTTGCAAACACAAATTTCCAATCGCTGCGAAGAAGATAACCAATACAACTGCTGAGTAAAATAGTTCACAATTGTGTATCTCCTTGTTGCAAACTCAAATTTCCAATGGCTGCTCCGATGACACAATACACCACAAAGATTTGGCAGAAAAAGACGGTTTGATTTTTAGGGGCACATTCTTCACACCACACCCACAGGGGTTGTTTTGTAGTTCTTGGAGACAGGAACTCTGAGAAGGAGATGTAGATGTGTTTAACGGCATGTTGGTAAATTCTACTTCTTTTCACCTTTCCAACGAACTTTCATTTTTTGAAGTCGACGTTTTCCCACTTTACTTGTTCTTCGATCGAGAATGCTTTCGATATCGCTATTTAAACGCTCTGTCTGTAGTTAATCTGCCACTACCTCTCCGGGGATGAAATCTCATTCTTTTCTATATGTAGAATACCACTCTCGTGGGCACGGAGTATTTCTTCATCTATTGCTGGTCATAGTCATACTTTTGCAAACGGTATCTAATAGTAAATCATATTGAAGAAATTGTTCAGTCACTAACTCGCAACACACCACACGTGATGAAGAAGTTGTGGCGATACTTCTTTTAAAAGTTTTTTGTAATCCTGTAAATCTTCGTCCTCTGGAATTCTTTGTAGTATTCCAACCTTGTAGCTTGAAGTCGATGAATCGAAATTCTTCTTAGTTGTGGGTAGTTGATCACTGTCGGACCATTTGAACACTTTCAAAGTAATCAACCCTCCTATAGCATTCAGGTACCAATGGTTAAAACGTCTATATCATAGAGGATGCATTTGTTCTTTGCGTTTCACTTGAATTTGTACAACGTCTATGCAAATGCGTTCTCGCAGCTCCAAATGTAAGCTTCGAATTCTCTCTTCTAAAGTATCCATGTGGATAATAATCATGCCCCACCAAGGGGCAGGTAGTGACAGCACGGAAACCATCTGGCATGTTCCATGAAAGTTGAATTTTTACACCCCCATTCGTGGATCTTCACACCACAACTGAAACACTGTACTTGGTTTCCTCGTCCCAAGCAGACAAATCCGGCTCTGGCTAAAGTTTTAGTTGTGGGTTAATCTATCCAGATCATCTTTAGGCTTTGAAAGTCACAATAGCCAGGCAAACCCACATGAAACATATATTCTTCTTTGAGTTTTAAATCTCGATGAGCTAGTGGTATTCAGCGTGGATCAGGAGCGCATGGATGACATCCATAGGTACGCATACGAAAGGCATCGATTTCGCTAGTAAAGCAGAAAGGTCGTGCTGCATTGCTTTCGCTATTAGAGCGGCAAGGTCGTGTTGCATCGCTTTCGATAGTTGAGCGGCAAGGTCGTACTGCAACGCTTATGTCGCAGTGAACGGCATTGCTCTGATCGCAAGGTTCAGCATCGCATTCGAGTTCATTGAACTTTGAGTCTGCAGTGGGTCCTTCATATGGTTGTTGTGTCCAACTCATCTTTCATGGTCAGCGTTTGTACTCACAATGAACTTTCTGTCTTGGAACTCTTTCCTTTTTTACACTGGAGATCGGCGTGTCCGTAAGGTAACGTGTTGTGGTTGGAAAGTCGCACTCGTTTCTGGTAGACGATCTGATATACGTTTTCCAAATGAAGACTGACGATTTGGCGATCATGCAAATGGAATGGACAATTTATGAGGATCCAACCTTTTCACGCGAAAGTCTTCATCTTGTCCTGACTTTAAGGCATCTTTTAGGACGTAAAAGTTTGCCACTTGACTGCAACGATAGTTAGGTGTCAGTCCTTTCAGTTTACATTTGTCATGAAATTGTTCTTGTTTCTTTCGGTACTGGTAACCACAATTATTAGATCCATTAATGGCAAAACGCAAAATAGTGTTCAAACGTTCATCTTCGATGTGTGGGTAATAGCTTCCAGGGCTATCGATGTACATGCAACTATCGGTGTCAAAGTAAAGAACTCGATCTCCTACAGGTTCCAAGACAGAATCGACAAGATTTAATCTTCACGTAGAATTTCCACGTGTTTCGTGTGTTTTCCTTTGTCGTCGATTAGCTGAAAGTATAGACTTGGATCTACAAAGTATTACGTCTATGGCAATAGCGGACGTTGAGCCAATCTTCCCCACAAACAATTCAGCATGACTTTTGGAAACGATCGTCTTCCTTCGTTCTTTTCCACATGTTCCAAAGTGATGCCTTTTCTAGCATGTTGTATCCACTTGTCTTGAGAATCACACAAGCAATGGAGCAGCGCAAATCTGTGGATGAATATCGATGGCAGACAGAGAGATAGGACTGAGGTGTTGTGGTGGCTAGTTTGTTCGGGCATGAACTGTTTTCGGTAAATTAATCCACAAACTCTGGCAATGGTAAAAGCTTCTTTCAGGGGATCGATCCTCAGTGATCCAGAAATAATTGCCGAAGTTTTCCACAACGACGTCGTAAAATATCTACATCAGATTCGTAATATTCCAACATTTCTTCTTCAAAATAAAAAAAATCTGAAAAGTGGAGTTGGTACCAAGCGTGGAATGCTTCTCGTTGTTCCATGTGCATACCCTCGGGGTCGTAGTAGCGAACTTCAGGCAAATGCGGGAGCGCGTCGTGTATTAAAAAAGTGTGGAAAATAACCTTTTGCAATTTCTGTAATTCCAAACGTTTTAGACATTCGACTCAAAGGCATAGCCAAATAACTCATGCCATCTTTAAACTGTATTTTTCCCACTTTCATGTAAATTACTTTGCCTCCGTTCATGGTCACTTTTGGAAATTCCGTTCCTTGTTCTGAATAATATTTCAAAAGAAATTGTGTGCCAGGACTGTAGCATGTCGATGACAGTTCTTGTAACGCTGGGCTTCCTGTTCGCTCTAAGTGTCGTTGGTTGGGCCTAAAATCCATTCTGCAAAATCAGTAAGAGTACGGGGTTCACGAAATATCTTTTCTCGTGCTTCTGGAATCATACTACAATTTTGACAGTGAAAAAGTAACAGTTCTTTAATGCATTTTATCACAAGCACGATGAGCTACACAAACATTCGGGATGTAAATTATAGTCTCTTATGAACATTTAATGTAAACAAAAGATAAAGTCCACAAGTTTCTTATTATACTTGTTCTGATCGTCATTTAATACTCCCTCGAGTTCACAATTTGGTCACATAAATGGTATCTTTTCTTTCCTAGACAAACGTGGGACCCTTGGTTATTCGTTCGAACAAAATTTCCACAAGTGGGGCACACTCTCAATAATTCGCGAGCACTTTTCTGTTGTTGGAATTGTTTCATGCAACGTTGCTCATAACAGGCTGGACTGACAAACGTTCGCTTGCAAGTAGAACAACGAATTATTTCTTTTCCTTCAGGAATCCAAGGTCTGGAGGCTAAACATCCACGACATCTCTCTCCACAATGAATATGGTATTTCCCACTGCTAATTCCTTGGTAACATTTGTAGCAATAGTAACTATATCGGAGCAGTCCTGTGATAGTTTTAATGTCATCAAAATGATCTTGATAATGATAAACGTGAATGTATTTTCCATCTGGGAAATTTGGTCCTCGAAACACGAGAGCTCCACAAACGACCTGTGGGTATACATTCAACGTATAACGAGGTGACAAGACGTCTTAAAGTTTTTGCATCTCTGGAACTCCACATACGGTCTCTTTGGAAATGTCCGCTTGCTGCAAAAGGAGTTTTGCTTCTCTTCGTTGTTGGGATTGTCCGATAGTCTAATCCTTTCCCATGATCGTTTCAATTCTGTTGTATCGTTCTTCTCTGCATTTGTTCGAGCCACTACGATATGGCACGGGCTAAGAACATCTGACCATGATGGTTGTCAATCTGAACGATATTTCGTTTGGTACTGTGACGTTCATCCACCGATAAAACTTTGCGTTGTCCACTATCTCTTGGAGGTGAAACGTGCGTCGTTTAAAGTGTGACTTTTCCATCAGTGATGTTAAACTCGTCGTTCGATTGTTGGACGTGTTGAATTTTGTACATGAATTTGGAATAAGTTAATTCTGCATCTGTACTAAACGCGATCCACACAGGAGATTTCAAACTGTCGTGATTGATGGATAGTCTCAAAAGATCCTCATCTTTAGATTGACACTGTCGTTTCAATGTATCTCATAATGATTCCCATAAATGTGTAATGAAACCCACAGCTTTCTCTGGTGAAACATGAGAATTGAAGTATTTAAATTTCACCGTGTACGTGTAAGCCGTCGTTAGAAATTTTCTGAAAGTCACTTTTTGGGTAGGTCGAATATAAAAATAATCTTTAGGAGCTACAGAACAACTTTCTTTCTCGGCTGATCTTGACTCCCTCGGTCTTGTGGTAGAGGTAGATGGCACTGGCTCAGGAATACTCATGTCATCTACAAAACCGCTATCATAAACTTGTGTTAACACTTCACTTAGCGTATGAGGCGACACCGAAAGTCGTCGTCGTCTCTTGGCTTCTTCTGGTTTCTCCTTGCAAGGTTGATCTTTTCATCTTGATTCAGAATTTGGTTTGACTAGGGTACACATTCTCTCCATATATATAGAGGGCATATATATAGTGGGACCCCCTCACCTTAAGAAAATACACTCATTCAGTTTTCAATCTGTGAAGAGGGAAGAGTCACAGCAAATCACACTTCTCGTCAAAGATTTACAGACAGTCATTCGAAAGTTCACTTCCAACAAGACTTCGGACTACTCCTCTCGAGATAAAGTCCAAATACATGCTATGTCTGTCAAGAGCAAGGACACTGGGCTCCAGAATGTCCACAAAGTCAAAGAAAAGAAACCACTAAGACAGGAGAAAAAAGAGACAAAAGTAACGATAACTGTTATCAATGTCAAGAAAAAATTTAATTGGTCTTCAGAGTGTCCCTAAAAAAAAAAGAGAACAAGGAGGAGGAGCGTTCAGCAGAAACAGAAGAAGAACCCATACTAATGAAATTCAAGAAAGCGAGACAAGCAGAAGAAACTGAAGTAGAAGAACCCATGCCAGTGAAGATATTCAAAAGAGAAAGACAGAAGAAAGAAAGAAAGAAAGAAAGAAAGAAAGAAAGAAAGAAAGAAAGAAAGAAAGAAAGAAAGAAAATAGACTTTTGTGCTGAACATTCTTGCAAAGACGATAGGAAATCGCACAAAGTCAAATTGAAATCATTCTCTTCAGGAAGAATACTTGCTACAGCAGTAATAATAGTCCTACTATCACTCCGAGTATACGATGTCTCCGCGGCAGGAGCACCGCAATACACTGTCTTCATTTATTAGTCATAGGTATTGTATTCAAAATCTTCTGCAATTGTAAATCTTAGGACGACTGGTGCGTATATATATATATATATATATATATATATATATATATATATATATATATATATATATATATATATATATATATATATATATATATACATATATATATATATATATATATATATATATATATATATATATATATATATGTATATATATACATACACATATATATACATACATTTGAAAGTGACGTTTACTCGTCCACTGTCTTCTGAATGGAAGGGAGACATCACACCCTGACTGAATTATGTTGCACGCATTATGATTGGTGGAACAGTCCAATCCGTTTCAATCCGGTCCTAGGCTATATATAGAGGCGCATTTCCAGCATGTTGTTTAATCCAGACTTCGTGGTATATATCAAGGCGTTGTGGGATATTACCATGATTACAAATTCAGCTATATGTAAGAGACGCATATATGTTGATAGGCAATAATGCCTGAAGCGTGTCTTAATCTACATACCGGCTTTGAGGAGAAGTTTGCGGAGAAGAACTGTGAAGCGGTGTGGTATGTGTTAACCCTCTTTGGTTAACAAACCCCAACGGCCATTTCAGGGCCACCCAGATCTCTAGAAAGGAGAGATACTACTGAAAATCACTGCCAAAAATCTATGTGTTTGTATGTCTATGTCTATCTCTACGTCTATGTTCACAACCAACTAAAACTTTTAAAAACCTGTCTTATGTTTGTGGGTATTGTACACACGGCGTATTGGATAATATGTATGAGGTGTTGGATATTAATCAAAAAGTGATATTTTGGATAGTGATCTAGAAATAGGTGTTGGATAGCATCTTAAAATGTTAACACAGGATTTACCGTCGACATCCATAACGGCCCATGACGTAAACCTACAGCGTAATGTTAATTCCAGTAAAGCCCTCAAGTCGCCCATATTATTGAGGTCAGCCTCTTCTAACAATGTCACAATGTAGCCCCATTTGAAGTCACCCACTTCTAAGAATGTAACAATGTAAATTTATAGGTGTCTACGGGAAATCTCATGTTCAAAATTAACATAGGATTTCCCGTAGACACATATAACGGCCCATAATGTAACCCTACGGCGTAATATTAATTCCGTAGACACCTCAAGTGCCGCACATTGCTACTCATAATTGAAACTAGTTGCCACGACTTAAAGTCAACAAGCTACATTGTCTTAAATTTGAACTGTTGCGATGAAACTCAATTCCTTTTTCTTGCAACATGTAACATATGGGTAGATCGACGGATTACAGTATTTCTCAAAACAACCGGTGTTCTGCTTGCAACGAAGAAGACAATTTTCTGACTCTGCAACACGTGTTTTATATCAATTTCCCCCAAGACAATGGTTAAATTGGACAAATATGTGTAAGATTTTCCTTTCTTCGGGACAATGGATATATCTTATCAGCATATTGATCAGAAAGTAGAATACCATTGTAATTACACGTGCACAGGGTACAAACCAGTTTCAAGATACGTAGCTTAGAGAGATACCGTCTATACTCGTTGATTCGAACTGCAAACTGCACAGAACCAGATCTGCTGTCGCGTTATGCGCCGGCAGATTTGGATCTATGCAGTTTATTAGGAGTAATCATTAGAGCAAACAACATAGACCCTGATCTGCCGGCATATTATGCGATGGCAGCTCAGGATCTATGTTGTTAGCAGTTGGATTCGACTTATAAGTGAGAATAAACCGTATTTATGTTGTCGGCTTTATTTCACTTTTAATGTAGCCGAATCTGAATCCCATATTTCACTGTTATTCCTTATGAGTAAATGAGAAACCTTGATGAAGTAAGACTGTAGATTCTTCTGTCTTTATCTGAGGGTAAGTGAAAAAAGGGCATGCGCCTTTAAAACTGTACGTTCTACAATTAAAAGATTTGAAAGAAATGACAATACACCATACTCTCTTCTATTCATATTTCCATGTAAATTATCAACTTATCCCTCCCTCCCTCTCTCTCTCTGTTTCTTTGTGTGTGTGTGTGTGTGTGTGTGTGCGTCCGTGTATATATATATATATATATATATATATATATATATATATATATATATATATATATATATATATATATATATATATATATATATCCATCCATCTTCCTATCTATCTATCTATCTATCCACTTAAATATATGCATAAGCCTGTATGTTTGCGCGTCACACACGCATGATGAAATCTGGAGGGAAAAGTATGGTTTTCTGCTGGTAAGTCAGTGTTTCTGAAATAAACGCAAGTTATAATACATGCAACAGACTTTCAAAATACATATAATATCGTTAAGGTATGATTCACATTTAAACTTTACAACTAGTCAGAGTTGAAGATTAGTATTGGATCTTAGTTCAAAATGTATCAAACAAAATAAGTTACAGGTTCATGATCAAACGAAAAACGAAGTCATTGTGAATAATGAACATACTATGCAAACTAAAAATCCAAACCATACTTAAATGCTGACTTAACCACAAGCAAATCCGGAAATTTATATAATTAGAGGTGCTTCAGAATATGAAAATAGTAAGCATATCAATTATCCTTTTTTATTCAATTGAATGTAAATAGATTAAATTAAATGTTATTTATTCTAGCGAATATAAAGTATACCATGATTCAGGAAAGACAAATCTAGTCAATAACTGAGACTAGCAATAGTCATTCCATTATATAAAATATTGGATTTTTACTCGAGGTGGATTTGTTTATTAAATATTTACCATACCTTAAAAGTGTGGTAATTAAAGTCTTTTCGTTGTTTGGCTGTTTGTGGCCCATATTGTGATGGGGTTTAAAACAACAACTATAATTACCGGGTCCCATTCTTATTCTATTGTTAGTGGAAAACTTTGCAAATGACACGCGATAGCCAAACCATCTTCACTTACAGAGCAGAAACACTGTTCGAAACATCTGCAAGCGAGACATCCAATATTTTTTTCTAATCATGCCTAGCCATCAAAGTGTAGACTGCAAAGGTTACCAGTAATTTGAATCGAGGCGCATGGGCCTTAATGCGCTAGAGTGTGGGGAGGCAGTTCAACAGGCTCGATCAATTGAATTAAGTTGATAATTTCATGTCAAATTAAAGTTGTCTCATTTTCCATAGTTTCACATCTCCGCCCTAATTAAAATATTATGGCTGCAGACATCTACCCCGGGATTAGGAAAATGGATCCCAGTAGAAAACTATTGCAAAATTTGACGCCTAGCCCTGAAACAAGATGTGAATCATTTTATAGCGACCACATTAATGGATCTATCTAATGTTTTTGATTGTCTGTTTAACAACCTTCTACTGCAAAATGATAGCTTATAATCCTTGAGATCCAGCAGAAAATCTCGTGTACAATTATCTTTCGAACAATAAGCAGTTCGTCAAAGTGCGCGTTTCTTACAGTGCGTCAAAGTGTGCGTATCTTTCAGTGCGTCAAAGTGTGCGTATCTTTCATTGCGTCAAAGTGTGCGTATCTTTCAGTCCCTGTGCTTATATTTACAAAAGAGTGCAACATGGGGTAAGGTGCAAACATTACCCCTTCAGATGGAGTTCAGAGTAAGGCTTACTATGTCCGTTAAAGACAAATTAAACTACCTGTCTTGATGTTTTTTTGCAAATGTTCAAACTTAGTAGACAATAATCGTAATTTAGACACTATGAAAAGTAGACAATACTCGCAATCAGACACTATGAAAAGTAGACAATACTCGCAATTAGACACTATGAAAAGTAGACAATAATCGCAATTAGACACTATGAAAAGCAGACAATAATCGCAGTTAGACACTATGAAAAGGAGACAATAATCGCAGTTAGACACAATGAAAAGTAGACAATAATCGCAGTTGGACACTATGAAAAGTAACAATATTCGCAGTTAGACACTATGAAAAGTAGACAATAATCGCAGTTAGACACTATGAAAAGTAGACACTAATCGCAGTTTGACACTATAAAAGGTAGACAATAATCGCAGTTAGAAACTATGAAAAGTAGACAATAATCGCAATTAGACACTATGAAAAGTAGACAATAATCGCAATTAGACACTATGAAAAGTAGACAATAATCGCAATTAGACACTATGAAAAGTGGTAAACTGCCATTAGGTCCTCGCTCATTAGGTTACTTATTTTTATTTTGCATGTTGTTTTTTTTTTTTTGTTTTTTTTTTTTAAGGACTCTTATCTGTAGGGATGCTAATGTACCCACCTTACATCGTTAAAATCTCTACCTGCATTTACCTTGGTGATCTTTTTAACATTACATAAAATTTCTTGTTATTTCAGGTATGTTTGCTGAAACGTCAACTACATGTTAAAACGGATAATTTTATTTTAAACGTAAATAACGTGTATTTCATTCATCCAGTTTGAAGAAAAAGATCAGTGCTAATGACAACAATAGGTCACTATTGCAAACCAAAAGTCCTAATTTCAACTAATGACAACAATAGGTCACTATTGCAAACCAAAACTCCTAATTTCAACTAATGACAACAATAGGTCACTATTGCAAACCAAAACTCCTAATTTCAACTAATGACAACAATAGGTCACTAATGCAAACCAAAAGTCCTAATTTCAACTAATGACAACAATAGGTCACTATTGCAAACCAAAACTCCTAATTTCGACTCCAATTTCAGTAGGCAGCGTTCGTCCCATTATTAGCAACACATTTCATTCAATGTCTATACATAGAAGTGATTAGACTTCTTATCCATATTTGACTACTTCACCCAATCATGTTCTCTTAGCCTATCTATTAGACATTTTAGCCTTATCCAACATATGCGTATTGTGAGACCGTAAAGTCTAGCTGTTAGCAATAACGGCACATAATACTACAATAGAGCTGAAACGAATACCAAATTTCCCTATTCGAATATTCGTCGATGTTAGTAAAGGTACTAAATCCATTGTCTTTTCGTTGTCTACTTTGGTATTTATTGACACCCCCACTCCTAGCCAAGCTACATTGTAAACATTGTGAACTAGGTCATCTAAATCTAATTGAATGATATTGTAGGGGTCGTGAGTACTTTTTGGAGGATTCAATAAAAAAAAAATCAAATGAATGTAGGTGTTTTATTCCCTGTTTATCTTCAAACAAATATAAAAGTTCATTTCGTCTTGAAGACGGATGGCAAGGAAACTTGAGTACCGGTTCAGTTAAATGTGGGGACGATCTCAAATTTTCTCGGGGGATTGATATGTTTACAATCAAAATCACACGGCCAATTTAATTTAATTAAATCTGGTTACGTTGATTGCAGGGTCTCCGGGTTTTCTCATACTAGTATATGATTGACATGTCAGATGGCAGTCGACTTTTTGACCGACTATAAAATACCCGAATTTGAAAATTGGTATTTTCTGTAAGCTACATGAAGCTCCTATTTCAGACTTGATAAATAATTGTTTTAACTGAAACCGATATATTGGTGTTGGTATCATGTTATATGTAAGATGTATATTGCAATAGGGTGACATGGCGTTGTGGGTTCTGTAGACAATATAATGTAACCTCTACCTCTACCAGGGCAGGTACCTGGGAGCTAGTTCCCAGCATAAACGAAGTTTGGGAGTAGACCATTCGGTTTCATGGCTAAAGAGGGATTCAGAACAAAGAGTTAAGTCACTTTGTTTTAAAAAAAAACATAGGAAAGAAAAAGTGAAAAAATCCCCGTATAAATTGGAATGTATTCTGATAACTACGGCTTGATACTAATACACAGCAAGAACAGAAAGTATCAAGCTTTATCGTAACAGCAAACTCTCGATCCCTACATTTACATTCTGTTCCAAAATCACGTAAACTAACCAATGTTCATCTTTTTTTATACGAAACTGACATCTGTATCACTCACTTTTAAGAAAATAAAGAATAGGATAGTCAGATTTTCAGCGTATTGGTAATTCCATAAAGGTGTAATATATTGTGTCAGATTTTCAACATATTGATAATTCCATAAAGGTGTAATGCATTGTATCATATTTTCAACATATTGATAATTCCATAAAGGTGTAATGTATTGTATCATATTTTCAACATATTGATAATTCCATAAAGGTGTAATGTATTGTGTCAGATTTTCAACATATTGATAATTCCATAAAGGTGTAATGTATTGTGTCAGATTTTCAACATATTGATAATTCCATAAAGGTGTAATGTATTGTGTCAGATTTTCAACATATTGATAATTCCATAAAGATGTAATGTATTGTGTCAGATTTTCAGCATATTGGTAGTTCCATAAAGATGTCATGTATTGTGTCAGATTTTCAACATATTGATAATTCCATAAAGATGTGATGTATTGTGTCAGATTTTCAACATATTGATAATTCCATAAAGATGTAATGTATTGTGTCAGATTTTCAGCATATTGGTAGTTCCATAAAGGTATAATGGCTTCAAAACATGAATAAAAGACCAAATGGAAAACTTTATTCGAGTTAACTTTCCAAGGTTAGATGATCAGGGGTGGGGAATGTTAATGATTTTGCGGGATTGCCTGCAACTGTTCCTGACAGAACGGATATCCAACAACAGTTCAAAAAAAATTGTTATGAGCTCTGGTTGACAGATAGGTAAATACTTTATTGACTTTGATACGACTCCTTTTATATACCACGTTCTTCATCAACTTGCCGTATAACTTGTTATTTTTTCAACTTGCCGTATAACTTGTTATCTTTTCAACTTGCCGTATAACTTGTTATTTTTTCAACTTGCCGTATAACTTGTTATCTTTTCAACTTGCCGTATAACTTGTTATCTTTTCAACTTGCCGTATAACTTGTTATCTTTTCAACTTGCCGTATAACTTGTTATCTTTTCAAAAGTATAATGAATAGAAATGGAGATGTTGAGAGCAGTGTTACAATTCAGAAATTTTACATCGTAATTACCTTGTGAGTCAGAGTTTGAATTTCAGGTGATTTAGCAGGTTTTAAGTTGTTCGATTGTAAACCAATTAATTCACAGTTGCATTTTGCCATTTTTGTTTCTTTATTAATATGTTGCCCAACTCACTGGGTGAACAAACGAATATTCAAATACCAATTTTCTATTCGAGTATTCGCAAAAAAATATTCTAATTTGAATGCTGGGATATTCGTTTCAGCTCTATAATGCGGACTATTCTGTCAAAGCATTGATCAACGATAAAAATGGGAAATCACGTGAGGCGTGTGAACAGCCGCCAATCGAAGTGTCTTGGGTCCCTGTAATATCAGTGGTGCGCCTGAACGTTCATTTCGTTTGATTGCACGGTAAAAGTGAGAGACTGCGAGATGGAACTAAGTATCACAAGATTTTTAGACATTTGAAACTTCATTTAAATCAGATATGTTTTCATACAAGATTAATGATTAAATCTAATTTTCAGCAGGTTTGAAAGCTCCAGCCTGCTTTGATACTATTTTTTCCATATTTATTCTATTACGAAAATATTTTTTTCAATATTAGAAAGAAATTATTGAGTATTAGAATATCCTTATTGTGGTATAAATAGGTGACAAACGCAAGTTTAGCGTATGTTTAAGGTTGTTTTGTTGACACATGTGATTCGATTTCAAATTTCACAACATAAAAAAAATTTACAAAAATAAAAAATGCATGATCATGTATTTCATGAATTATTTATTAGTTTCAAAGAAAATAAATCACTAAAAAATAGAGAAAATTGAAAAGGAAATACACGCAGATGGTGTGAGTATAAAACTTTTTCTTAAAGAAACAAAGTAGAAAGAGGAAAGGACCTTTCTAGAATGTAGTCCTTTATTGGTACACCGATTAAAATCTGTCATGACTGTACATGGCATGAATTTAAAAGTTCAAAACTGGTACCTTATTAAAAAAGTGTTAGCACTAAATGATTAGATAGATAGATAGATAGATAGATAGATAGATAGATAGATAGATAGATAGATAGATAGATAGATAGATAGATAGGTAGACAGACAGGTAGGTAGGTAGATAGATAGATAGATAGATAGATAGATAGATAGATAGATAGATAGATAGATAGATAGATAGATAGATAGACAGACAGGTAGGTAGATAGATAGATAGACAGACAGACAGACAGATATATAGACAGACAGGCAGATAGATAGATAGATAGATAGATAGATAGATAGATAGATAGATAGATAGATAGGCAGGCAGGCAGATAGATAGATAGACAGACAGACAGACAGATAGATAGATAGATAGATAGACAGGTAGGTTTGTGGATGGATGGATAGATAGCTATATGTAAGCAATGTTTAGCTTGTATTTATTTCATCAGCTCTGGATTTTTCAAAGACTAGTCATAATAATTTAATCTCACATATCGATATCACGTTTTTTTCTTCTTCTTCTTTATAAAAGTTGTCAACCTTTCATGTCGTCACCTTGGCAAAATAATAAATTCATACACGTGTATCAGACCTGCAGTTTACATTTTGGGTCTTGGTATATCAAAATAGAGAATAAAGAAATCCGGAAATTAGCCATAACCCGCTTGATTATATTGTAATTGTAGGAATTACTTCATTCAATAGGGAGAAAAGTAATTATTACCCTTTTGCCTGTTACGGGACTTTTTCCTGCTTTTAACGACTTGTTCACCTCTTCCTGATAACATTCAATTAGGGGCACGAGGATCAACCTCAGAGGAAATGATGGCTTCACCATTATCTGTGTGTTTTTCAAAAACATTAAGTATTCTTACAAAAAATGACACTTTTTGTTTCATATCTATTATAATTGACTTGTATGATAATTTTCATACATGTTGTTACACTTTTTCAGGTTAAAGTAGTATATTTACAACAAAGCAACACCTACTATAATTAACTTTAAGACACAATGAATTCACATCAAATTGACAATACTACATTGAGAAGAACCTCCCGAGGCCTCATGGAGAAGAACCAAAAATATAGTACAGACAAAAGTCCATTACATGTATTAAGTTAAGTCAATTTCATCTCTGCATTTTAGAGGTAGAGGTTAGATTATATTATGGAGAGAGAGAGAGAGAGAGAGAGAGAGAGAGAGAGAGAGAGAGAGAGAGAGAGAGAGAGAGAGAGAGAGAGAGAGAGAGAGAGAGCGAGAGAGAGAGAGAGAAAGAAAGAGAGCTCTGGATGATGATAGTTCTGATTTTAAATATAGAAAACTGTGTTTTCAACATATTTTGTGACAAAACCAAAGGTTGATATATATTACAACTGATACGGGTCTGCTGACCTTTTTTGATTAGTGATTCTGACAATGTCATGTGAAGTGCTTTTGGACTAATGGGGAAAAAATGCTACTTGTGAAGACATTTAGCAGATTTTCAAGTAAGGTAGCAAAAAGGGGCTATACGGCTCATCAAACAAAGTC
The DNA here is from genome assembly GCA_029931535.1 of Margaritifera margaritifera. Taxonomy (NCBI): domain Eukaryota; kingdom Metazoa; phylum Mollusca; class Bivalvia; order Unionida; family Margaritiferidae; genus Margaritifera; species Margaritifera margaritifera. The sequence goes on along the minus strand of JAQPZY010000927.1, from coordinate 330,382 downwards.
TTCCATTCATGGAGACGATTCTGCTTGTATTTACTGTTCACTACAATGTAAAACACATTTGCTGAATTACAGTAAAACCATTAAGAATATGGACACTTAAAGATTTTTGTTTTCATTCTTCTAATCGTTTCTAAACATTCACCATTTTACATTGAATGACTCCTGCCATGTAAAGCTCTTCCAAGCATCTAGAGTAAACTTGGTCATGACGGTGGCCGAAGTGCCAATTCACATTTCTCCCATACATTTGTTATTGGAGGATGACCAGTGATCTCATGGAGAATAATTTTAAAACTGAAGTCTTATGAAAACTATTAAAGAGTTGCCCAATAAATCAATGGTTTGCTGTTATACTTGCTTGTAATGTTTGCAACAAATGGCAAAGAGGCAACTAAATACAGTACAGACCTTTCGATTAAAATCACGAGAACTTGGTAAAAAAAAATCAGAAATTAAAAACCCATTAAGGGTGGGTGGTGGTATAGACATTGACAATCGACCAGATTTTATGGACAGATATTAACTTTCAGATTTTGTTTGTGTTCATCCCCTGCAATTTAAATTAATCTATGACTGACACTTGTATAATTGACCTATATTAATGTAAATGTAATATACAGGCATGTGAATGATAGATGAAAAAATCCAATAAATGCTAGCCAGTTTCCAGAATAATGTGTAACGCCTTGTACAAACCATCAAATTTTAGAACATGCTTTTCGTATATTTGTCATTATCAAAAACCCCTGAAATCAGTGAGTTTCCATAAGATTCTCGTGCCCGTACGTATGACCTAACCTTAAATGCTATTGAATAACATACAGAATGTTTCTTTTCAACACACGTGTTTTTTCCGCTCCGCCATATTGGAAACAAATTTTATATTATTTTTTTTACCACTATTTTATGATGCGACAGAATGTATATCAGACTAAAAAAAAAACGGTTCCTATACTCTGTTTGAGGCCCTAGCCGACGGTGCATGTATTTCATCCCATTCGGTATGCTGTTGTAGATGTGGGTCTTCGGTTTCTCTCGTTTCCATGGGACTGGGAAAAGATGTTCTAATGTTCGTTACCACGACCAGTGTAATAAATAACAGTACTGGTAACTTTTCACTTTCGTATGAGCACCATTTTCAACACAAAAGTGTTGACATTTTCTAACAACAGTACCGTGAACGGCACAATATACGCCCGCCTCAAATTTAATAGTCCCCTATGTAAATAACTGAAATGTTTGGCAGAAACCAATTTTCTTCTTTTAGAGTGACCCCCAAAATAGATAAAGTTCTTCCTTATCCCAAGTGCAAGCTATCCACAAAGTGTGGTAACTGTAGGTGATGGATAACTTGAGTTATTGTACATAAACCATTTTCATTGGCTCAGTCACAGTCACCTTGACCTTTGAGCTTTTGACCCCGAAACCAAAGGGTTCTTCCTCATCCCAAATGCAAGCCATCCACAAAGTGTGATAGCTGTACTTGGTGGACAACTCAGGTTATTGTGAGGAAATGAATTGGTAATAGGCAGACAGCTGGACGGAGGACGACATTATAACATAATACGCTCAGCCTTACGGCTTGGTGCATAACAATCGCTCGAACTTTCGCACCTTTAGCCAGCCGCCCAGGCCAGGCCGGGTCTGCTGCTTCGGTGTGTCCTTGGGAAAGGCACACATCCCACATTTCCTCGGCATGATATTGCCTATATGTGTTATAAGTGCCGTTGAAACCAAGAAAAATAAAAAAAAAATAAAAAATTTTATTTAAAAAAAAATGCCTTTAGCCGCCCTCAGTGAATGTGATCGTTGTATTTCTCGCAGCCACCTAGCGACCATTGTGATAATTAAGTAAGGGAGAGAATAGGATATAGTAGTCAATTTTGTTTTTTGCCTGTGTTATGTACTGTTATCGCTAATCGGTACGGTTATGTTAGCGGTTGAGTAAGGCTAACATGCCAAATAGATTTATGTCACTATAAGCTAATATAACATGACTGAGTGAACAGTTTGCCACTTTACACAGTTTTCCGTAAACTCTTCCTTTTTTGGACTTTTTGGAAGGTACAGACATGTGTATCTGTCAACGTGATTGTTGGTAGTGTTGGTATTTACCATTCTCTGGACTTACGTGGATATTTGCATGCTCGATCTTTGACGTATTCAAAATCCCCCAACAATTTTACATCATACTGCTAGTAGAACATCTTTGGTCAAAATCTTTCGTGACCTGTTTTCAGTCATTGCTGAAACTGATTTGTGAGAGTCAAAAGAAATACAGTTATCATTTCCAGCTTCTGTATACACATATTATATGACGTGAAAACATACAACTTTTATTTTCAGCCCAAATAATTCTTATCATGAACCAAAACTAAATTTACCCATATTATTAGAAATAAGACCATTTTTAGATTGTATACAAAATTTACCTTCTATACTAGCTTATAAGTCGAGTCCAACTGCAAAAAACATAGACCCTGATCTACGGTCGCATAATACGCCGGCAAATCAGGGTCTAAATTGTTTGTTCTACTGATTAGTCCTTACAAACTGCATGGACCAAGTCATGCCGGCCCATTATGCGACGGCAGATCTGGGTCTAAATTGTTTGTTCTACTGATTAGTCCGTACAAACTGCATGGACCAAGTCATGCCGGCCCATTATGCGACGGCAGATCTGGGTCTCTACAGTTTGCAGTTGTACTTATAAGCGAGTATATAAGGCAGGTCAAATAGAAAATGGGTTGCAGATTCTTTCATCAAGTGGTATATATAGCTAGCGACCGGTTTCAAAAGGAAGCCTATGACAGAAAGTTCTTAATTTTATGAATGGTACTCTATGTACTCGCTTATAAGTCGAGTCCAACTCCAAACTGTACAGATCCAGATCTGCCTTCGCATAATGGACCCGCAGATCTGGGTCTCTGTGGTTTATTAGAAGTAATCAGTAGAACAAAAAGAAAAGATCCCTGATCTGCCGGCGCATTATGCAACGGTAGATCCGGTTCTATGTTTTTTGCAGTTGGACTAGACTTATAAGCCAGTAAACGCAGTAGGTATAAATTTGGCAGGTAATAAAGAGTCTTGAAAATGAAAATCATGTTTTAAAAGGTATAAAAATGTTCCTTTCGATGATAAAAATAAAGTTGTATGCCGTTCTTTTAGAATTTCCGTAATAGTTCGTTTTGTTCATTGAGGATTGCTTATTAATCGATTATCAGAAAGATCAGGTCTTCCAACAGGTATTGAAGAATTATTAATAATATGCATCCATTTGCAAGTGTTTAAATCAGCATTAGCCTCTTTAAAAAGTACTTAATAAAGAAGTCTTGATAGTTTATTCTGTTTGCCGGTTTATTCTGTTTGCCATTAATTATGATCGAAATCCAAAGCTTATCATTCGAGATCTAATAATTATATAAATTGCCTCTCATTCCTAGCTCAGAATAAAGCACAGATACACTCGTACTTTTTGGCAAATTTGTATTTTTCTTAGAGAATTCATTGTGCAAGTGTTCCATGATTTGGGTGTTTTCTAAATCCCCACTCTTGACATCCATAAGATAAAATAGGTACAATTTATATAAAAAAGTTAAAATAGGTACAATTTATATAAAAAAGATAAAATAGGTACAATTTATATAAAAAAGATAAAATAGGTACAATTTATATAAAAAGTTAAAATAGGTACAATTTATATAAAAAAGATAAAATAGGTACAATTTATATAAAAATATAAAATAGGTACAATTTATAAAAAAAAGATAAAATAGGTACAATTTATATAAAAAAGATAAAATAGGTACAATTTATATAAAATGGGTACAATTTATATAAAATAGGTACAATTTATATTTAAAACAAAGTTAAAATAGATACAATTTATATAAAAAAGATAAAATAGGTACAATTTATATAAAATGGGTACAATTTATATAAAATAGGTACAATTTATATTTAAAACAAAGTTAAAATAGGTATAATTTATATAAAAAAGATAAAATAGGTACAAATAATATAAAATAGGTACAATTTATATTTTAAAAAAGATGCAACAGCAAATCAATGCGGAGACTGAAATTTTGAATTTTACCATGTAGTGAATATATTGATTTTACCATGTAGTGAATGTATTGATTGTTCAGCTTGTATCTTAAACATATAAATTATGAATCACACATTTCATGTTATTTGTATTTATAGGAGCCGACAGTGCGTGCCAAATCCTATGATCATATTGTTAGATTAAAATATTACTCTTATCTCAACCATCCGTAATGTGTGTGTGTGTGTATATATATATATATATATATATATATATATATATATATATATATAGCTACATGCTATAAACTAACCCCATAATTAGCAATTGAAAATAAAACCCACCAGCATGCACTGAGTGATACATGATCATTTGAGGTAAAGATTGATTAAGGCAAACGGAAATAGTGCATAACCTTGGACCTACGATGCAAATATCCACTGTCTCCATGGTGATTTGTCGTTTCTTCCTTGTTCATACTTCTCTCAATCATCAAAAATTTAAACCAATGACGGGGAAGTGTATTCTCTCTTCTTGTACTTGGGTATCTTAAATAAAAAATTATAAAATGTTGTCTAATTGACACAAGAAAATAGACTTTTTCATTCTATGGAAAATTTCTAATCAAGTTTCTATACTTTTATCAAGTTCTGTTTTAAGCTAAGAAAGAATCATCACGTATTTTACTATCAATCTTGAGTGCATAAAGTATTCAAATATATAGCGTATCTCACGTTTTAATCCTATGCGTTTCTTTTATTTCCGTTTTGTAGCGGCCACAATGAGCAGTGATGAAAAGAGTTCACTCTCTCCGTCAATACACAGTTTCCTGTAGTCAATCTTAACTCCGTTGAAAATGTAAGTATGTGTATTTGTATGTGGTATAAATACAATATATGCATAGTATGTGCCCTGTATAGCTTTGATATACCACTTGCTGTATAAATGTTTCGATAAAAGGAAACTCAACAAAACTCTTTTTATAACGAAACATGTATACATCTTGTGATATATCAAAGATGAGATGCAGCGTGTGTGTACATTATATATATATATATATATATATATATATATATATATATATATATATATATATATATATCTGCAATACTGCTGAGTGAAAACCATATACTTATTTATGTGTGGATAACTTTTGCACTGTCATTATCTTTGTACACTGAGGACCGAACCACAATCAGTTACTTATTAGTAACTATATTTGCTATTTTCTTAATGTCATAAAGTTTCAATCATTCAATATAAAATTGTTTGCAATATCTTTTCACACTGAGAATGAATTTAATATGAACAAACTAGTACAAAACTTGTACACTCTACTTATTGTTAAGAGTTGATTAATTGCCGAGATCTCATTCATAAATTTTCACCCGTATGAATATGCAAAATCTAAAGACGTTATTTCATGTATTCATACTCGTTACACTTGAAGATTTGTGCGGTATTCTTCGTTAAAACGTCAATGCTTCTGAAATGACAATAACACATTTTTTAAGGGGGGAGGAGGTATATAATAAATCAATTATAGTGTTTGTACTATTGGATAGTGTGCTCTCGCCCAAAGTACAAGGGGCTCGCCAGCTCACCCCTTCGTAGTATGGTCTCGCCCACAGGATCCTGAGTCACATGACTACTTTAGGGGGCAAGGTGTTTTAATTACGCCGCGTTTACTTGTGATTGTGAAGAGTTAGGCAAATGATCCTGCTACAATTGGACACAAAGTTGGCGCAGATAGCTTACATGTACTTCTCGTCGATGTGCTTAATGCGAAGTTTCAAAATCACGATTTAATCGTTCTTCATTCATCTAAATTTATCCGAGGGTTATTTATTTATTTCTTTATTATTTTAAATTTTACTTGCAACCTTTTATCTTCCTTTGCATTTGACAGTTGTAGGAACATGCTGGATTAAAAAGATTATTTCGAGATTGAGGGCTACACCTGTTGTTTTAAAATATGGAACGTGCATTGCGAAACAAAAATAAGCAAAGACCAGTTCTAAGTTTTCGAAATAAACTGATCCATCAAATGAAATAATCAATTAGTCAATCAACCAATTAAGCAACGAATCAGTTATGTAGGTCTTGGCGATACAAACTGATGTAATGAGGCGCATAAGGACATATTTTACATCTGGATATTTTGAAATGATCGCTCATTCTGCTGAAGTGAAAACTCGGTCTCTATCCTTCATACAGTCATCATGTTTGGAACCTTATTTACAAGTACTGACTGTGTAATACACGTCAATAATGTTCTAAAGTTATTATTGAAGGTCTTTTCTTCAGAAAAAATTTCAGTTTGCTCACGGAGATTAATAAAGTATATTGACTTGAATTTTTGGTCAAAGTTATAGTACGTAAACACCAAGTCATTCCCCGCATCGAATAAGGCAATCTTCGTAAAGAAGATAACAAACAATAACTAATATCGTCAAGAATAACCCGCCTATGAAATTTTCGGAACAAGTTTTTAGCATGAACAAAAACAGATAGAGAGGGGGGGGGGGGGTGCGTAAATGCCATGTTCTGGACATGTTTATATGTCAGTTTCAACGATGCATATTCGTTAACGAAACTTTATAATCTGTTACCTCTCGCAGTACATATCGAACTATTTGTACGACGTGACCTGACGTTCACCAGGATATTCATAGCGGCAAAAGTTATATTGTAGTGTCGATTTTCATTTGATCTTGGCCTCTGGGAATGACTTTGAAAATAGGGCAAACAGCAGATGGTTTTGAATTGTAAGACGCAATAGCGGTAACAAAGAAACACCGCAGAAGTATCGTCTGAATATATCACCGGAGCTTTTGATTATAGGTTGTCAAAATATTATGGCAGTCAAGCTTAGAAGAATGCATGTGCAACAAATGAGTGACGGCATAAGTCTGGTTTAGCTCATTCACTATAACGACGCCTGGTAAGACGACATGTACTCGGGCCAACAAACTTCAAAATAGTCGCAACATTTCTACTTTGCTCCTTGGATATATATATATATATATATATATATATATATATATATATATATATATATATATATATATATATAGAGAGAGAGAGAGAGAGAGAGAGAGAGAGAGAGAGAGAGAGATGAGCGCGTTATGGTCACTCCACCCAATTTATGGTCCCTCCCCCCCCCCCAATCTGACATGATTTAACAAGGACATTGTTTCCTAGCTCATAAACCTAATGATATCAAAAGTTTAATGATTTTATGTGCGAAATTCTAACTCGCATTTACTATGTTGTTTTATATGAACAATAGTGTGTGTGGGTGTGTGTGCGTATAAGTAGTCTAGCTATTGAGCATACTGGGCCACCCACCGGTCCATCCTTTTTAAAAATTATTTTTTTGGAAAACGCAAGGCCATTCATCTTTATATACTCGATTTTTTTTAAATCCTAGGTAAGCACCTGCCTATCCCTTTTTATATTTTTCAAACACTAATACTCTATTCGCCACACTAGATTAATAATTTTTAAAAAAGATGAAACAGTGACCAGCAACCCTCAAACGTTAAAAAAAAAAAAACACTATCCACCAACCTTAAAAAAATAATGTAAAAGTAACCGTTACCACCAGCCCTCAAAATTAAGAAGAAAAAAAAAAAACATAGACCCCAACCCTCAAAATTTACTAAACCCATAGACTAGCAACCTTATATTAAAAACAACACTAACCACCAACAGTCAATTTTAAAAAAAGCACTAGACAACCAACCCTCAAATTTAAGCAAAATCACATTTACTACATCCCTTAAATTTAAAAAAAAAATGTCACCACCAACCCTCCTAATTTAAGCAAAAAAACTTGGCAACCAACCCTCAGAATTTAAAAATACACTAAACTACCCGTCCTCAAAATTATAGAAAAGCTAGATCACCAACCCTGAAATTTAAAGGAAAACCTAGTCCACCAACCCTTAAATTAGAAAGAACTCTGAACCACCAACCCTCAAAATTTAAAGCAAACCACTAGATCACAAACGAACCCGAAAATTATTTAAAAAAATAGACTACCAACCCTCACAATTAAAAAACATAGTATATCCAACCCGCAAATTAAAAACTTAAACACTAGACCACCAACCCTCAAAACTTACATAGCAACATAGACCACCAAACCGCAAAAAAAAAGAAAAGACAAAAAAAAAAAAAATCACTAGACTACCAATTCTCAAGTTTAAACAAGAGAAGCCTAGGCCACGGCCCTCAAAATTTAAAAACCAAAATTTCCACCAACCCCCAATCTTCAACAAAAGTACCTGACCACCAACCCTCAAAATTTAAAACAAACCGTTTGGCCACTCACCCTCGAAATTATCTCTCAACATTTTTAGGGTTTGTGATCTAGTGGGGTTTTTTTTTTATTAATTTGAAGGTTGGTAACCATGGGTTCTTTTTTAATTTGAGGGTTGGTGGTCTAGAGGGTTTTTTATTTTAGAGGGTTGGTGGCCTAGGTTTGTTCAATTTGAGTATTAGTGGTTTAGTGCTATTTATTTTTTAGATTTTAGGGTTGGTGGTTCGTTTTTGTGTGTAATTTTTTAAATTAAATTTTGAGGGTTGGTGGTCTATAATTTTTAAAAAAATTAAATTTGGGGTTGGTGATCAAGGCTTATGATTCTGATGGTTGGTGGCCCCTGTTGTTTTTTTAATTTTGAGAGTTGATGGTCTATGTTTGTTTGTTTGTGTTTTCTTGTTTTTTTCCAAAATTGTGACGGGTAGAGTATTGGTGTTTGAAAAAAATAATAAAAACGATAGGCAGGTGGTGGCCTAGGACTTTAAAAAAATTGGAGTATAGAAGGCTGGGTGGTGCAGGGTTATTAAAAAGAAATTTTTTTTAAAAAAAGGATACTTGTATGGGTGGCACAGTATACACTATAGCTAGAATATTTATGCATAATGACACCAGTGGATTGAAACAGGTTAGCGTTCCAAGCAGGAATCGAATCCGTGCGAATAACGGTACCTAAAGCCTAGCACTGTCTCATCAGTGCCTTAACCTACTCCGTCATGCACTCATCCATGCAAAAAAGGATGTAACAAGGTCGAAAATAAAGACTAGAAGTACACGAAAATTCAGTCTATAGTCAAGCGGAATTCAACACTCAGTTATATGCGGAAAACTATTTGATTTAAATATAGAAATGCAAGGTATGTACATAAAATTATAATTATAAATTACCACTTATATACCAAACACACAGGAAAACGCTTATCCCTGGATCCCACATTGTATGTTTGTTACACTAGAGAAACTTAATATTAACTTTACCAACATAAAGATCATGTTATTTAGGATACGTAAAACTTATTGGAAGGAATTTAAACTTGGAGAAAAAAATATTTCGATATGTTATGCATTTAAGTACCTTGGTGTCTTTATTTAAAAAAAACGTGAATTCATTAAATATATGAAACATAACGTCGTACAAGCGAAAAAAAAGCAACGCAACTGCTATTTAAATGAATACGTCACTTGCACATTCCTATCGATTTACAATTACAACTTTTTGATGATTCAGTTTTACCTGTATTTGCTTTATGGTTGTGAACTTTGGCTGTTTGATAATGAAAATCCTCAGTTAGACACTTAGGCAAAGTACACCTATTTATATGCTGCATTTAGAACTGGGTAGAAGCCAATAAATGTTTACATTAAATCTCACATGATTGAATTTTGGCTGTCAATTATAAATGGAAAAAAGCTCTAAAATTATGGTTATTATTTTTTTTATATATGTATATAATATAATGTATAACAAGCTGAAAATGGATCCCAGTTACAAAAGGATTGAATGAGTCAAACATATTTTGATTTATGTTGGAAGAATTGATCTCTTTAATCCGGACTCTATATAAAACCACCAAGCTACAAGAGCTAGAATTGTCCAGAACCCTAAACGACATCTATATTCAAGAATGAAATGCAAACGTCGCTACTTCATTAAAAGGTAAGAATTATTTATTTCTAAACATAGCCTGAATTCTGAAAATTACTTATAATCTCTACATCCAAATACATATTTAACTTTGCTCAAATTTAGAAAGAGTAACCACAGACTACTAGCATAGGTAAAACGTTGGGAAAATATACCACATCATAACAGAAAGTGTAATTTGTGTGTGAAAAACGATACAGATGATGAATGCTACTATTTGTTTATTTGTCCATTTTTTTCAAGTGAAAGATCTCAACTTTTGAAACGTTATTTTTATATTAGACCAAATGTTAAATTTAAAAAACTTCTTTCAACAGAAAATGTTTCTACACTGGCAACATTTTTAAAAATTCGTAAAAATTATAATGAAGACATTGTTACAATCGATACTATAGTAAAATCAGTATCTCATGAATTTAGAAACTCTCTGTTTTTATATACAGCTCATTTATTTGAATTAATCTTGTTAATAGTCACTCTGATATACATTCTATGATATTCATCTACCTCAAATATGTTTGACAGTGTATGTCTGTAAGCATCCTCGTTCAAAGTTTAGAAATACTTATGAGCATGTATGTATGTATGTATGTATGTATGTATGTATGTATGTATGTATGTATGTATGTATGTATGTATGTATGTATGTATGTATGTATGTATGTATGCATGCATGCATGCATGCATGCATGCATGCATGCATGCATGTATGTATGTATGTATGTATGTATGTATGTATGTATGTATGTATGTATGTATGTATGTATGTATGTATGTATGTATGTATGTATGTATGTATGTATGTAGGCCTAAGTATGTATGTATGTATGTATGTATGTATGTATGTATGTATGTATGTATGTATGTATGTATGTATGTATGTATGTATGTACGTACGTATGTATGTAGGCCTAAGTATGTATGTATGTATGTATGTATGTATGTATGTATGTATGTATGTATGTATGTATGTATGTATGTATGTATGTAGGCCTAAGTATGTATGTATGTATGTATGTTGGCTCTTTTTTTAAAGAATTATATAAATGCCTAAGTATACATTACTATCATGTAAGACCCATTCTTGTCCTGTGCACACCATCCAACACCCGCCTGTCCTTATAATGTATATACAACCAGTGGCGTACTAAGGGCCAGAATACGAGCCCCGAATTTGTATCAGCTGTTTTGGCGCCCCAAGACCTCTGGCGCCCGAACCAACCGCCGCGTCCGCCCCGCCACCGCGCCCCCCCCCCCCCCCCCCCCCCCCCCGTCAGTACGCTACTGTATACAACAACATCTACTAATATATTTGGTGTACAGGATAAATGTTCTATAAAACAATTGACTCACATGTGCATCAAGACTGCTTTGTGTGTTATTGTATTCATTTAGTTGAAGCAGAGTACTTATATCATTGGTAAAGATTATGATGATGATATTTTCAATGACTACGACAACGGTTGTGATGGTTGTTGTTTGATATAAAACTTACTTTAAAACTGACGTTTAAATGCCTGTAACCTGATTAAAGAAACAATATTATATTATGTCAAAAATTATATAATATTTGATTGTTCTTCATGATATATTTGCTACTTATCTGTCATGATAATGTACACTCCAATTGACAGATTGTAAAACTTAAACTTTGAGATTTTGGATGTGAATGTGTGTGGTCTGAGATTTAAATACAAAATGAAGGTTTTGTTATGTTGTGTACTGTTAAACATGATACTATGATATATATATATATATATATATATATATATATATATATATATATTTATATATTATATATATATATATATATATATATATATATATATATATATATATATATATATATATATATAACTAATTACACCCCAAATCTGCGTAATTATATTTCTAATGAATTGAAACATTTTCTTACGTATTAGATTTTATTGGTGCCATTCTATACAAGCTTCTTTTACATAATCATATATCCTTACAGACAATGGGGATGCAAGGAAAAGCGCTTTCCTATAGTTTATATATATATATATATATATATATATATATATATATATATATATATATATATATATATATATATACACACGAAAACAAGTTGGTTCTCCGTACGATTAACATGTGACACCATCTTGGATTATTTATCAGAAATTTTGCTATTCTGACAACATCACAAGCTAGACATGCAGTTTACTCATTTTAAAACAGTTCGTTTTATTGTTTCTTCTTTCTGTTTCCATTATTTAAGTCTTCTTTGTAGATTTGTAGATTCCCCATGTCATTCAACATGTAATAGTCCATGTTTTCTCTCGGCTTTTGTGCTTAGTGTTTGTTTTGTGTGTATAAGTCGTTTCTTTCCGTAACGAAGAGTATGAATAGGTCGATACGTTGTGTAACTGTTTTATAACGGCGTCGTTACCAATCTCTCTCTCTCTCTCACTCTCTCTCTCTCTCTCTCTCTCTCTCTCTCTCTCTCTCTCTCTCTCTCTCTCTCTCTCTCTCTCTCTCTCTATATATATATATATATATATATATATATATATATATATATATATATATATATATATATATATATGCCATTTATTTATTGTAATTTCGTGTACATACCTTGCATTTCGGAATAAAAATTCAGTGGTCTTTGGTACATTTAGTTGATTCCCCTTCGACTAAGTGGGTTCCAAACAGATTTGACTGCATGGTCATCACGGTGTCATCAAAAAGATTTGACTCAATTTAGGCCTCAAACAGTACTTTGCATTTGTATCGGCTACTGAATTAAAGATTTGAAAAGGGAACAAAATCAAATTCAAGAGAAACACTTGAAATATTTAAGGAATATGTTGCTTTGGAAACTAAGTAAATTAAATAAGCATTTATAGTAATTTCCAACTATCGCAAGGATGGTTTGTGTGCTGCCTTGTTTAACGACTATGTTGGTACAGTCCTCATTTTGGAACTATCAGAGGCTTCATTCTTATACTGTATATACTTGCTTATAAGTCGAGTCCAACTTGTCGCATAATGCACCGGCAAATCAGGGTCTATGTTATTTGTTCTACTCCGGACAAACTGCATAGACCCAGATCTGCCGGAGCGTTATTGCGATGGCAGATCTTGGTCTGTGCATTTTGCAGCTGGACGCGACTTATAAGCGAGTATAAACAGTACCCTCGATAGAGATTAAGATTTAGCCGATGTCTGTACGCGAATGTGCAATAAAAATATAAAAAAATAAAAAATAGGAAAGATGTATACTGCAGCATTTAGAGTATACTCATTTCAGTCAAAAGTGATCTATTCAATTAATTTCCAGTAAGTTTTTAATGCTTACGACAAAGCTCAGCACGAAAGAAAACGATCATTCTATACGATCATTTGGTCGTAAATATCGTTCGAAAAATTGGAACCGCATAAATTGGGGAGTATCCAGATTGACTTAAAAGAAAACAACTTCAAAACTAATTATATATATATATATATATATATATATATATATATATATATATATATATATATATATATATATATATATATATAACAAATTAAAACAAAGTTACGAAATCTAGCACCAATCTGCGATTAACCAAGCTGATAAATACCATTAGTAAACTTAAACAGAGTTGTTTTCAGATTGGGGCACTGTACGTAAATATTGCCAAGTTGCTTGCAAATGTGTTCAACATTGGATCGTTTATGTCTTTTTTTTTCAACCAGAAACCCTTTTTTATTTTAAATCGAAAGTAGAAATTTTATTCCGTTGGCTCTAGATGCATACTTAAATCGTTTAGTTAAAATATGGAACGTTGAAACGTAAATGTTAAAATAAACACTCTTTGATGATCTTCACAAATGGACTATATTTGGCCTACCTGACAGATACAAATAAAAATAGCTAACGGCACAAAGGCGCTTAGTATATGAAACAATATCCCGTTCAACTAATATATTATGTCGTCCAATTATACAATACAACATCAATTTCATTTATCAGAAATTGATCAACGGAAATTGCTATATCACGCTTTACTTCGTAGCATCTACCTAAAATATTGCATTTATGGTGAGTTTGTGCTGAGTGCAATTTGCAGTGAATGAAGCTACGAAATAATTTGGTGTATCACTATTTAAACACATTAAACCATTTACATAACATTTCGTCTCAGACATTTGATTTCATCCTCGATTGTATCTTGCACATATGATAATAAAGTCCGCATAATATTCTCTTAAGCTGTTTACAGTATTGTACAGATTACAAAAAGGAAATGAATCTAATAGCATGAATCATTAAACACTTCACCTACGCGATAACGCATGAAAAACTTTCGCTATCAGCAATATTCGTATAGAGGTAAATCCTCACACATAAAATGTTAATGTTTACACTCTAATATTTCATCTGAGTGATCAGAAGAGCTCTCGTATTTATCTCAAGTGCATACAATATTCTAGAGTTTAGTCGGAATTTAAAACGTTAAATGGCGTGGAATAACTCGCTGTTTCATCGAGTGTAAATTAGCTTATAATGTCCCTATAAATGTATAACAATTACAGATACAATTCTAGAAACGTGCCTCTTTAGCTTCATGTTTATCTGTCGACCATTTACTTGTTGATTGGACCAAATTACGGACGTTATTTAGGACATTTTAAAGAATGATGCTCATTAACATTAGAGGTTGCGATCCCCGCAAGTGTTTGAAGAGGAGTCACTGAAGTCATAAGTATAATTTTATAATGGGTAATTTTTCACCATATTTTATCAGGGTTTGGATCGGAAAGAGAGGTAAAAACGTTTATACAAAATCCTACACTTTCAATCATTTCTTAAGGGAGAGAGAACCGGAACGAACGGGGAGGAGGAGATTCGATAGTAATTGTGAATGACAAGTTTGGTTTAAACATGTTTTATTGCGTCAAGAACATAATATAAACGGTATCTGGATTGGAAACAAGTTTCAATAAATTATGAGTTCCCCTCAATTATTAGGCATCACTACATTAATTAAGTCCCTTGTATATTGCCTTCATTTTTCTACATTTATAACTTCAGACTATCTTATTCGGCATAAACTTGGACACAACACATATGCAATCAGCACAGGTTATGTTGCATTTTCTGGAAATAGTTGCATTTGAATGAAATAAATGGAAATATTTAGCGCAAGTGACCTTTACGAAATCGCCGAATCGCACCTGTTTGCTTTGTCATCCTGTGCAAAACTAAAGAGCTGAACTCAGTTAAACATTTTGTTTTCTGTTTGGCCTCTTTTGCTGTTTTCTACTGAATGCCGGTAACATTCTTCACGGGTTGGCAATTATCCATTAAAAATCAGTGAAAAAACATTTATTTAATGATTTTCATTGGGACCAGAATAGAATGCAATAACAGCTCATTGGATCAATTAGTAAAGTGATAACTTACATAGTTATAATGGTAACTATAGTGTGGCAATGCATTGCACAAAAACTAGAAGTACATAATTAAATAATAAGAAACAGAGAGGGAGAGAGAGTCGGGAAGTGTATATAAGTGCATATATATAGAACGTAGTTCTGGAACCATGCCAATAATGTGTCATCAGTACCAAAAGTTTTGCACTATTACTTTAGCAGTGATTTATTTTTCATTCGCGAATCCACGGGTGGCCGAGTGGTCTAAGGCGTTCGCCTTTACATGTCGCTCATACAGATCACCTCACCAGTCTCGGCTTGACCAACGTGGGTATGTGATTAAGCTTGCCAGTAGCTTCCCGTTCTTCCCAGGGTTTTCCTCCACCAAATGTGAAAAATGGCGTTAAACCCCTCACAATCAAATCAAAAAATGAATCTACAGTACTCACTCTTGCTGCTTGCTGCTCAACTCAACCGTATACACGCACAGCTGGACTTGCACGTGTACGTACCCTGTTATTGATAGTGCCACGCACGTGTGTACACGGCTAAGTTATCAGCAACAACAGCAGCGTTTTCTTCTTGCAAAGAAATTCGTAAACCATTTTATTTTTCATTATGGGCCAGAAAAAAAAATTCAAACAAAATGAACAGCAACAGGAAAATCTTAACAACAAATCTTTTTTCTTTTTTTTTTGTTCATAGCAAACGGACTCTTTTATGGACGAATTTACTTGATGAATTAGATTATAACTTTGAATATTTTTTCAAGAGTTTTAGACAGCAACTTAAAAAAAACACACTCACCCCCACCACAAAAATGATTAAAGCAATAACTTTCTTAAGGAAATAATATTTAATCTTTACTTATTGATATATAATTAGTTGCATATTCTTTGAAAAAATAAAAAAGAACTGTGTGACATGTGATATCTAAGTCTAAATGTATTGTCTTACTGACTCTTGACCCCGCATCAAACTCATCTTGACTCAACAATAGGTTTTCCACGTTTTAAGCCCCATTTTGAATTACTTAAACTGAGAAACCGCATGGGGCGAGTGTTTCTCCATTATGTAATGGAGAAACTACTCCAAGCAGTGGTTTCGTGAAATACAATACACGAGCCTGGAAAGGGAGAGTGCATTATTTTTCACTAGTCCACATCTTATATTGGGGTTTCTCAAGCTTAATCTATTTTCACTGTTTACTTGTCACCATTTACAATTGAAACATCACTTTTTATTCCTCCTCTTTAACATAAATTGGGGATATAAACATAAAAAAGATTTATCAAAATCGATTCCGAAATTTGTTACTCTTATTTACACATATTTAACACCGAATTATTGCTAACAATTTCGGAGTATAGTACCGCTTAAATTATTCTTGTGCTTTAGAATTATGCGTTATGGATAAATTCGTGACAATTGGAGAAACTTTCTATTAAAAAAAAATATTCAAAAATGATTTTATTCGTTGCCTATAATGAAGAAATACTCGCCCAATGATGTTTCTCAATTTAAGTGATTGAAAATGAGACTTAAAACGTGGAAAACCAACTTTGTTAATTTAGGACGAGTTTGATGCGGGGCTAAGATTCAATTCCAATAAGACAACGCATTTAGACATGCATATAACATGTCGCGCAGTCACGCAGGGCCACGATTCAACTCCAATAAGATAATACATTTAGACATACATATAACATGTCGCACAGTTATACCTTTTCTCTCACAAGAATATGCAAATAAGTTCTATCTATACGTAAAGATTTAGTATGTGGAAAACTGAAACGTTTTACATATTTCAATGCAAACAGTCTTTCCTTTTGCTGTGATAACTTAGTCATGTATACGTACCCGTGGGACTATCATTAGCAGGGAACGCACGTTCAAGTCCAGCAGTGCATGTAGATGATTTTGGGAGACGCAGGAAGAGCCGGGACTGTGGATTCACGAAAAACAATTCACTGCTAACACAGTAGTGTGATGTAACGGAAATGGTACAAAGGCAACGAATACAATTATGTCCTGTATGGAAATGTTCAACAATTGCCACGAATTTATCCATAACGCATAATTCCAAAACGCATGAATAACTATAGAAGTATTATACAAAAAAATGTGGGAATATTTTGGTATTAAATACTCAAACAAATCTGAAAATGAATCAGTATACAGCTCTCGTACGTAAGCACACTGCGTAATGACCACTTGTGTCTGCTCGTCTAGAACGTGGGAATTCATTCCAAATGAAGGAGGTTATGGGCTATTGCATAAGTGAATACGTGCATATGCCACGCACGAATGCTCACTATCGTCGAAGACAGACAGACAAAGAGAGAGAGAGAGAGACTTACAAACAGAGCAGAGAGAGAGAGACTTACAAACAGAGCCCAGAGACTTTTTGTGCTTAATTGTTTAATGTATATATCACCAATTTATGTTACAATTTTTTTAAAAAGTAATCTTTTAATCGTAAATTGTGGCAAGTAAACAGTGAAAATGTATTAAGTTGGAGAAAGGACTCCAAGCTTTTGAATCGTGAAGAATAATACACTCGCCTCTTCGGGGATCATACATTATTTTCACAAATCCACTGCTTGGAGTAGTTTATCCATTACGTGATTATATACAGTGTGATTTCCATAGCGACCACGATACTAACAGAGAAAAAATCGCTCACATTACGAGGGCTATCATGTGGACTATAATATATACATAATAGGATGGTTTGGGTTTTTAGAAATATCAAGAGCCAGATCATTTGATAATTAAAAAATTAAAGGGCGTATCTTTTTCTTCGGAAATGTGTATTATCATGCATGAGAATGGCAGCATCACTGCCAAATTGATTGATGTTGTTTCAAATGGGCTAATGATAATATTTCCAATGAAGAATTCTAGGCATAACTGATGTGGGTCTCAGTAAAGCAGAAAACTTGTAAGTCTTACAACATAATTTTGAGTTTATGAACTTTGTTTCTAATACTTCTGACATTTGCCTGAAATACAGAAAGTTAATCAATCTGGTTATCATTTGGACCTGGATTAGGATGAATATCCAGCCTAGAAATTAAGGCAAGGGATGCTAAAATGATTAAGCAAAATATTTAATCTTGTTTTTAAGTATTATGTAGAATAATTAGCAAACATGTAGCAAGGAACGTTAAAATGGATAGAAGTATATTAGCTAAGATGTGAAACAAGGACAATGGAACTACGAATAGGTAAGTACTATACTAGATGTGTTTCCAGGTGAAATAATCCTATGGGTACTATGTATTGATCTCCAGTGTTGCCTATCAATTAAATACATTGGAAAATCATACCAAAAGCAGTATACATTGGATATAAGGGAGACGTGACTTTTAAAATAAACAGTAGTAGTGAGGCAATACTGTAGGGCAGTGGTCCCCAAACCTTTTTTTGAAAAAGACCCTAAATACCATCTTTTGCGACCCAAAATGCAGTACCCGGGGTTTGGGAACCACTGCTGTAGCTGATATCAACTATTTTTAAGATAACTACTTTGACATATAAACAACATAACAACAAGCTGGGAAGTGCTTCAAACAAAGGACCTTAATAATATTAAAATAATATGTGGGTGTATACCTGCACGCAAAGCTATTGGTGCCGTGACCCGCGGACCCGGGTTCGAATCTTAGTATGGGATGAATTAAAAATTCTCATACCCGTAAGATGATATTATTCCTCCAAATTCAAACTTGATAGAAAAGCATTTTAAAGTTGTCTATTTCATTTTTGTAAGATTGCTTTTGGAATACGGGGATATAATTTGGGACAAGTGTACACAATATAAAAAAGATGCAATAGAAAAAAATTACTGGCTGAAGCGGATAGGATTGTTTGCAGTGATACAAAGTCTACGTTATATGTCGATATCTTGAAAGAAACTAAATGGGAGAAACTATCATTTACACGATATAAATACAGAATTATTAATTTTAATAAATGTATCGTGGTTCTTCTCCTGGTTAAATGCGGGGTTTGGTTCCACTAATCTTCCAGCAGGTAAGTAATAGACAACTTCGAGATAGATCATATCTACAAACACCGTTTGCCACGACCAGCTTATATCAAAACTCTATCTTACCAACATCCGTTAGCGAATGTACTTTGAATCTTATCTGAATAGAAATTTAAAAAAATCCCAGCTTATTACAATTAAATGAAATAATTGCGTCAATTCTACATACTCCAGCACGATTAGGGAATAGTTCGCTTAACGCAGATCTCTTCAAATATCGGGTGCCCCGGGTGGCCGAGTGGTCTAAGGCGCTCGCCTTAACAGATCACTCACATCTCATCACAGTTCGCGTGGACTCGGCCAACGTAGGTATGTGAGATAGCTTGCCAGTAGCTTCCCGTGGGTCGGTGGTTCTTCCCGGGTTCTTCCTCCACCAATATACTGGCATGTATAGCCTGGTATGTATATTTAATTTATAATGTGTGTTTAAATCTTGTTCATGAAGGTAAGTAGTATTTTAGATTCTGGTCACTAGTGAACAGAATGCTGACCAGCATCTGAGTTCAATGCCAGTCTTGTTGACAGTTAGACTGTTTTTTTTCCCCATTTTATTGCTTCACGTCCTGCTGATATAGGTCAAGTGAAAATGTGTATAAACAGAGATTTGGTAAATAAATAATTCATTCCTGTTTTAGATCAGCATTTGAGATCAGATTTTATAGTTTGTGCCGTTGAAATCAGATATATTTCGAGAGGAATTATTACTTAATATATTCATTGGTATTACTAAAGTGCTCATTGACTTTTGAATTAATACATTTCTTAGGACTTTTGTGAACTCATTCAAGGACATTCTGGATTGTATCATTGTGTTATATCTGGACATTCAAGAATATTGGAACTCATTCGAAACATTCTATATTTTTTTACTTGTGATTAGGACATTTAGGATTATATGGAATTCGATTCACAATATTGTAAGTATCTCTTCAATTTTACTTAGCATTATAGAGATATAAATTGCTTGTTGATATTACTTACATTGTTGGTTTCATTTTCTTTCTGTTACATATTTTTTAAGACCTAGAGTCGTAACAAGCCTATCATGTGTTGAAAAATGGCGTTAAACCCACAAAACAAAACAAACTCTTCAAAATTCATTTGTCACTGAAAGACACATGTTCTTGTGGTATACTAGAGACTGCTAACAACTTGTCCTAAATGTAATGTTATAAATCGCACAATAGAAATTTTACAGCATGATTCTGAGATAGCTTGATTACTAATGGGTAATCCTTTACTATTGTTTGAGGATAATGAGGAGATATTTGGTACGGTCCAGAACTTCACAACATACACTATCAGATTAATGTAGACTACCATATATACTCTCGTCTAACTGCAAACAACATGGATCCTGATATGCCGTCTCATAATGAGCCGGTAGATCATGGTCTATGTTGTTTTGTTCTACTGATTACTCCTATTAAACTGCATAGACCCAGATCTGTTGGATCGTTATGCGATGATAGATCGGGGTCTGTGTAGTTTGCAGTTGGACTTGGCTTATAAGCGAGCATATACGGTCGCATCATAATGTTTTGTCATATGAGGATCAAATACTACTCTGTATTCTTCAGTTAGCTACCCCCCCCCCTCTCCCTGCCACCAACAACAGCATCTAACAATACATGCATAATATACAACACGAACTATTTAATCTTTTATCTGATTGGACATCACAAGTGCTCTCTGTATGTTGCGAATCTCACAATTACCTGCTATTTACCAGTCGTGAGCTCCTGATATTTCCTGTTCGGTCAAAGTAAGTCCAAGTTTGTGGTTGCATATTTTTAATATAGCTGCGTCAGTATTCTGGGGAGGGGGGGGGGGGAGGAAATCATTGGAATCATAGGCTATTTCGTTGACCTCGATATTATCTGGACGTTTCTCAGTAAGAAATGTTTGTGGTCATATTTATAGAGTATTTTCTCCAGGCCAATTTTATCTTTAATACCTTGAGCGTTGATACTTTAAATACTTGCAAAGTAAACGGCCTGTTCTGAACATTTTGCTCAGTTTGCTCAAGCATTGGTTTCTGAACAGCCTCCATAGTCTGTCGGATTGTTTTTTAAAGAGAGTTTGAGACTAACTGAACAATAGAGAGCACAATTGAATCAATAAGGCTCCTCTGGACAGTCAGGTTGTTAATGTGAAAGGCGACGAGTTCAGTGAGTGAATAGCCGGTATCTTTCATTCTCAATTTCATTGCTGATGGTCCCGTCTTTGCCTTTCATACTCAGTTTCATTGCTGATGTCCCGTCCTTACCTTTCATACTCAATTTCATTGCTGATGGTCCCGTCCTTGCCTTTGTTGTTTTTCCTCATCTCCTGCACTCTCCAGACTCTTAATGGAATCTAGTGGAGGGCATTCTGAGGTCTTGGGGTGAGCTCTCTTGAATTTTTCCTTTTTGGATCAATCGCAGCACAAGAGTACACATCAGAACACGAGCAGTAGCAACACAATAGAACAAAGACCTGTTTCTGGAGCGAGAGGGAAGGAGAAAAGCATCGTGATTGAAATAAAAGTCATAAAATTACTAATCCACAGACTACCTCCAATTAGTGAATATGTAAGTGTTTGCAAACTACCTGGTCCTCCAAAAAATTAAAGGTAAATAAAAAAAACATTATAGATTTTAAATCCAAAATCGCACGAGCCGTTATTTCGCATATTTACTCATTTCGCGCATGCACCACACCTCCAAATATGAATAGTTAAATGGATGGCCACCCCACTCTCTTTTGTCAATTCTTCTTTTTCTGACCCCTATCGAAGCCGCTCTATCCAACAGTCTTTCCGACCCCCCTATTGCTCCCGATTTGTAACTAATTCATTTTTCATCCTAAATTTATATTCAGGAAATTCAAGAAACCCTACATTAACTGTCTTTGAACAGAAATTTGAAATAAAAAAGTGACATATATTCAAAAGGTTAAATGAAGAGCATAAACATGGCACTAAATGAAGAAGTTCTTAGTCACTTAGAGCCATCATATCTAATGGGCTCAACACTAACATGTAAAAAAATTTATAGTTCAAAAGTACATACATACATGTGTCGAACTTAAGGACGAAAATCATGTTAAAAGTACATCTCTTGGCCTGAATAAATAATTTATATGATTATTTTTACGAGGTCGGCATTGATTTAGTACAAATAATGCTGAAGGTAACTTTTTTTAAAACTGTTTTATGAAAAAGTAGAACAATAATCAACAAAGTCTATTAATGGGAGGCAATGTAGGACACATAATTAACAGAAGACAGAATATAAACAGGGCAGAAAAAAATATATATTTGTTAGAATTTCGATATTTGTCGAGGCCTTTTGTAACGTTTATAAGTTTTCTAAATTAAATTCAAAATTGTGGTTAATAAAACGGTCAGCCGAAGAGAAAAACCTTTATATACATATTGTAATGAAAATCACTTTTGTTTTGTCAAGTAAAATCGAATATTTGGCTTAATTTGTCTCGTGCATTTTCTGTGAAATATTTTTAAGGTATATACGACATGTTTTCATTTATTATGGATTTATGAGCCCGTTTGGATTATTTCGTAGAGTGAAAGATGCGTTATCTATGAAAAATGTTACGTCAGCAAGACAAACATTGGTTTGCATGGTTCACATTATGCGATTAATGCCCCCCCCCCCCCCCCTTCTTGCTGCTTACATTTCCGTACAATATCCTGTTATATTTTAAGAGAACACGTTTAATTTAAGAATAAAAAGAAAATATTTAATAATTCCTCCTTTTTTGGAAGATTGTAAAAATTTTTCTGTTCATGACCAAGGACTAGTAAAATACGCATGATTTTATATCTAATTTGACCAATCGTCAACAGCGCATCTTGAAGTGTTCAGGGATGAAAAGAAGCTATTTTTTTTAATTCAACTCTAATGTTTTCGAAAAACATTTGTTAAACATTTGAATTGGATCCAGTGCTATTAAGACCAATCTGGAGAACGACACAATGAGAAGACAGGTGGTTGATATAAATTTAATTAAGAACTAAATAAAAGATGCAGTGAAGATTATGGTTGATGGATAAACGACCGGACTGACATTTTACAATATTTAAAGATGAGTCGGACGACACGTGACAGGCGCCGGATTATTTGAGACGCCCGAGTCCAATTCTTTGCATGGACAATTCAGGTTTTGATTTATGAGCTGCTTGTCGCTTAAGTGTTCAAACGTCCAATGGGCTTATAGATCAAGTGGTAGGTATTATCCAAATCTATATTCACGGAAGACGCCGGTCGCGTGGCATGCAGCTGAAGTGATGAGCCTTAAAATGTCACACCTATCACACGCTCATGTTGTACTGAGTTTAACATTTATTGCCCATGCTGAGTTCATTTAAGATATCTTGTGTATTGCTGACAATGAAAATGTGACGAAATACAAAGATCAGTCTTGGAGTTCTTAAATTAGTATGGTTAGAAGTAAGATTTTGATTTTGTATGCATATATTATGTACTCAAACCGAATGAACATTTTTAAAAGCAAGATACACGAATAATTAGATCGTCTTTTGCTATTATTATGCTGCTTTAGTCGTCACTACATTAATTAAATTCCTTCTATATTTCTTTTATTTGCAATATTTTTTTTTATCTAATCAGGTACATTAGTTATAAGTTTAGATGCACCATGACTATTTTACTTATTTTAGGCACTAACTCCGACACAACATATAAAAGATAAAAAATAAATTCAGCATAGGTCATGTTGCATTGTTTGGAAATAGTTCCATTTTAATGAAATGACTGGAATTTTAAGTGCAAGTGACCTTTTTTCGAATCGGCCGACTCAGACATGTTACGCAAATGCCGAGAGGCTGAACTCAATAGACATTTTATTTTCTGTTTAGGTCGTAAGGCTGCTTTCATTCGAATGCAAGTGACATTTTTCACAGGATAGCAAATCTCCATTAAAAGTCAGAGAAGAAATGTTGTTAATGGCGTTCTTAGGGGCTCCAGTAGGATGCAATAACAGTTGATTAGCTTCATTAATGTAGATTAGATTTAGACTTCAAATGATGGTAAAATCTCAATGGTAAACCTTCTGTACACGAAAACTATAAGATTGATTGAAACAGCAACCACTGAATTAAAAAAGTAAGATATAAGTTTCTTTATATTTACTTACGTCCATGTATGTTAAAAAAGAAATAGATTATTGTTCGACTTCAACTCTCCGAAAAACAAGTAATACATTTTGTAAACGCGAGCAACCTAAAATGTTCCTTTTTGTACTAGACTTTTCATACTGATACGGTATAACACGGATGGCCTGCTACACATATGTACCACCAGATTATTGTATAACACGGATGGCCTGATACACATATGTACCACCAGATTATTGTTTAACACGGATGGCTTGCTACAAATATGTACCATCAGATTATTGTATAACACGGATGGCCTGCTACACATATATACCACCAGATTATTACAATTACTTATTTGTTTCCCCTTGCATGATTTGGACCGGAAATAGACTCGCCGTCACTACGCCAAATACGAATTTCCCGATTATTAGCATTTAGCGTTTTCCAATGCCAGTTCCTAACTCTATTTTCTTGTTGAATTCCTGCACTAAATGTGCCTATTGTTTGAACACTGTTATTAATGCTGGAAGATTAAAAGGAATATCGAGTAAACAACAGAGATATATAATTAAAACGTTTTATTACAATGGCTGCTTCTTGTGTGAATAAGGCGCAAAGCTTTTATCGCCGTCTCATGAATTTAATCGACAATATTAAAGATGCCTTTCCTGTGAAAAGACTCGTGTAGTCCAGTTTTCTTGTATTAGTGATTATTGTATTATCTGAAAACCACTAAAAGACTTCAAAAGGGTATCTGAGTTTTATTGTCTTCATTCTAAAGCGCAAAACATTTTGTCTTGTCACCATAATTAATATGATTAATGACAGTTCAAGTAAAGAAGGGTTATATGTTCCACATCGGTCTTATCAAGCTTTATAGTGCAAGCATTTCTAGAAGACCGTATTTACCCAGACCTCATTTTTACATAAAACAACAGTCACATGAGTCTGGGAATAGCCATTTTAAATAGCAATTTTCAAATCGAATACAATCTAAATGAAAAATGGAGAAGAAAAAAAAAAAAAGAAAGAACACGAGCTGTATTCCATTGAAAGTAATGTTGCAATCACGTTCGCCGATTTGGACAAAATGTCATCCTCAGAGATCACCTCCACACATAAATAAAGATAAATTCACCCTTTCCACCCGTACTGCACATGTCAGTTAGCTGCTGACATCGTGCCTAGCCCATATTGAACTCTGGAACCTCACGTCCAATCTTTTCAGTAATACTTGATCGGAGAGTGCAAATTCCAGGATTTATATATCCAGACTGCAATCGCTTGCTTCCTTGATATAAAATTATCCTTTGATGATCAGGAATATGTTTTGAAAGAAGAGTTCCTTTTTGTTGATTTCAGTATATGGCGGCTACACCTAACCAGTGATGAAAAGACTATATTCTGGTTATCGGAACTAAAGAATTGTTTGAAAAATTTGTATAATTATCACATTTCTCACTATTAATTGCTTCCGATGAACAAAATAAAAACGTCCATTCTGCCTTGAATAACGTTGATTATGCATGCAAGAAAGATTATATAGGTTATCAAAAGTATGAATACTTCATTTCCTTGATTATATTAAAAAAGGCACCGTATAAGAATGAAAATATCTCACTCTCATTTTAGCTCGATTAGTAGACGGTAGTAACACCACACCGTGTTTACACCATATGTGAACCTGTGAATCGGACAGTCTAGACTTTTCGTTAAATAGATGTATTAATAGCTTTTCTGTTTTGATTATAAATGATACAACATGTTTTGATTATAGATGATACAACATGTTTTGATTATAAATGATACAACATGTTTTGATTATAGATGATACAACATGTTTTGATTATAGATGATACAACATGTTTTGATTATAGATGATACAACATGTTTTGATTATAAATGATACAACATGTTTTGATTATAGATGATACAACATGTTTTGATTATAGATGATACAACATGTTTTGATTATAGATGATACAACATGTTTTGATTATAGATGATACAACATGTTTTGATTATAGATGATACAACATGTTTTAATTATAGATGATACAACATGTTTTGATTATAGATGATACAACATGTTTGCATGGCAATTATGTTTAATAATTCACAAGTGGCTAAGATGGAAGAACTCTCTTGTATGTTACAGACATCCACAATCTTCAATTTAAAAATGTCAAAGCTTCTCACTAATTTCATAATTTTCTGACAGAAATTGCAAAGAGCATAGAAACGTACGATATAATCGATGATACATACGTTTCAATAATCTACAGAGTATGCGTCCCTTCTATGAATAATTTATCTATCTAGCCAACTAAATCTCTGTGTTCAGCTCTGTCATTCGTTCCCCATCTGTTACTCTATTCCCTGGACACAACTATATCAGGTTATCTATATGCCTGTCTGCCTGGCTGTCTTGCATGTGTTGTTTCATTCTTTTGCACGCTTTTTTTCCTTCATCCCATCTGATGTTTTTCGAGTCATTGTCACAGCCAGCTTTCTAAGACTGACATCGTCGAAGAATTTTCAGTGAGAAAAATCCAACTTTTATCAAATTTTCAACAGTGGGTCCAAACAATGATAAAAATGACTCTCCTCGTATCAGTGTTTATGTCATTCTCGTACTACTATCGGCTTAATCTTCAACTCATCTAATAAAAGTATAGACGAATAGAATAACATCTCTATAACTTTGGTTGGAATGGTTAAAGACAAAATAAAATGATCTATTATTTAAAAAAGACTTTGAAGATGTATGATTAAAAATGGTAAACTTGTTTTATTTCCTGATTGAGTGAAATAGACATGGATAAATAGATGCATGTTTTATGATGATAAATGGAAGGATTTTTAAAAATCTAAATGTGCCGTAATGTATGAATTTTACTCATCATACAAGGAAATTATCATGTTAAACGACTTGTACCACAGTTAAATCCTTTCCGCAGTATTGTGCTTGGTACTTTTAAAGAATTTATTACCCAGTCTATATGGATTTTCTTTATACAATATAGAAGTTGAAATTTCAAGTATTCTTTACAAGAAATGGTTTGGTAATGGTCTTACATTTATAACACTTTTTACCTGTAAGGATCTTACATTTTTTAACACTTTTTACCTGTAAGGGTCTTACATTTATAACACTTTTTACCTGTAAGGGTCTTACATTTATAACACTTTTTACCTGTAAGGGTCTTACATTTATAACACTTTTTACCTGTAAAGGTCTTACATTTATAACACTTTTTACCTGTAAGGGTCTTACATTTATAACACTTTTTACCTGTAAGGGGGAATGGCAAGAGTTTAATAGTTTTGTAAATATTCTTTCTATGTAGATTAATTTTCTTGACTATGCTAATATTTGAAATGCTAGTAAAGATTATACTAAGCAGATAACTATTAGAATACAGTCAAAGCTGTAACAACCTATGACAAACCAAATACTGCAGATTCTGCTACAAGATAAGAATGCATGTAAGAATATTTATAAACAATTAACATTGTGTGACTCAAACCAGTCACCCAGGGTGAGATGGGAACTCGAGTTAGATACTCTGCATCGCCACTGATTAGAAAATGTTGTTTATTCTTGCATTCAAAATTACTACATGTACAAAGCTGAGATGGCTTCAAGTAAAAATTCTGCATTGAATCTTTCCCACTAAAAGGTTTCTGAACAACGTAGGAAAGTCAGACAGTATTCATTGTTTAGTGTGTTAAAAGTAGAGACTTTGTCACATATATTTTTGGAATATGAAAAATCGGTTAATTTTTTCAGAGAGAGAGAGAGAGAGAGAGAGAGAGAAGTTAGAAAACGGCGCGGGGAAAATACCAAAGTTTCCCTACCTTTCGACCTAAAGCAAGGTCTTCCAAAGGGAATAAAGGGAATAATAAAGAACATGTGCAGACAAACAGGCAGACAGACAGACACACAAAGAGTAACACACGTAAAACAATAAATAGTTACATTTTGGCACATTAATGTTCTACGCGTGTCACTCTTTGACCTTCGCATGATTTTCCGGTTTTAAATATTTTTTATCTAAGGTAAATAAAACGCCATATACGTCTTCAAACTGCATGTCCTTTTCTCAATTTAATTATTTTATTTAAAACATGCATTTTCCATAGAATATCTCTTCTCATCCTTCGGTGACAATGCATTTTTCGTCAGGTGTGGATCGATAGCTTTTATAACTAAAAGTCTGTTATTTGATAGATCAGGAAGGCGTAGTTCTAATGTTGATTCATGTCAAAATAGTTTCCCTTTTAACATCTATAAGCAGAGAAATCAATGCTGTAATCAAAGATTCTATATCAATTTTCGTGTTTATTGTTCCAATATTGATGAAATTTTCACATCACCCGGAGAACATCGCTCAAGAAACTGGATATGGATGGCACAATATCCGGCAATATTTCCCCGCATCTGCAAACAATAGAGACATGTCTTTCTTTCCATCAAGGTAAATTCCATAGTTGTGTTTCTTTTTGTGTCCGGAGTATGGGAACACAGCAATGAACAGCATTCTTTTGGATTGGAGTAAACAGATATAAACAATTGTGACAGCGGGTTCTCAGAGTGACTGTAATTAGTTTGCCCGTCAAACAGTCTGAATAGCATAAATTAGTGATTCACGAACTTTTTTTTTCTCATTGGCTTTGAAGACATTTTAAGTACATACATGTATTAATATCGACCACAAAATTTAAAAACAAATGAGGAATAGAAGCAACTTTGTGGCTTTCAGATGAAACCTAAAAACGTAACAAAGAATGCCTTGGTTCATGTTATGGTCTGTTTTTGAAAAATGAGCGATGAGCTCCCATTTGATTTTCCAGAACAACATATCATATTGAAAAGTTATTTAAGGCTGCTCGATACCCATAAATGAAAGGTATGTCAATACTACCAAATTTAGGTATTCGGACTTGTCTCTTTTAGAAGACATAGTTATTACAGTGGTTGTTCTTATCGCTTTCATTTAATGAAATGAACAACGAAATATATTAAAAATAGTAAAATCTTACTTAGTCATCACTGTACATGTTTCCTTCAAAGATTCGGTGTTTTGAATTATCGATCGTTTAACTCTCTCTCTTTATATATATATATATATATATATATATATATATATATATATATATATATATATATATATATATATATATATATATGTGTGTGTGTGTGTGTATGTGTGTGTGTGCGTGTGCGTGTGTGTGTGTGTGTGTCCAAACACGCACACAAAAACAAAAGCTTTTCTCTAAGATACTTGAAGGCCTATTTTATATTACGAGAGGTATTTGAAATGTTAATTATATTTTGTTATAACTATTTTGTTTCTTTGACCTTGTCAATGCGAATCGATAGACAAAATAACGTTCTATAAAACGATATGTAGCAGCAAATATAACACGCCGGTCATCTGCAGATATATGTGTAACGTAACATAGGTAAATGACAGTGACGTAAACATGTCCGAGAAGGAGAACAATTCTGCTACTGAA
Source organism: Margaritifera margaritifera (assembly GCA_029931535.1). Taxonomy (NCBI): domain Eukaryota; kingdom Metazoa; phylum Mollusca; class Bivalvia; order Unionida; family Margaritiferidae; genus Margaritifera; species Margaritifera margaritifera. The sequence goes on along the minus strand of JAQPZY010000927.1, from coordinate 300,272 downwards.
CATAAAGCATACTATAAAATCCGGGCGGTCTTAGGATACTATCCGATTGATATCAAGGCCGACTAAGATAAAGTTTACAAATGTAATTCTCCGTCGTATCCTACAGTTCTGAGACGGTTTCATCGTTTTTTAAAGATGGTCGCGAATCTGTGGAAGATGCGCCACGTTCTGGAAGACCGTTGTCTGCGATTGGTGACGGTAAGTGGCTGCTGTGAAGGGGGAAATTAATAAAGATGCTTGATACACAGTGGAAGATATTTCTATTATAACCGGCATTAATATGTCAGCTGATTTTAATATATTGAAGACTCATTTGAAGCTCAGAAAGGTTTGTTCAAGATAGGTCCCAGATTTGCTGATGGCTGCTCAAAAACAGACTCGTGTTGAAATTGTCAAACAGCTACTCGTTAAACATGAAGGGAGTTACCTCAGACGTTTGAATGAGATTGTCACAGGTGATGAAATATGGATTTACTTTTTTGAACCCGACTCAACAGCAAATAATAAAGTTTGGATCAGAGAAAACGAGCAGAGACCACAAATCTCCCCACGTAATCGAACTGTCAAGAGAGTTTTATACGCATTTCTTTTTGATGCAAAAGGCCCAGTCGTCCAAGTGCCTGTGCCTGACTTTGCTAGTGTAACTGGACATTTTTATGCCCACAAAGTGTTGCCGAAACGTTGTGAAACACCACCGAAACACCCGTCCGCGCACCGGTGCCCAAGGTATCCATCTACTCCATGACAACTTACTATCGCATGAATCCGCGTAATGACAGACTTCCTGAAGGAGCACAGAATCTAAACTTTGCCACATCCTCCATACAATGCAGATTGAGCTCCAAGTAGTTTTGGCTGAATCCCGTTGTCAAATATTCGTGGAGGAGCAGATAATCTGAAAGCCGCCAAGTATTTGGAAGTGCAGTTTTCCAGTCTATGAACAACATACCTACAAGTGAATTTGAAATGGCATTTAATAATTGGATACTCAGACTGAGAAATTGTATATAGGTACACGAGGAGTACTTTGCGAGGATAGGCTGACGCACTGTTCACTAATAAAGAACTTTGTTGTACAACACACTAACATTCAGAACTTTTCAAATACTCCTCGTAAATAAAAAAAAATGCGGTATTATGAAGTATCGATCATTTTAGCAGGATGGTACTGAAACCGGGATGATCGGGGATTTACTGTATACCGAAGCGGTCGAGAGAGAGAGAGAGAGAGAGAGAGAGAGAGAGAGAGAGAGAGAGAGAGAGAGAGAGAGAGAGAGAGAGAGAGAGAGAGAGAGAGAGAGTATATTTTAGGAAGCACTCAAAGGAACGACAGAGATGCTGAGAAAAAAAACCTAAACTGCATGGCCACTTTATGAGACCAAATATGACAAAAAGTGACTGATCAGCCACACAGGAGTAGTTGTGAGCTGAAAATGATTATCTACTACTACTGCTACTACCACTACTACTACTACTATTGCTGCTGCTGTTGCTGCTACTGATATTACTAATACTGATGCGGCGATTACTTCTGCAGCTGCTACTACTGCTAATAATAGTTCTAATTCCACTACTACTGCTAATAATAGTTCTAATTCCACTACTACTGCTAATAATAGTTCTAATTCCACTACTACTGCTAATAATAGTTCTAATTCCACTACTACTGCTAATAATAGTTCTAATTCCACTACTACTGCTAATAATAGTTCTAATTCCACTACTACTGCCTCGGCTGCTTCTTTACTATTTTAGTACGAAGTGATGAGTTGCCATTGCATCAAATGTCTCAGTTTAATTTTTTTTTTTTTGTTGTTGTTTTTTTTTTGCGACATGACCTGCCAGAAATAAATGAAATATATAGACAGTTTAAACTATCATCACAAATTGTATCTAATAATTGTATAACATAAGCTTACTTGTTGGGTATAATTGGCAAAGTGTTGTTTTCTACTCTCAAAATAACTTTAGAATACAAAAGAGAAAGTAAATCCATGCTCTGGAAAAGATCATATCTGTTTATTTCCCCTTTTGCTGCGTAAGTTAATCTAGTTTTTATAAATTAGGTTATATCAATAGTTATGAACAGGTTTCAATCTCAAAATGCCATCCTATATTGCAAACTTTCTCATTTGAGAACCACATCAGAGCCACTGACTTGTAACGACTGTATATGTAATTCAGTTACCTTGCACTAGTAGTCATTTTCCTAATCCCTAGATATATGTCACAAGTTATATCATTTCATTATGGGCGGAGATGAGTAACTATGAAAACATGACATACCGTTAACGTGCCATTTACATTACTGATACGTTCTATTGATCATGCTTTTCAAACGGTCATTCGCACGTTCTCGCATAGTCACACGCGTCTCAACTCAAATTAACGTTTCCCGACAACACCAATGATGAAGAAGCATAATTAAAATATATCGCATGACTTTTATGCAGATGTTTAAATTAATTTACTATTCTTTAAAGGAAGTTGAAGGATTGAATGGGAACATTGCTCCCGATAATAGATTTTCAAAACCTGACAATCGAGAAAAGAATAAGGCGGAACGTAATATTAACCCTCAAACGTCTCGTGTTATACTGAGCACTTAATCCTAACTTTTGTATCCACTGGGTAAGGTTGGATATCCGAGCAAGTAGATGCTTTAATTTATTCAAATTTTGGGTTACTGAAGTGTTTCTTTCTCTTTGCTTTAAAATGATTAGTCCAAAAGTTTCAAAACATTCGCCTAAAATATGCATTTTCATTGTTTACTGTAAGAGAACTAAATATGCATTTTGATTGTTGCTATATGTCCACGAATGTTTACTGTAAGAGAACCAAATATGCATTTTCATTGTTGGCAATATGTCCATGAATGTTTACTGTAATGGAACCAAATATTCATTTTCATTGTTGGCAATATGTCCATGAATGTTTACTGTAAGAGAACCAAATATGCATTTTCATTGTTTACTATAAGAGAACCAAATATGCATTTTGACTGTTGGCAATATGTCCATGAATGTTTACTGTAAGAGAACCAAATATGCATTTTGATTGTTGGCAATATGTCCATGAATGTTTACTGTAAGAGAACCAAATCTGCATTTTGATTGTTGGCAATATGCCCATGAAATTTTACTAATATGCATTTTGATTCCTGGCAATATGTCCATGATTGTTTATTGTAAGCGAACCATATATGCATTTTGATTGTTGGCAATATGTCCATGAATGTTTACTGTAAGAGAATCAAAAATGCATTTTGATTGTTGGCAATGTGTCCATGAATTTTCTTGTACAGAATGATAAGTCTTATCTCTCCTTGAATTTCAAGGGATTCCAATTGAAGGTAAGTTATGAATGAGGTTTACGTTTCTATGTCCCGTATTGGTGACGTAACTGGAATAGCTCCTGTGGATCATTGTTTTAGAACTTGTCTGATTTGGTGTAAGGATCCTATGCGTATTCTATTTACAAGTTGTTGTTCACACGGAACATTTAACGTTCAAAGGTCGCCCTTATATTCTTTTCAAAGTGGAAGGGTTTGACTGTTGAGATCGCCACCTGTACTGCTGAGCACAAAATAGCACTTTTCAGATAATTTGCATTAATTTCTGAAAGAAGTTGTTGTGGAGTAGGTACAGTTGTTATATCATACCCCTTTCTCATCCAATCCTTAATATATAAGATTTTTTGAGAGCTGAAACGGATTAAATTACATCATCGAAATGTGTTGAAGTAACCTTGATTATATATTTCTCAGTAGATAGTGAGAATTCCATTGAACGCTTGCAAATAGGACCCATTATGCCAACCGGAACATTCTCGACCTGCTCCGCCAAGTCGAGAAAGAAACATCGGATGTTATTCGCCGCCATTGAGAACTATATTCGGAACTGCATTTATTCACATGGCACAAATATGGCAGAGGAAGGAGACAGTCACAACTGGAACATTGTCGGCCTTTTCTGTCGCAACATATTTGGTGCACTCCGCCGGAGGCGAATCACCAAACCCATCAAATTTCTACAACTACATCTGAGGTTATGTCTGGACTTGACGGAAATGGCCGTGTATGTAGGTGGCGCAACGTTATAGCATAAGCATAACTGGAAAATTTGTATACTTAACATGTTTGTATGCAGGCATTCAACTGTCAACATTACAATATTCAGATTAGCATATGCTGTTGAGGTTATGATAGACAAACTCTCGATTGCCTGATCATCAGCTAAATATAAGCACAATTTTCTTCATGGTGGTCAGATGAGATACTCATACTAACACTTTTCTAGGTCATGAAATTAGCCTACTGCCTTACAAAATAGTCACAAATGTCGGAAATGAAGCTCATATATTTTTTGTATTTATTTATAAATAACATATTCTACAAATATAAACATTTACGATTATTGACTTTACAAATTATTTTTGGGGGCATGCGATTTTTTTTTATCTTGCTCATGAATTCGGAACAGGGTCTGATCTCCAGGTAGAGATATCTGCCTTTTTTCATAGTGATCTGCATCTAGGCGGGTGTCATATTGGAGAGCTTCACAGAGCATGCCATTGCAGGTTCTATCAGAGAAAAGCAGAAAAGAAGACTGCGCAAACTTGGCAGGACGTCTATTGTATGCATGTGAAACTACCTGAACATTTTGGAAGAAACACCCGTCTTTTATCCAAAATCTAACAAAACACGCCTTTATCATCCTTGACAAGCTTTTTATGCAAGCAGCCACGGGAAAATTATCAGTGGTTATTACAATAGATCATCTCAGTGGCGGCGTTAAGGTTCGAGGAGTTTGTGGGCAATGTGCTGTAGTGACGCCCGTACGGTGGTGCCCGGTGGCAATGTTCTTTAGTGGCACCCCTACTTTGCTACAGAGAACAGCTTTATATAAGTGGCCAGCTTCCTGTTTCCCCCAATCCTAAATTTGTCAAGGTGTTAAAGCCCTTTAATATCGATGTGGATGATTAATACATTTACAGGTTATATTGTACAAAGAATACACCTAAATTCCTCGATTAAAACTAAACTAATTTATCGTATATCGATTACAAATAATAACGTGTTTACCTTACAGTATAATGTATTATTCAAAGAAATGTATTAATTATAACTTCATAGGAGTAAACTTGAGTAACATGTACCATGATGTTGATGCTGCTTGTGAATGAATGATCTCCACGGATGTATTTTTAAAAATATTATCACAGATCATTTTACGAAATGACAACATATTTTGAGTCAGGATAAATTAGAAAATCATCAGTGGAATATTGTTCATTTGAAACAAGTGATGCATCATGCAGTGTTTTCTTTGCAGCTTTTAAAAGTCTCTTTTAAAACATGTAGAAAAAATCTCCAATGCAGATCTTGTATGTTTCGGTTGACACGAATCATAGAGCATACCGTATGCGCCCGCAGTTTAAGGTCTATGTTGTTTGTTCTACAGATTACTCCGAACAAACTGCATAGACCGAGATATTCCAGCGTATTATGCGACGACAGATCCCGGTCTGTGCAGTTTGCAGTTGGACTCGACTTATAAGCGAGTATCAATGTTATAATTTCTTGTCTCCTTGGCAAAACAAACTTCATTCTTTAGATTGGGCAAATGTAGGAGTAGGGTGTGAATTGTATAGAACTGTATAAGAAAATTGTGCAAGAATTTACAAGGACTCCATGCATGCAAGTGTTAAGCTGTAATCATTATTAATATCTATGATATTTCACTCACGTTGTACTCCGAGGTAAAATCTCATACACAAATACTTCCACTAATATGTGATTTACTGAAGAAAAAAAAAAAAAATGTTCCAAAAAGATAACTGTGCTCTGATTAGTCAATAAATCAATTGTTTTCGAGATGTGGGGGTGTGGGTGGAGAGGAAGCGATTATAACCATATGTTACAGTTTGAGAAATTTGTGGTATCTTAGTATCTATACATCAGTGGTCCCCAATGTGGTGCCCGTGAGCGCCATGGCGCCCGCCAAGGTTTTTTGTGTGCCCCCCAAAGAGGTTACAATGAATAATAATAATAATTAATAATAATAATAATAATAATAATAATAATAATAAATGGGTCAAGTTAATTGGCTGGTACCCGCCACTCTCTCATAAACTCACAAATGTGCTCATAGGCACAAAAAGGTTGCGGCGGACCCCTTCTATACATGATTAAACGGATTGAAGAAATGTATTCAGCTACAGAATGTTATGTAATACATAAAGAAGGAATACAATTTCATTGCAACTGCTTCCTATTTAAAGCTTCGTTTCAAGCTATAACATCGCGATGACAATTCGCTTATTTTACAAATATAAGGGTGAGTTTCTGTCTCTCTTTTTGTCATTGGAACTGTTCATTTTGACAAATATTTAACGCCCCAATGCCTAAATAATTAAACATCTATTTATAAAGTTACATTTGATTCTGATGTGTTTTGTATTTCGTCTTTCATCTTTTGGGCATTTTAATAATCTTTGCGTTTGTATGCTTTTCGTGGTCAACATGCAAATATTTGTTGTTTTTATTTTTACACGTTTGTGCTCGTATTGTGTTTTGGGTTTTTTGTACATTTTTGCTTTTTCTTTAGGAAAGCTTGTTTAGCTTGAAACATTAAGAAAAATTCCCTACAACTGTATCAGCTTTTTATCATATTAATTATTCTTGCTATTAGTTTCCATTTCCATTGTTCTCACTCTCTCAGGAGATTTCTGAAGGCGTCATTTAGCGAAAGTGTTGTTGAAATCTATCCAGCTTTTTTTTAATAGATCTTCTGATAGTTTTATCTATTATGTCCAGATATGTTTATCCATTCTAAAAAAAAGCCTAAAGGGTACGAATATTCCTCATCTGTCTCCATTGTTATGCTCTGACTCCAAGAAAATAAACACCAGCCATTAATACTATTTCATTTGAAATATTAAATAACCCATTGGTACAAGTCGAAGTACTTTAGTGATCTTCCCAATAGGCAATGCTTATAATAAAAAGTCTCCTAATACAACCAATCGAAAGCAAGTTGGGAAAGATTCCGTATGTACTAGCTTATAGACAAGTCCAACTATAAACAACATAGAACCTGATCTGCCGTAGTATAATGCGCCAACAAATCAGAGTCTATATTGTTTGTTCCACTGATTACTCCTAACAAACTGCAGAGACCTAGATCTGCCGGCGCATTGTGCAATTTGCAGTTGGACTCGACTTATAAGTGAGTATTGACAGTAACTGAGTGTATCAGCTGTTATTGTATCCTACATTAGTCCCTCAGGAAATCGATAATATTTTTTTTTTTTCTAAAAAAAATTTTCTGGAGATTTGTTAACCCACTCAGGAATGTTAATTGCATTCAGTGGAAAACAGCGTTGGAGATTAAACACAAAATACAATGTTTCCTGAATTCAGACTCCTGACTTTTGCGCAGGATGACAGAGCAAACAGGTGTGATTCGATCGATTAGGCAAAGTTCACCTGTACTAAAGAGTGCAGTCATTTAATTAAAAAAGCAACTATGTCCAGAAAATGTAACATAACGCTCATTTATATGTTGTGTCCAAGTTAGTGCCTAACACAAGTTAGTCTTGGTGCCAGTATACACGGTATGTAAAAATATCGCTTCTTTCGTACAAAATATTTAAAGAATGTAATGCTGAAAATATTGCTCTTTCCTATTAAAAGGTGGGAAACATCAGATATAGACAATATGTCATTCTTGAGCATTCGCCTACTGTACACATTCATTTATCTCATGCTTGCAGATGTTTGACATTATTTAAAACTTAATTTGGATGCATGTCATTCTTGAGCATTCGCCTACTGTACACATTCATTTATCTCATGCTTGCAGATGTTTGACATTATTTAAAACTTAATTTGGATGCAAACAAAACTTTATTGCATAGTTGTTACTTCAATGCGTTTTCTTCACCCTTGTGGTACTGCATTAGTATGAATGGGAAACATGGAGTTGGAGCGGTTCTTCCACTTTATTGGGAACATGGTAATTTTTAGACACGGCTACCATAACCTGAGAATTGCTTAGTCTGTTTTGACATGAATTATGAACTCATACATTTCTTGACCATTTTCTATAGAAAAAAAGTTTCTTTTTATCCATTCAAGATAATAGAGAGAGAGCTATGACAAGGCATACATTGGGGCTCCTGGTCTGGTCAGTTGTGAGGAATACACTGAAGATTTTAACTTAGAAGAATAAAATTCACATTTCTTAACGGTTCAATATCTTTTGATAATTGGAAATCAACATACAATTGATTCTATGACACTCTTTTTATCCCAAAATGTAAATGCTGATCTATAGGTAAATAATATCTTTGCAGTTTTGTATTTCCGGAAATGACACATGGATCTCAACACTTGTCATATTTCATTTTAGGTCTAAACACAAGTGATACACTTAATTCATACCCATTTGTTAAGAGGTAAGAAGTACCATTTTAAACTGTTTGGGGGCCATCTTTTTTCCAACAAAACAACCTGGGTGGAGATTTTAGCCAAAACTTGAGATAGCGTTTGTTTAAATTAAAATATTTTAAAATATACACAAATTTAATAAAATTGATATCTACACACGCAATAATGATTTCTTTATAAAACAAATATATTATAAATAGCGTAAACATTTCAAGGAGCTTAATGTTTTATGGGTATGGCAAGGGAGTCCTTGTATTTAGATTGGTATAGCAAGAGAGTCCTTGTATTTAGATTTGTATGGCAAGAGAGTCCTTGTATTTAGATTTTTACATTTGTCACCTGTGTCATCACTAGACCCCTATTTTTATAAGATATATTATATTCTGGAGCAAATCACACTGAAGGAACGGCAACCAATTTCGCAGTTTGGCTTCAGTGTTGCTACAGATACAGAAAAATAAATTATTATATACTTGCAACGTCTTTTTTTTTTTTTTGGTCTCTTCAAGGACTGCTATTTGAATGTAGCATATTCATTTATATTTTTGGATCCGACATTCCAGATGTTCTTCTCTCAAGATTGGTTATTCATGTAAACCAAGCAGCTTCAACATTCTTTGTTATTCAATAATATTCTCTCTTCGTTTCCAAGCCCGACCAAACCCACATAGAAAGATAAATAGGAAGTTAACTCATGTACATAACTATATTATCAATTATTTATATGACAAGCTGGAGAAACGTACATACATACATACATACATACATACATACATACATACATACATACATACATACATACATACATACATACATACATACATACATACATACATACATACATACATACATACATACATACATACATACAAAATACAAAAATACATACATACATACATACATACATACATACATACATACATACATACATACATACATACATACATACATACATACATACATACATACATACATACATACATACATACAAATATAGGTCAAATAAATTCCTCATAGTCCTTTTCTGGTGAATGAATGAAAATCTAATAAAGTTCTTCAAGTAGAATTTTTATTTCTATTCATGCAATTTAAACTATATCGGTATTATGTGCAAGTGAGCATACGTGCTGAGTTGACAAGAGAGCATAAGTGCTGAGTTGGCAGGAACATAAGAATAAAGTAAAATACAGTGATGATAAACACAACTAATGATGGAAAGAGGTCAATATTTTTGAATGGATATTATTATTATTATTATTAGTAGTAGTAGTAGTCGTAGTAGTAGTAGTATTGTTGTTGTTGTTGTCGTCGTCGTCGTTGTGATCATCATCATTATTATTATTATTATTATTATTATTATTATTATTATTATTATTATTATTATCATTATTATTATTATTATTATATAACTATTATTTATGGAATGAGGTATGGTAAACATATAGTTTTTGTAAAATGTCACGAAATTTTTTTAATGTCTCTGTCCTTTAAGTATAATACTCATTAAAATGCATATATATATATATATATATATATATATATATATATATATATATATATATATATATATATTATATATATATATATATATACATATACTGTTTGTATATATTACTGTTTGTTTATTTATTTATTTATTTATTTGACTCTTTGTCAAATCATGGACCCGCAACTGTTCCTATAGTCTTGTGTTTTAGAAAGATTAATAAATTCTTTAACCGAGAAAAGCTTCTTTTCAAAAAGTTTTCACTATTGTTTTTTTTTCAAACGAAATCAACCCTTTAATCAATCTATACGAAATCAACTCTTTAGTCAATCTATACGAAATCAACCCTTTAATCAATCTATACGAAATCAATCCTTTAATCAATCCATACGAAATCAACTCTTTGATCAATCTATACGAAATCCACCCTTTAATCAATCTATACAAAATCACCCCTTTAATCAATCTATACGAAATCACCCCTTTAATCAATCTATACGAAATCACCCCTTTAATCAATCTATACGAAATCACCCCTTTAATCAATCTATACGAAATCACCCCTTTAATCAATCTATACGAAATCACCCCTTTAATCAATCTATACGAAATCACCCCTTTAATCAATCTATACGAAATCACCCCTTTAATCAATCTATACGAAATCACATCTTTAATCAATCTATACGAAATGCACCCCTTTAATCAATCTATACGAAATCACCCCTTTAATCAATCTATACGAAATCACCCCTTTAATCAATCTATACGAAATCCACCCTTTAATCAATCTATACGAAATCACCCCTTTAATCAATCTATACGAAATCACCCCTTTAATCAATCTATACGAAATCACCGCTTTAATCAATCTATACGAAATCACCCCTTTAATCAATCTATACGAAATCACCCCTTTAATCAATCTATACGAAATCCACCCTTTAATCAATCTATACGAAATCACCCCTTTAGTCAATCTATACGAAATCACCCCTTTAATCAATCTATACGAAATCACCCCTTTAATCAATCTATACGAAATCACCCCTTTAATCAATCTATACGAAATCACCCCTTTAATCAATCTATACGAAATCACCCCTTTAATCAATCTATACGAAATCACCCCTTTAATCAATCTATACGAAATCCACCCTTTAATCAATCTATACGAAATCACCCCTTTAATCAATCTATACGAAATCACCCCTTTAATCAATCTATACGAAATCACCCCTTTAATCAATCTATACGAAATCACCCCTTTAATCAATCTATACGAAATCACCCCTTTAATCAATCTATACGAAATCACCCCTTTAATCAATCTATACGAAATCACCCCTTTAATCAATCTATACGAAATCACCCCTTTAATCAATCTATACGAAATCACCCCTTTAATCAATCTATACGAAATCACCCCTTTAATCAATCTATACGAAATCACCCCTTTAATCAATCTATACGAAATCACCCCTTTAATCAATCTATACGAAATTTACCCTTTAATCAATCTATACGAAATCCACCCTTTAATCAATCTATACGAAATCACCCCTTTAATCAATCTATACGAAATCACCCCTTTAATCAATCTATACGAAATCACCCCTTTAATCAATCTATACGAAATCCACCCTTTAATCAATCTATACGAAATCACCCCTTTAATCAATCTATACGAAATCACCCCTTTAATCAATCTATACGAAATCACCCCTTTAATCAATCTATACGAAATCACCCCTTTAATCAATCTATACGAAATCACCCCTTTAATCAATCTATACGAAATCACCCCTTTAATCAATCTATACGAAATCACCCCTTTAATCAATCTATACGAAATCACCCCTTTAATCAATCTATACGAAATCACCCCTTTAATCAATCTATACGAAATCCACCCTTTAATCAATCTATACGAAATCACCCCTTTAATCAATCTATACGAAATCACCCCTTTAATCAATCTATACGAAATCACCCCTTTAATCAATCTATACGAAATCACCCCTTTAATCAATCTATACGAAATCACCCCTTTAATCAATCTATACGAAATCCACCCTTTAATCAATCTATACGAAATCACCCCTTTAATCAATCTATACGAAATCCACCCTTTAATCAATCTATGTCGCATTTTCTTAGGAGGTAGTTTAACAGCCTTCTAAAAAAAGATAAATATCGAGTACTTTTGCCCAGTAAACGAGCTCAAATCATGAAAAGCCCAGAATGTCAGATGCATTATTTAGTTATTGTTTTAAACAGCAGATAATGTATTGTCGGAAATGTTTGATGTTCCTCCGACACAAAGTAATAGATAATGAAACTACTTCCACCAAAACCCCGATCACACAAAAATCTAATTTCCTTCATAGTTTATATTCAAGTCAGTTAACATCTCGAAGCAAAACACGTGCCTGTTTTGCTTGCACGTGGCTCCAACATCTGCAAGGGGAGTTTTAATATCCTACACAGCTATTTCTTGTGATAGATCAATCAACCGAAAAATTAGCTACTGATGAAAATTATGAATTTACTTGTGAAAACTGAAGGTAAGAATTTATAGGCTAATTTAAGGCAGCGGATAAAGGTTTGATATTACACACCTGTAATACTCAGATTAATTTTTGGTAAGATCTATTATGAACGTGTGGACCACCTGTGACATGAAGTACCTCAAAGTACTCGGATACAATGGAAATCCTTTATTGAAAATATAAATTGTCTCGAATTAACGTCTTGTATTTTAAATATTACCCTGTTGTTGTTTATTTTATTTTATTTTTCAAATTTAAATACATTCTTCAGTTTTGCATCTACTTATTGTTATCTTGTGAGCATTTTTTATATTTAGAAAAAGGACTTAGATAAGTTGCTGAACCCGTGACCAGTTCCATATTGTTTCAAAATTGATAGTAAAAATATGTTTTGAAACGAACATACACATTTTTAATTCTGAAAAACCATTCCTGATTAATTGCACAAGCCTTTTAGTACGACGATAATTGTCACGTTTTTACTCAGGTTATCATGTTCAGTTTTGTGATATCGTTAAATAGCATTTCGTTGTTTGTACGTATGGGACAATTTGATGAATGAAAATATTTTAACAATGCAAGCAAATAAAAAATCGTACACATGTTCCAGATGGAATCCATGACTTTATTTTTATTTGTGCTGTTCTTTAGATTGTACAGTTAATTATAGCTTTGTAGCTATTTTGAGATTTTCATAAATATTTTTCACAAAGGTTGTCAATTACATTTCTATGGGAGAAGAAATTAGGAATTAACTATCCTATAGATTAGCAAACATCTCAATTTTCATGCTATTGTTTTACTCCACAATCGTATTTATTCTATCCTTGTTGATAAACACTAGTCCTTCTTGGCTTCCATAGTAGAGCATTAGAATTATTGTAATAAGAACATTAATTTTGTGTGTAGATTGCTATGTTAATTAGGTAAATAAAACCCATGAATTCTTTCCTGTTCTTTAAATGGAAAGTATTGATTTATGATAATTAAACCTATGTGTGTGTACCTGGTGTATATATGCCATATCTCGTACTTGGATGTGTTTCAAAAGTTTTCGTATATTTGTAAGATAAATTCTAAAGTTAGCGACTCCAGATTGTTGCAGAGAGGTTGATAGAGGCAGCCTGTGGCGGCGCGAGAGTTTGATGCACCCGGGGACAATGTTCTTTAGTGGCGCGCCTACTTTGCCAGTTTTTATGTCAGTTGCCAATCTCCACACCGACCCGGGGACAATGTTCTTTAGTGGCGCGCCTACTTTGCCAGTTTTTATGTCAGTTGCCAATCTCCACACCGACCCGGGGACAATGTTCTTTAGTGGCGCGCCTACTTTGCCAGTTTTTATGTCAGTTGCCAATCTCCACACCGTCCACCTCGCGCTGCAACTGGAGGCACCCATTCAATTGTTCGGGATGTTGGACACACAATATAATTTCTTAATTTTATATTCCATTATTTTGCATACGACTCCTTTTTCTGGACTCTCATTATTCGTAAAAGATATATACACATTTGTCTTATGTTCTATTTAGTAAAAATGTTTATACATTAATCACCAGAAAATAGGCTATACCACGACACACACGCTTTAAGTTTGTTTATGAACGAAATCTTATTGGGAGAGACTTTTCCTATATCTTTTAGGGGGGATTTATTGAACGTGGGAGTTTAACGGCAAATCAGCTCATGAAAGACTAGTTAGTGCCAAAGAAAAGGTAGTAAAATTTCTGGACCAGTCGAGGTACACTACGGCAACCAGTGCTGGATTACCCAATAGGCAGATTAAGAACGTGCTTAGGGCACCAGCAAAGCAGGGGCACCACAAAAAAAAAAAGAGAAATTACGCGGGGGGGGGGGGGGGGGGGGGGGACACCATAATCTTTTCAATGCTTAGAGCCTCTAAAGGTCTTAATCCGGCCCTGACGGCAACCGACATGGGCTGGACTAGACAGCCCCAGTCGACTGCCGTAGTGTGTCTCCTCGAAAAATCAATGCAAATAAAGCATACTTACCTGCAATTAAATAAAAAATGTTATTTACCATGAAAAAAAAAAAAAGCTGTTCTTGACTGAACAAGTTTTAATCAGAAACAAAGACTCATTGGCCAAGACTTTGAAAACAGTTGTTCATCGTGTTTCAGCTATCTTTTGTGAAAGTTTTTATTTTTGTTTCTGATAAAGCACGATCTATCAAGAAAAATATGTACTAAATATCGGAAAGTTATATCTACCGGTAGTTCACAGTATAATCAATCGACATAAAATTCCATTAAAAAGTGCTATTTTTATGCAGAAACCAGAAAACCAGCAAGATCCTCAAAGGAAAGAACATTTTGATTCTTCAGCAAGTAAACTTATTAATTTCGAAGCTATTGCTTAAAATCCTAACCTTTACTGTTATGAATCTTTTTTACCTTTGGCACGTGATTCCTTTACATGTTTTCATCAAATTTATTCATCAATATTCATTATTGCTTAAATCCATTTTCATACAGATATTAATATTTATTGCGAGATAAACATTTCCTAACAATCGTAAATCTTTCTATGATGCCTCATGAAAAGCAAATAATACCCTCAGAAACTCCTGTGGTGAATCTAATATTATCTTTCTTATTATAAATTACTTTAGTAAGGACGATATTTATGTCAGAATCCTACTGTTGAAAGGACGGATTTCTTTACAAACCAATTTAACAATAAATACCCTGCCAAGTGTGACTTAGCTTTATTATAACTTATAATAACTTATAACTTAGCGCCCATATATCTATCAGCTCCTGCTAAAACGATGACAAGGCGTATCAATATTGTGTTTGATAAACTGCCTGAGTATTATCTTCCAAGGTCATCTTGATTTCCAAATGCCTTTCTTACTGCCGCGTGCTCAAGTACAGCCTCGGGTAACGCACAGTTGGAAACAGTTAAGTCAGTTAGGTTTCCACAAGATTGCCAGTTAACCTCTGCGGTCATGGCTTTTTATGCACAAAGGCCACAGATAATGGACGGCAGGTGCTTTGTATCTTTTGTTGATAAATATAATTTACTGTCTATACTCGTTTAGAAGTCGAGTCCAACTGCAAACATAGTAGACAATGATATGCCGTCGTAAAACGCCCCGCCAGATCAGGGTCTGTGTTGTTTGTTCTACTGATTACTCCTAACTAACTACATTGACCCAGATCTGCCGGCGCTTTATGCAACGGCAGATCTGGGTCTGTGCAGTTTGCAGTTGGACTCGACTTATAAGCGACTACAGACGGTAGTCAGCATACTTAGATGAATGAATAGAAGGAAAGTGAAAGATCTTAAAAATCTACTTCTTGAAATCAGTCATGATCATCATTCCTATGGAGAATTATTGCAACATAAAAAAGACTGTTTGAAATAACATTTTTTTCCGATGCATCAATAGACCTCAGGAAATTAGTAACATATGTAAAAGGCAATACATTTTGCCTTTCGTGTAAAGCAAAGTGGAAAATTTTGTACCTTTCAGAGCGCGTTGCTTGCATTGTTGTGGCTGTCGTTAACGTAGATGCTAATGTTGTGCATTAAGCTCCATTTATCTATGTTTATGTATGGACAGTCATGAAACTTGATGAATATAAACGTAATCCCTCATATGCATTGCTGCATGATAGGAAACGTCCACCCCTGGGTCTTAATTTGTATCAGACATGTGCCTTTCCCGAGTAAATGACGCAAAATCTTATCCTGAACGAGGACTTTTCCTATCCAACACTGATGCATAATAAAGAAGTATTTTTCTCACATTTTTGAACTTTAAAACAGCAAAACACCCATTAAGAACTTGCTTACCTTAAAATAGAGAAGACAGATTAAGGTTGACACTTGATACAAATGTGAACAGGTAAAAATATAAAGTTCACTCTTATCTCTAAGATTAAACAAGACACAGAAATAATTATGTAGTCCTCGATTGAGGATTGATCTAGAATCGAGTTTCCTTTCATAAATAACATTGATAAGATTAATTTACAAAGAACAAGTACAACAAAGACTTTTTCGACTCGAAACCGGACTAAGTCCTGTTTGCGGGACACTAGCTTCATCCGCTACACGTTTTACGATGTAAATATGCAGCAAGTAATTCTTATCTCACTTATTGTGAAAGAATGCTAAAGTGAAGGTGGAAATCTACGGAGCCCCGCAGAGGACATGAGGTGAAAAATACTATTTCGTTCCCTCAAATTAATATTTCGTTCCCTCAAAATAATAATTCGTTCCCTCAAATTAATAATTCGTTCCCTCAAATTAATATTTCGTTCCCTCAAATTATTGATTCGTTCCCTCAAATTAATATTTCGTTCCCTCAAGTTATTAATTTGTTCCCTCAGATTAATATTCCTTAAATAGAAACAGTGAATTCGTCTGCAGCGTAACGTGTCAGTAGACATTAGACAGGCGGCAACATGTTTGTTTAGGTGTGGAGATCAGTTTACTACTTAGTTGAGATGATAAATGTGATTTTTATACAAGATATGTAATTAGTGTGATATTTTTTCAATGGTTTCTTCCCTTTTACATGTCAGACATCTTTCCATGCACGGTGAATTCGAGAAGCCATTGGAATGTGAACTGCACGTTTGTTTGATATTGAAGTGTTCCTTTCTTTAAAATGTATGAACAATCGGTAGATTTTTATTGTAGATTAAATATGAATCTAAACGAATTGTAAGATACCTAATAGAAAAGGGACTGTCACCTGAAAAATATACAATGAATAGAGATAAACAATACAAATGTGAAGCCATATGTACAAATTCCCTCAGAATCGTAGCCTGGACTTGAACTTGATGATACATACAGAAGACAAACTATAGATCTAGGTAGATCTACAGATATTAAACTTCATACCACATGTAGAGTTTGAAACTAACTACAAATTCAAATTTTGTATGATATAGTAGACGAGGCGCGCTGAAGAAAACCATACAAATATGAATTATGTAGTCCCGTGATTTGTACAACGAAATCTTGATTTTTTGCTGAAGTGTGTGAGAATATACATTAGAAACAAAATAATACAAAATGGGAAATGTTTGATGAAATGTTAGCTCTTGGTGACTCCCCTTCGAGGACATGAGAATGTAGATTGAATATAGACAAATTTGAGGTATTATAGGAGAAGCCCAATACTTATAATACTTGAACTAAAAAGCCATACTTAGTATATGTGTGCATATATAAAAATAGGTTAAAGAATTAGCTCTAAAGAGGAATTAAACTGACAGCATAAAATAAGAATTCAACCCAAATTCAACCTAAATTCAGTAAAAAGTCAGATTTGTAATCAAGATAACTGAAATTACGTTACTATTGGCATGCAGGATTATACCAGTATGTTATTTTAATCATGCAGGATTATACCAGTATGTTATTATAAGCAAGCAGGTTTATACCAGTATGTTATTATAAGCAAGCAGGATTATACCAGTATGTTATTTTAATCATGCAGGATTATACCAGTATGTTATTTTAATCATGCAGGATTATACCAGTATGTTATTTTAATCATGCAGGATTATACCAGTATGTTATTTTAATCATGCAGGATTATACCAGTATGTTATTTTAATCATGCAGGATTATACCTGTATGTTATTTTAATCATGCAGGATTATACCTGTATGTTATTTTTAATCATGCAGGATTATACCAGTATGTTATTTTAATCATGCAGGATTATACCAGTATGTTATTTTAATCATGCAGGATTATACCTGTATGTTACTATAAGATTGCAAGATTATATGAGTACTTCCATTCCATAAAGCAAGTTAAGGTTGGTAAAACTAAGCAAGCTAGACAAACTAAAATAAACTAGATTATGACACTGAAATTACAATTATACAAATGGCTAAGTGATAGAGACATATAGACATTGGTACATAAGTCAGTCAAGTTCACAGATTGCATCACAAGAGAATTATTTCGGCAAATTATATAGCATAAACTAAAGACTACAGAATTTACATTCATAAGGTTGAAAAACTATTTTTAACAGGCAGAGACTACAACAAACCGAAACAGAAGAAAACATATATATATATATATATATATATATATATATATATATATATATATATATATATCTACATACATACAGTGTTTCCCCTTGGAGTACAAGATTGAAAGTAAAAAAGATCCCCTTGGTGTCAGAACTGGGGGTTAAATTACAAATTTGGGGAACTCTGATGCACAAATGAGGGTAGAGGGAAACACTGTATAAATAAGGTGTCAATTTATTAATTTTACTGTGTTTCATTTCAATTTTCTATCAACATCTGTTTAAAAACATATTTTCAAGCTTTCACCTTGTAACTTTTTTAAGTGCTTAGTAGTTATGCACAAACCTGAAAGGCGGTAAATGAACAGGTTAAGACTTTTGATCACTGTCTGTAGAAGTGTAGATCATAAAAAAATATTGTAAGGGTGGGTATCAGGGAACGACATGTTAATGCGATTATTAATTTGAGGGAACGAAATATTATTTTGAGGGAACGAAATACTAACTTGAGGGAACGAAATATTAATTTGAGGGAACGAAATATTAATTTGAGGGAACGAAATAGTATTTTTCACCTCATGTCCTCTCCGGGACTCCGTAGATGTACATGCAGGAATGTGTAAAACTGTTTCTTTATAACGCTTAATATATATTCAAATAAGGTGAGAAGTTCATTAATTTCAGATTCATAATTCTTTTACGGTTTTTAAAAAAATATAAAACACTGTAATCTTGACTATTTTAATTATTATTTAAATGTTAGGTTTCTAAGACCAAATACAGAAAACTACAACATTCCCACTTGTTGCACGTTCTCCTTATTGTCGCAAGAACTAGTCGTCTTTTACACTTATCTTCGTCGCAGATTATGCTGATCAAAGAAATTACTTGAGCTACATCAAACAAGATTATTAATGATAATAGTAGTGTGATCTCTTTTGTAATAGTACATTTTAAAAAGAAAGGCACACTATTACAAATGTCTTACTACCCAATGGGATTGTTTTTAATTGGTATTATAATGACAAGTGTGAGTTCGGAACGCGACTGGTTGATAATAATGGTAGCGTAGGTGTTCATTTGATCTTGACTTCAGGGGAAGTCCATAAAAATGTGCCGCGCAGCAGATGTTTTCGGATTGTAAGCTGCGATACCTTACCCAGTGGGCGGCAAAAACCGAGACCAGCGCTGCGATACGTACTGTCTGTATAGATCAGCTAAGCTTTAGATTACAGGTTGTCAAAATACTCAGGCGGACAAACTAAGAAGAATGCTCACAACGACACAGGCATGGCAATAAAGAGTCGCTAAAGCAAAAGTACATTATAAAACTTTTATACGAAGACACAAGTCCTGTCGAGATCTCTCTCCCTCTGGTCAGCAAACGTCTTAGACAGGCGAAAGGTTTCTTTTTTGTTCAAACTTGTAATGGAAAAGTGCAAGAAAGACAATTGGTTTTAATAGCATGTTTGTTAGATACTTTATATTTACAGGCTATCGATTAAAAATCAAAATATGATTATATTTATATCTCTTTCATTGTCGTCTGCTCGATCTATAAGTTTGGTACTCGAAGCATTTCATTATAAAGATGTTACTTTTCGCTGCATAAATATTGATTCAGGCCAGGACTGTTCCGGATGTATGAAATGCAAGATGGTACTGAAGATTTTGTTTAGTTTAAAAACCAAATGTGTGTGTTTGTGTGTGTGTGTATGAGAGAGAGAGAGAGAGAGAGAGAGAGAGAGAGAGAGAGAGAGAGAGAGAGAGAGAGAGAGAGAGAGAGAGAGAGAGCATATTGCCATTTTGCTACCAATGTCGATTGAAAACAACGATGGTCACATTTCGTTGTATTGATCAATTTGTTGATGTTTATAACTGCATGTAAAAGTCGTCAAGTTGACTACATAATTTGCACTCATAATTTTATACATTCGGGCTTCACCAAGCTAAACTCCCATTTCCGGTAGGTGAAAACATTTAATTTACTCGGGTCTTTCCCTTCACTTGCCTTAAAATTCCCAAATTACGTTATCATAGAATTTCTCAAAATTAATCTTGGAAAATCTTGGAAAATAAATTTGTTCATGTTATTAGCAATAAGAATTTAGTTCTAAAATAGAAAAAAGATGGAATGATTTTGTTCACTATCAACATACATGGTCTAAATGGGATAAAACCGAATCAGTCACCTACTCGTATGAGTCAGATATCGGCTTGTTTTTTAGTTGAATGCCAGTATGTGATGAAGTTATAGTAAAATTATGTATATGGGAACCTATGTGCCATTTTAAACAGACACCACAATGATTGCAGCGAAAGTAGCTTATTGCTATGGAAATTTGAGTTGAAACATTTTTTGCTTAAATACGGTTTAGAAACAATCAGAAATGGATTACGTTTGGTCACTCTGATAGGTATAAATAAAGAGGTAACGGTGCGATGATCATCGGAACTAGAGTCAGTATCCCATGCAAAAAATATATTCTTTGTGGTTAATTACAAATTACAAAATGGAATGTTTTGTGTTATTTTCATTTATCAAGACTATATAATCAGAAATCAGCAGCACCTTCTTCCAGTTTGCATTCATACTGATTTTCGTATTTCATTCAATTGCGGTGAATAAAGCTAAGAAAAAAATGATGCATCACTGTCAGAAACAAATGTAAAAATAGTGACACAGCTCTCCGTCAGATAAAACATTTGCTTTTATAATCGATCTGAATGGATCCAACAGCACAAACAAATATTTTTAAACACGCCATCTCTGCAATCACAGGTTGCAAATTTTCATTATAAATTTTATTCATATAAAGATTTATCCTTGTAAATGAATTGCAAATGTTGAATTTTTTTATTTTACGTATAGGCGATTAGAAGCCAGAAACACACACATACACACACACACACCAAAAATGACCAGGGTTACTTTCGGCGTTTTTGTTGCTAAGAATGTAAAAAGTTTAGCGCAGAATACTTATCGATTTCATTAAATGCAAAAGTGGGATAACAATACGAAGCTATTTTGTCTCAACACACTCACACACACACACATCACATACACACGCACACACACACACACGCACACACACACACATATATATATATATATATATATATATATATATATATATATATATATATATATATATAAGTTTATGCATGTAGTCGAGTTTTAATTTCCCTTTGCTTAGCAAGTCGTTTCCCCTTTACATCAACCCATTGCCTTTCTACGTTATTTTGTTCTATTGGGAATGAGTTCATGATTGATTTGTTTGGGGCGCTGGTGCATGGATGCTGGGCGATAGTTGCCGAAACACTGCCTGCATGGGTTCTGCTCTTCCTGTTTTGAACGAATTATTATTTTAGAATCTGTTTCATTTTTTCGGCGCTGTTATATATATATATATATATATGACAGGGTTTAGATTTTTCCACTTTTGTCATTTCATATTTTTTAAACATAAGTGTCAGATATAATGCACATCATTTGCAAGTTGTTTATTTCTCACCACTTGGAATCGAAAGTTTGTACTCTTAGTAGGCATTTTCTTCATTTTTCTTCCAAGTTTTGTCTTCTAGTCTTCTAGTCTTCTAGTCTTCTTGTCTTCTAGTCTTCTTGTCTTCTAGTCTTCTTGTCTTCTAGTCTTCTTGTCTTCTTGTCTTCTAGTCTTCTAGTCTTCTAGTCTTCTTGTCTTCTAGTCTTCTAGTCTTCTTGTCTTCTAGTCTTCTTGTCTTCTAGTCTTCTTGTCTTCTAGTCTTCTAGTCTTCTAGTCTTCTTGTCTTCTTGTCTTCTAGTCTTCTAGTCTTCTAGTCTTCTTGTCTTCTAGTCTTCTAGTCTTCTTGTCTTCTAGTCTTCTTGTCTTCTAGTCTTCTAGTCCAAAGGACATATAAACGAAGAATTAGTGGATAAAAGGATAAACGGTGTGTCCGTTCGCTACCTTTGGAATCATCATAATTGTTTACACTCTTCACGAAAGACAATTCCAAACAGTATAGATCAAATAATTAATAAATTAGATCTCGCCTAGCTCTTAAACATTTAGTTACTCCATGCGAAGTAACAACGAAAATACGTATTGCTGTTTCAACTGGAAAGATGATGTATTTGATACAGATCATGTATTTAATATTTAGAAAAGATGGCGCAATAATCAAAACGATAAAATCTTGTTGACCCATATTATATGTCGAAGCACAACTTTTTATGTATTAACATCCTGGAAAACCAACGCTAATGCAAGAAGTTCCTAACTGCCTATTATCTACCCAATTTTAATGGGAATGAAAATAGTCCATAGTAATAAAAGGGATCACCCGCGTCACAAATTCGCACAGCATTTGAAAAGGAAAACCTTTATTGTTGTAATAAATAGTTGCAATATATTCGTGTACTGTTCTAATATCATGGTAACATTGCTCTGATGCCTCGTCCGGGTCATGGCTACCACTGGACATATTATTGATGCAGTGAACAAAGTTGTGGAAATTAATTCAACACTTATATATATATATATATATATATATATATATATATATATATATATATATATATATATATATATATATATATATATATATATATATATATATATATATATAAAAGATTAAATCCTTTAACATAACATCACAGGTGATGATGACTGCCTGTGTTTGATGAACAAACACTGATGTCATAGTTGAAATTGATATAGCGATTTGATAATTAGCTAATTTCTTACCATTCAATTTTAGGAATACGGGTCTGAGAAATAAAGTGAATGCTGACTTAATTAGGTACCGTATATACTGGCGTATAAATCGGATCCAACTGCAAACTGTTTACAGTGAAATCTACCCTCGCATAACGCGCCGGCAGATCTGGGTCTATGCGGTTTATTAGGAGTAATCAGTAGAACAAATAACATGAACCATGATCTGCTGTCGAATAATTCGCCGGCAAAGCAGGGTCTATGTTGTTTACAATTGCATCCTACTTATATACGAGTATATACGGGGCAAACTCGAATTTAAGTTATATTGATCGTTTGCTATTAACTTTTGTTTGAAATAGACATGTGAATGAATTTGCCTTTTCTGCTTCATACACGTTTACCATACTTTATTATATACTGAACCTTTCAAAACCCTCTACCTTCAATAATTTTTCATAAGCTTATATATCTTCTGCAAGTTTTCAGTGTTTGGGACAGTAGTAGGCGGTATTCAATAATTGTCAATGATGAACAGATTGCTGCCCACTAATTTTACTCATCCTCCACCGATCCACCATATCTAAAAATTGTTCCGACGTCTCGTGTCTCGAAAACTTTTTTTTTTTTCTTTCTTTTTTTTTTTGTCGTCTAAATAATGTACGACGCATTTGTTTTTAATTATACATTGAAGGTATTGATGAAAGTTAACGTTGAGAACCTACAACTTTCTCGGACAATAAATTTGAATTTTCTTTAGAAAATGTAATGAAGAAACAATTTTTAGAGGTCAAACATGGAGGTTTCTGTTGACACTTAATTTTGAATCTTTGACACCGAAAACCCAAATTTCCTTGTCCTTATAAAATTATATTTCATATTTTACGGCCTATGGTGTTTAAAATTGTTAATCTCCGTAAAGTTGGAGTAGCAATTACCTCCTTCTGGTATGGTTGCGGAAGTGACGTATCAGGGGAAAATATAACTCGCTAAAGTGGAGATTATAGCGTAAGTGAACAGTGGTCCTGTGGACATTTAAAAAATGAAACGACTAATGATACATCTATAGTTAACAATGGCTAAAAATCCCCACCTTAAATGACGAAATTCTTGGGAAGAATGACGTAAGTACAGTGCATTAGCGCAATCTCTGCTTGTTAACAACGATGGCCTACATATATTTTATAACCATTATGTCATGTAAATCACAAAGAGAAAATAAGTATACCAAATGCCTATTTTGTGTTGAAATTATTGCCAATACTGTAGTTAACTGAGAAGGTAAATAAGCCCCCCCCCCCCCCTCCTTTCAAATGTTACCCGTTATCTCCTAAGAATTATTGCTCTCTCTCTCTCTCTCTCTCTCTCTCTCTCTCTCTCTCTCTCTCTCTATATATATATATATATATATATATATATATATATATATACCTACATACCAACTTAGATGCAGAAATGACATCACACCTCATAATTATGCAACAAACGAAAACAACCGAAAGAGTCACGTGGTATATGTTGTCGCATCTAAATCTGGGAAAGGGCATCGGTTACAATATGGTTAAAATACACTATTATTTAATAAATATAGAAGGAATAGCCTTGATAAATCTCTCTATTACGTATGACCTTTAAATGATTGAAGTCAGAACAATCAATCAGTTTCGTCGTATATATGCATCTAGTTTTCGATGTTAACAGACACACGTAGGTCAATGTACGAGAAATTAGACAGTGCGTGTCAGTAAGGACTAATTTACATGATGTAAGATGAGTTCAAAGGGGGTAAACAGAATATAATAGTCACAAATGCGCACTAGTATAATAAGCAAAAGATTTATTAATGTTTCATTATTTACCTCATGAAAGAAATAATTAATAATTTCCTTTTTTTAAGGATCTCTACAACAACAAAAAATCTGCACAATGTTGTGTTCCAAAGACTGTAATTTATTCAGTCTATTAAAGTACTTTTCGTCACCTGGTTGTATATGGTTTTACTAGGTACAAAAATATAGGAAAAACAAAATAATAATCAAGACTGACTTAATATTTCACAGGAGGAAGTTATTCTACGATTGATAATGGTGAAGTACTAAATGAAATATTAATCAAAGCACTATTTATTTTTTAAATTAACACATCAGTAACAAAAAGATTTTAAATGATTAAAATAACAAAAACAGCATCGAGAACGATAATAATAATAATAATAATAATAATAATAATATTATTATTATTATTATTATTATTATTATTATTATTATTATTATTATTATTATTATTATTATTATTGCAAAGCGCAAGTTACCAGGACTGGCTTGTTTAATTTGTTTTTATTTCACATACACGACTGTTTTTGTAGTTTTGCAAAAAATATTGTACATGGTTTCAAAGAAGATAAAGAGGACTTATTATTATTATGAATTCAAGATTATAAAAGAAGAAGAAGTAGAAGAAGAAGAAGATGGCGACGACGACGACGACGATGATGATGGTGGTGGTGGCGATGATGATGATGATGACATTAAATATTGTAATTTCTGTGCTTTCTTCTACGTCGACTTTTAGTAATAGTTTTTAAATCATTCTTTTATTATCCATTTCGTACAGGAAATTGTTACTGAATCCTAATTGTACCCATTTCGTACTGGAAATTGTTACTGAATCCTAATTGTACCCATTTCGTACTGGAAATTGTTACTGAATCCTAATTGTACCCATCTCGTACTGGAAATTTTTGCTGAATCCTAATTGAACCCATTTCGTACCAAGTCGTAAACAAACCCTTCGCTACTGATAAACAACCCAGAAAACTCGTGCATCATAGTTGAAGTGTGTACTAAATATGATAATGCAATCCGTTCTTTACCTCAATTGTGATGTAGTTTATATTGTTCAAAGCAGTATACAAAGTACGTGTTCATGCAATAAATATAACCACGCAGAAGTCCTTCACATGGAAATTCGATCCATACTTCTTTATTAGCGTATTCCACCTGCCGTACAGCCTACCCATGTATTTTTTTGCTGACCTTTTCTCTTTTCTTTTATATTTATCTCTTCCCCAATATCTCTTAAAAAGTTTAGATTTCAATAATTTACCGACGGATGTTTAGGGTGAGAAGCGGGAACTTTAATCTCTCAACAGCGTATGTCGTCAGTCGGAACAAATTCAGTGGGAAATTTATTATTTTTCTTAGGATCCATCAAAAATCGAAATACCCTTTATTTATGAGCCGCCCACTTTTTATGATTCTAAATTGGGAAACAAATCGTAACTTTTCGAAAGCAACTAAATAATACAAATAAAACTTTTCTTTTCGTTAGGCAAAAACATCCGGGTAGTGTCTCTGCATAATACATTTTCAAGATCAGGGCTGGCCCAACCATATAAGCGAACAAGGCGGTGGCCTAGCGCGCCAGGTTTTAATGGCGCCAAATTAGACTGTAAGGAGTGCCAAATTAGACGGAAGTAAAAAAAATTGCATAGTTCGCATATGAAGCCAAAACCCATTGGGCAATCCCTGTTCAAGACATATTTATTTTAAAATGTCTGGAGAGACAAAAAGAAAAGTTGACAATGTGGTGTGTATGCTTTTTTTAGTATAGTCTACACTAGTCTCAGACAGAGGTAAAAAATTGTCAACCAAGATCCATGAAGAATAAGATCTTTTTTTGTTACTTATATGTTTGGTTAGGCCTAAAACCAAGAACATTCGTACTAGAAAGTTGTCTCTACGTGCAGAAATATGATTTGATGTTGCAAACAAACAATATTTTAATTCCTGTAAAATGTTGATAATCTTCTTAAGCCCCCGTGTGGCAAAGCAATGAGTTACTCTTTAACCTCCACAGACTACCGTCACTTACAGTAATCCCTCAAATTGACAAAACCAATGAGTTACTCTTTAATCTCCACAGACTACCGTCACGTACAGTAATCCCTCAAATTGACAAAACCAATGAGTTACTCTTTAATCTCCACAGACTACAGTCACTTACAGTAATCCCTCTGAGTGACAAAATCAATTAACCTCCACGGACTGGCGCCACTACAGTAATCCATCAAACCGACAAAAACAAATTAAAGTTGATTCTCACGTGGGGCGTTTTAGGAGTTTAACACTTCATTTACCATTCTAGTAACCACCAGTACTAGTTTTCTTAGTAAATGTTTCATCTGGAGGCAACTATATATACAAGGACCGCCAGACACACATATGCAAAGACTTAGGAAGTCATCATTGCAATATAACTCCTTCTATTTTACTCATACTATCATATCAACTGGAAACAGTTTGGTCCTCACCAAGCCGCATACAAATGTTTCAATTATGAATAAACCACTTTGCTTGATAGTGCTCTGTCCCATGTCATCTAATGCAAACCTCTGTCTATATTGCCTTGACGAACTCCTATACTAAATGTGTTCATTGTTTGAATACTGTAAATATTAACAAAGAATTAAAAGGAATACAAAGTAAATGCCGGAGGCAAGTAATTAAAGCTCTTTATACCTTATCAGGTTTCTGCATGAATAAGGCTTAATGCTTTTATCGTCTTAGCTGAAGAATTAAAGTGGCATTAATCTTGGTGCCTTACCTGTTGAAGGACTCGTGCAGTCCAATATTTCTATATTAAAGAACACATTTTATAATATCCCAAAACCGTAAAAAAGCTTCAAGTGAATACCTGAGTGCAATGTCTTTGTTCCAGAAATCGAGATATTTAACCGTAGTGACAGCCTTTTTTAATTAACAAAGGGTGTAAGTTACACATCTGTCTTCATAAGACTTAATGGAGGTGCGAGTAGAACCACTTTTCTTGAAAACGAGACCTTATAACTCTAGGTATATCCAATTGTAAGTTTTATCATAAATATCATTTTACTGATAGCAATAAAAACAAGACAGTTTTTGTAACACAGAGTGCATCTAACCATTACACTTCCCGGATAGGATGAACATTTTGAACTTTAAGGTCAAACAAACACATTGGTATAGTCAATCACACTCTACTCATTGACACAGCTGATGACATTATGTCGTGCCCACTATCGAGCAGTTGATCTTCATTTCAAACCTTTCAGGTGAAGCTCAGTCATGCCATATCGGCTTAAAGATTGATATCATTAAAAGCGATAGTTGCATGGAAATAAAATGATGAAATTAAATATCATTTGAGTAGCAAAAGTTGACGTTCGAGAGGAAGTTTTCTTTACATAAGCTTAACTATTATTTGCTGCTATTATCCAGTCTAGAATGGACTATCTCATACATCTGGAAGTGAGGGTGTTAATAGTTTAAAATAGTTAATATCTAAACTTGATTCCCTCCGGAAGCGCAAAATAAGCTTAGCAGTTCTGTAAAGAAGCGTCCCTTTAAGCTTCGAAGGCAACGTCACGGGCTTTTTGAGATCAGAATTGCGCTGTTTCTCTTCGTCTTCTGGACATGAGGTGCAGATATGATAGAACAAGTATCGCTTTTACTTTCTACTCAGTATGTTATCGAATTTTAAAACGCAAAACTATCTTTGCTTGGTACTATTAAGATTTATCAAATTTTAAGCCTGTGATAATATACTTTCTCGTTTGGCAAAGATATATTGTTGTGGTTTCTTTTCTAATAACAAACACGGTTTAATCAATCTGAGAAAAAGCATCGATAACATTATTTTTCCTTTTGCAAGAATAAAGTCATAAATGCAAAAGTATCTGGGTTGACTTTTTGGAAAATGTACAAAAAAAAAAGAAAAAAAAAAAAAAAAAGAATAACCCAATTTTCTAATGGTATATTGACATAATGAAACTTATTTCCGTGCGTTTTGAATAACACAGTGTGGTCAAACCATTATTTTCCTACAGCCCAGGGTCAAATATCGGTGTCTTCATTTTGCAAATGTGCGTTAGTACTTACTATCAATGGATGTTGCGTGCATGCATGTTGAGTACTTTCATTTGCAAATGCGATCAAGTAAACTAAATACAAGTTCCCTGGTGACGTTGTACAATATGAAACAGACATTCGGAAAGTTATCGATAGTGACACGGTGAGTTTTTTGCCATGTCTATCTCGGTAATGAAAACACATATACTTCTTCAAATTAGAAATATAGACCCTTAATTAAGCTAAACAAACTCTGTGTGTTTTGTCTCTAATTATAATATAGATCTATTGACTGAAGACTGTAGACTGTGCCTGATGTCATTAATCAATAGCGTGCTTGGTAACACCCATCCGTAGAATAACAGAATTCAGAACGCGGGAAAGATCAGACGAAAAAGCTGTCGTCATACAACAACTCCATGAAAAGGCAACTTTAAGAACGGTAACATGCGGGGACCACCTAAAACATTTGAAAAAGTTCATTTCAGCTTGTGCAGTAGAGTAATTGAGACATATATTTCATTTTCCATTTTGCCAGTGGTTTGGTTTGGTTATTTAGTGTCGAGGCATTTGGAGTAAAGTGTCTTGCCCAAGGACACAACATTAGCAGACCCAAACAAATCTGACGGTAGGATTCGAACCGGCACTTTTTCGTTCCCAAGTCAGGCCCGCCATCCACTGAGCGACAGCGGCTTATTTCCATGATCCAAAAGAATATGTGAGACATATTTATTTGCATCTTACATACGTTTAAAAACAATGAATAAAGTAGTTTAGTCAAAACCTTCTTATTTTCTTAATTTAGGAAGATCAACAAGAACATCGAATGGATCCAGATACACCATTAACTGGGTCAGCGATAAAAACATTATTGATGTGACAGTCATTTAGCTACTTAAAGAGGAACAACTGCATGCTTTTAACGCCAGACTGCTGGAATTCAGGAAGCTGACCTTTCAGACATAGAACCATCTTTCCAAAATTGGAAGAAATAGCCGATTACTGGACATATCAGAGATATCACTGAAAGCAAGCTGTTCCCAAAATGCAGTTTGAATTTGATGCTAGTTACTGAATTTAGGGTGCTAACAAAGTGCGATTTATAATTGTTAAAGTCAAAAGGGGCTACAACTTTTAAATACTGAAGGATATCATCAGTACTCAAACTTTTCTGAGCTATTCAAATAAACTTAATTTCAAATTTGGTAAAAATCTGAGACAGTGTGAAACTGCAAGAGTGGTAATAATGCAAAGTTGATGTATAGATAGATGGCGACGGACAATGTGGGTCATAGCATGACCTCTCTTGGCTTTTCCCCTACAGAGCTAAACGACTTTTATTTAGATTAAATAGAAGGGCAGATGAATGCATGCTAAAGTGAACTTTACATCGACTTTTGGCATATTTGATGTTGTCCACAGTGGGTGTAACAAAAAATATGAAAAATTTAGGAGAATTCTGAAGAAACTTCTGTGTTAATTGAAATCCTCTGTAAAAGTACATGCATATAAATCTATAATCAAGAAGACATGCTTTAAAAAAGTCTTCTAAAAGGAAAACATATATAAATGAATAGGTCAAGAGGTCATCAAGAAATAGTACAGATACCTCCTAAAAGTTCAAAGTTCAGTCAACATCCCAGAATATATTATCAAGTCAAATATGTCTGTCAAGTTAATGGTAAAATTACAAGGCAAGATATCCTATGCTAGTCACATCAGAAACAATATTTTAATCAAACTTATTTGTTTTCTTTTCTTATAATTGTACAGATTTTAACAGGTGAAAAATATTTAATACTATATTTTTCCAAGTCAGTCATTAATATATGCAGAATCAAAGAAAGAAAACAATGTGGCATCATCTGGCAAATTTCCTTGTAGGTAAATAGAGGACATTTAGGTCTAAATGTAGATACTAACAGGGCACGGTTGACTCTGGAAAGTATTGATCAAATGGTCACCATGACCTTCACTTTTAGTCAGTATATGGGACCTTAGACTATGCAGAAACCATTATTTTATTGTCAGATTTGTCATGACCTTGACCTCTGACTTTTAGATCCCCAAATCCATAGGTTTAAATGCAAACCATCCGCAAAGTTTGGTCAAGGAACTTACTCTATTACAAATGTTATTGTGCAATATTTTGGCAATATTTTGCAGGTAAAAATGCCGCAAAATTCATTCTAACACAATATGAATATGTTCCACAAAATAAAGCAATGTAATATTTCCAGGTAAATTTAAGTTGGACTGTTAGAACGTGTTGCGCTTTAAAGTTATTTTTCCTTCAGCAGATGAAATAATGGCAGTTTTCCTTCAGCAGCGGAAAGTTATCAAACAGCAGTCAAATTAACTCGTCAAACTGTTCAAAAAATCTCCCTAGATATGGCGTGCATTTCCATGTAAGAAGATCCTTATCATAAGATAATGTCTTCACCTCCTGCTCTGCATTAAAAATGGTCAAAACGTGTGACAAAATGATGTAGAATAGAAACCGGGGTGCCAGAAAGAGGCGCATAAGGGAACAAATATGTGAACATGGGTGAAGCAGGAGAGGTGATTATATAAAAATCAGAAAGAAAGCCGCGGCCATGCAATAAATCAGTTAGACAATATTTTTTCAAAAGGTACTGACAGAGAAAACTCTGGGTCTAAAGTGCCCTCGATTTCTGTACCATATCCCAACCCATGATATATCTGGCATCCCACTCGTCATCCGCATTTAGTTGATTGGTTTTTGACGACACTTTCACACATTATTTGGTTATATCATGCCAAGAAAATGGGAGTTACGTGCCTTTCCCAAGGACATACCAGAGCAGCCAACAAGGGTGGCCTGGACGGGTATCGAACCCACGACATTTTTTTTATTACGTGTCCGACACTCTACCAACTGAGCTACCTCTACTCCCTACATTTGCATTTTGACTTGGACTTGGTACATTCTATGCTTCAATAAAAAATAGCATCCAAATATGTCATGGTTTATATCGCTTACATCTCTCTTTATGTATACTCTCTATGTGTCTCCCTCTCTCTGTCTCTGTCTGTCTGTCTGTCTGTCTCATTCCTGACGATTTTATTGCCTTGTCTTCTTTTAAGTTGCAGCATGTGAGAAAAAGACAGTATTAATAAAGTAAAACTTGTTGGATATCAGTTGGGTAAGTCTGCATCAAGAAAATATGTTTAGACAACCAGAGTGCTGACCGTGGCGTTCCATCACCCCACCCCCATCTCTCGATCTTGTCATAAAATTTCTCCTGGATTCTCAGACTCCTCATAAATTCTCCTTTGCGATGCACTGGTTTAATGATGAGTTTATTAGGTTTCAAATATATTGCATTTTTTGCTCGTAGAATTAGGCTTAATTATGGTTTTAACAGCCCACAAACAAGGCAAAGTGGATGAAGTGCTGAACGCTTGTAAGACATGTTCTTATATCAAAGCCTAAACTTTGTTGAATTATTAATTTTCTTGGTAATACACATTTTATAACTTTTTGTATATGTATACAATACATTTTTAATAAAGAATTTGAATTTGAATTTTATAAAGAAAATATTTTGTATAATCAACATACCCCAGATAAAGTTATCATTCTTTTGACTGTACAAATGTTACAAAATCAAGTTATGCCACGATCGTGGTCATTGCACTCAAGTAGGTTACAGAGTTTATGATGGGCTGTACCAAAAATAGTAACAGTAAAATAGTTTATATGTGTGCTAGTATTTGACATAGGTGCCTGTAACATACTTCACAATAAGGGAAGTAACCAAACTTCATAACGCCTTACACTATTATCTATTTAAAAGCAACATCGCAGTATTGCCCTTGTATATTAGGTTTGTTTTCTCTCTATCATAAAGGCGACCTGATGAAAAGAAACAGGTTTTTACCTTTAATAATGGATGGGGTCCTCTGTTTCGTAGATGATGGTCCTGGGACTATAGTTAACATTTGTCACACAGCTGAAGGCTCCCAGCCAATCATGTTTAATAAAATTCTTATTAACTAATTTTCCTAAAGTATGATTTTTAGTTCTAGCAGGAGACCGTTTTGGACAGCCATTGAATATTTTCATAATGCTTGGTTACAGTACTTAAAGCACCCTCCTAATATGTTGTGCTGATGACGTTGGAGGTCACATAACGTTTTTAACGTTAACTCACACTGACATGAAATGCAACGCTTTATCCGATAATATACTGAAAATAAGTGGACTGGGAATTCCAAACGTCACCGGTACAGGAAACTTTATCAGTGTCTATCAGCTCTACTTATTACAAGTAGACTTCGATTTTAATCAAAGTGGTTGACTACCAAAAAGTACTTATTATCATTAATTTTGTGTGGGTATTAAATAACCATTGCCTTTGTCAAATATGATAAACTTCATTAGTGATTAATGGTAATATTTATAAATAACAAATAATAAAGATAAATTTTCACAGGGGAAGGAATATGCATAAAAGTATATATATATATATATATATATATATATATATATATATATATATATATATATATATATATATATATATATTAAAAAGGAAAATATATAATGGTGTCAGTAGAAACCGACAATGATTTTGTAATATCAGCATGGGTTTTTTCTTTTTAATTTTGTGATCCTTTCATCTTTGCTTTCAGCTTATACATAGATTTCGTTTGTCACCTTACACGATTTCGATTAGTAGGCAAAAATTATCATGGCTTTATTGGTGAAAGACTGTTGATTGATTAAGGTAGCTTGTACCGGTACCCTGCTTAAATGACATTTGTCCAGAAAATATGCCGGGAAGCACTAAATTTTGATTGTTCAGAACGTTTGCGCTACCTTTAATCAAAAAGTACACGTGTTGTATACTAGACCATCTAGTGCACACACTAGTTTATTTTTTCCAAAGTTAAAATTGATGTCTACCGAAAAAGGATTAGTGGTGTGAATCCTTAAAGTTATTATTTTAAACTGACTATACCCGGCATACAATGAGCCAATAGATATCCATCAACAGGCAGCGTCGCCATCCTCTGATTGCATATTATATTGCTTGTTTGTAGTAACTCGCCTAGCGCTGTAGTAACGACACAACTATTTCTGAAATATTTTGTCTGTTTCTCCCATGAAAGCCATAACTCTTTTAGATGCTGATTTGTAATTCTTTGATATTAGATTATGGATAGCCTCTCACTTTTGTACATCAAAATTATCTGTTCTTACCTTTTACCACCTCAACATAGATATTTTTAGAAATTATTGTTCAACATGCTTGGATTCCGTAAAAAAAAAGGCCTGGGAAAAATTATACACTAAGATTTTTTTTCCCCGTTTGTTGACTGCACACCTCGCGCAGCATGCAAGATTTGTTAATTATGTCTTGTTTAAATCTGTTATTTGTTAATCTGCTATTTTTATAACCATATGTTCAGGCACAGAATTAACATTCTTAACCTTTTTTCATGATTTGCTTGATTGTATTGGTTTCATAAATTCCTGTTGATTGATATATCCCAAAACATTTTATTGCGGTCATTGCTCTAATAAATACTGTCTTTTTTTATTCCTTAGCTATATCCACCTAATCTATCTCATATTTAGCTAAATTCCAGGATGGTTTTTCTACTTAGTTATTAACAGCTAAATTGGCATTTGTCCTATTCCTATTGCAGTGGCGTAGCGAGGTAAAGTGCCGCCCAGGGCCAACTACCAAAATTACGCCCCCACTCCATTCGTATTATTTATGATATATACGGTACTCTTACCAAATTGCCTCCCCCTAGAGATTACCGCCCGGGGCCACAGTCCCCTTCGCCCCCCCCCCCCCCCCCTACGCCACTGTCCTATTGTTTAGTTTTAAAATATCAGTTTGCATTTTTCATATGAAAGGAGATGTCATTCGTGTAGATATGTACAATACATGATAAAGGGATCTTAATTTAAAAGGACATCTGCTGTATCCTTGTGGTCTCCTGACTTCTCAACACCTGCCCATTAGTAACACTGATGAGGTCAACATTTCTGCTTACTCTGAAAATGTAGCAGGCTCTAATGTAATTAGATAACATAAAGTTCCTGTTTTTTTTCTTAAGGACTCAAGGTTAAATTGTTATGCTGAACTACAGGTCAAAACAACAACTACAGTTTTGGGAGTTTGTTTTAGCATGCCATTTTGTGTATACATACAGTAAAATTAATGTGCATTGAGTTCCCAGAACTTGAACACAATCTATGTGTTTTCGTACTGTTCTTCTCTTCCAAATGTTGTGGTCTTGTCTGAAAACCTTAAAGACTGAAGCCCTTAAATTACTAATTTAAGATTTAAGTCTCTCAAGTTACAATATAGAACCACAATGGTTGGCGTGTCAATTTCGTGATCAGAAGGATGTGGGTTTAACTCCTGCCATCGGACCAGTCCAGGTCAGCTGTCGTAGTGTGTCAGTGCGCAAGGCATTTTACTTTACTTGCCTCAGTACGAAAAACGCTAAAAACCAAAATTCAAGTTGCAAACGAGAAAAAAGGCGAGAGGAAATACATCTAATCAAATTCGAGGATTTCTCTGTCAACTTACCATTCATTATTTTTGTTAAATATCGTTTCAATTTCTTACATCATTGGTTATAGATACTATATTCTTTTACTGCTTTTATGTACGGATTATAGGTTGGTACAAATGCTTTGCCTGTATATATATATATATATATATATATATATATATATATATATATATATATATATATATATAAATGTCAATCTCCAAACACTCAGCCTACTATTCCACTCCACGGCTCCATAAGTCCACTCCATGTTGTAGTATATCCCAATGAGGCTGTAACAGGGTCTATGGGTACGCTGGAATATTTCTCTGCTGCATTTATTAGATGAGAGTTCCTATATATTACAGTCAATCCATAATTTAACTGCCCTATAATTTGACAATTTTGTCCGGGCGGCACTCTGTTTTCAAGTTTATCGTGAAATTCTTCTGACTTTTGATGAAAGTATAGGTCCAGATCTCAAGTTCTCAATTCCATGGTCAAAAAAAAAAAAAAAATTCTAAAAGCAAAACTTTCTTAAAGCATTAATTGTTATTTGAATTGGGATAAATGTATTATAAATAAATTTTAAAAAATAAAAATAAAAAAATAAAAAAATCATTTTCTTGGAAGATATCCCGAATGCGCATATTTACAAGTCAATCTTTAGTACTTATTCAGATCTATCAGTAATATATCAACATCAAAGCTATCTTTGTTTCAACAGTCACCAGAAAGCCCAACCTGAGATCCTTTCATTCTGGTTAGAGAGAGAGAGAGAGAGAGAGAGAGAGAGAGAGAGAGAGAGAGAGAGAGAGAGAGAGAGAGAGAGAGAGAGAGAGAGAGAGAGAGATAGAGAGATGGGGGTTTATTCAAGCATGTTTTGACCCTAAGGATCACATTTTATCAGTGAGGAAACCTTGATGCTGGTGTTTTTCGTGTTAATTCGGATAAAATCTATCACTGTCAACCTTCCCTGATACGGTCCTACATCCTGTGTAGAAAAGGGGTTTATTCAAGCCTGTCATGACCCAATGAGTCACGTGTTAGTTATCAGTAAAAATGCCTTGATGATGTGTCAGACATACGATATAATATTCTTTGTCATAAAACACCCAAACTATCTTACATTATAGGTAAAAAGTTGCAAATGTTTATGTTAATTTATTTTTTTATTTAAAAATCGGTAACAAAGAATTGTTCACCCACACTTGACCAACACGTCTGGAAAGGGGGGTGGGGTGGTTGCAGGGTGGTGGTGGTGGTGGTGGTGGTGGTGGGGGGGGGGCGGGTACAACTGCGCAAAGAGCCATGAGTCAGGGATTCTACGTTATATTATATTCTCTCTACAAGAAAAAAAATCTGTCACTGCAAACTGGGTCGCACGTTCCAACGTGAGAGGTGTACGCGTTCAAAAAGAAGCATGATTACATATCAAAATTTGACAAATTTATATATGTATAAACACCAAGAAATCGTTAAACTTTGTGATTTCTATTGACCAAATTAGATTCAGATTTAATCTCGTTTATTGATATGTTTGTCAGTGGCGGCGCGAGGTGGGTTGGGGTTGGGAGGGGCAATAGCCCCCGGGCGATAGGCGAATGGGGCGCCGTCCGGAGCTTCTTCTTTGCACCTGAAACTTTCATAGGGTTTCACCTTCACCTTAGTCTAATGGGGGCAATTCTTCACAAAACTTATATTTAGGAGGGGGTGGGGGTGGGGGTGGGAGTGAGATTGGCAACTGTTATAAAAACTGTTCTCTGTAACAAAGAAGGGGTGCCACCTTAGAACATTGCCTCCGGGCGCATCAAACCCTCGCGCCGCCATTGAGGTTTGTTGAAGCCTTGGAAACGGGCGCAGTGGAAGAAAAAAAAATATACTCAAACACTTTGGCACGTAGGCCTACATGCTATAATGTGGATCAAGCCACTTTGTGCTGATTTGAAAATATTGTTGTAGCTTTTATTTTACGAAAACGAACAATTATCTTATATATTTCTCTTGGTATACTTGTTGGACTATCCATAATTATTGGACCGTGGCTGTCCGAGTGTTGTTTGCAAGAAATTCCTCTGTCGAACATTGAGAACTCGGCTGTAGGCTTTTGGTCGTCTGTAACCATGTGTCATGGATGGCAGCGCCACCTAGTTCAGATTTGGTTTATCACTAACTGATTTGCGGTTTGACCGATTCTTATCAGAACTCACTACTTGAATTGCAAAAAAAAAAAAAAAAAAAAAAAAAAGACGTTGAGCACATTCTGAAATAAAATATATTTCATAAACGAACGGAAGGAAAACATTCACATATTCACAACAGGGTTAACTGGTTTTAAATACTAAAGTGAATCTAATTATCAAGATTTGATTGTAACCAAGTGATCTGATTTTCAAGTCATCATACTGGTTATTTTTTCAATTGATTGCGAATAATTTTTGTTTCTTTTTTATTATATTCCCTCCCCACCCCCACCCCCCCAAAAGATCTGCCATTACAAACAGTGTCCCACGTTGGAAGATTGTGTTAAATCTCCTTGATTAAATATCCTGTTTACTTTGTTTGGGACTAAAAAAGTATAATTCTAGTCCCAGCTAGGCTTTCTTAAAATGTTTCCTATCGGTGTACTTTGTGTCATTGTGTACTTTGTGTAATTTTACATTCTTACGCCTTATATTACTTCAACCGTAAACATGATTGTTGATATTGGATTTATTACAATTGTTTAATTTTCTTCGTTCAAATAATTACTTTTTATGGCATGTACTTTTATTTTATTCTCCGTGATATGATGTTTATGTAATACAAGTTTGATCCTGTTATTCATTTTCATCGTGAAATAAAGTGTAATGCTGCAAACGTATTTGATTATAATAGTATTTAATTTTTAATTTGAATTCAACATTCCATTTTTTGGCTTAAATTATTTCATTTCATGTTACGTTAATCCATTAATGTAATATTTTTGTTCAAATAATTTCTTTTATGACATGTAATTTTATTCTACTTCAAATGCTGTTTTAAGTTGTACAAGTTTATCATACTGTTATTTCATTTGTAATATCAGCTAACCGTTTGCGCAAAATCGTTCCATTTTCTTATACTTCGTTTCTTTTCATAGCAAATAATTTGTAATGTTGCAACTTACTTCAGTATTATAGTACTTATTTAGTATTTAATCTTGAGTTTCAATTCATCATTCCATTTTTTTGGTTTAAATCATTTCATTATGTAATTTTGTTGATTTAAATCATTTAATTTCATCATTCCATTTTGTTGGTTTAAATCATTTCAATTCATTATCCCATCTTGTTAGTTTAAATCATTTTTATGTAATTTTGTTGGCTTAAATCATTTCATTTCATCATTCCATTCCATTTTGTTGGTGTCAATCATTTCAATTCATCATTCGAATTTGTGGGTTGAAATCATTTCATTTCATCATTCCATTTTGTTGGTTTAAATCACTTCACTTCATCATTCCATTTTGTTGGTTTAAATCATTTCAATTCATCATTCCATTTTGTTGGTTTAAATCATTTCAATTCATCATTCCATTTTGTTGGTTTAAATCGTTTCAATTCATCATTCCATTTTGTTGGTTTAAATCATTTCAATTCATCATTCCATTTTGTTGGTTTAAATCACTTCAATTCATCATTTCATTTTGTTGGTTTAAATAATTTCAATTCATCATCCATTTTGTTGGTTTAAATAATTTCATTTAATTCATGTAATTTTGGAGTTTACGTACTTTCATTTTATTCATGTAATTTTGGCGGTGACGGCTGCATATACATATGTTTGTTTTAAACACAGCCTGAAGGGGGTTGCATTGAAGCAGGTTGAAAGTACCGTTGTACTTGCTTATAAGACGGATCCAACTGCAAACTGCACAGACCCGGATCTGTCATCGTATAATGCGCCTGCAGATCTAGGTAGATGCAGTTTGTTTGGACTAATCAGTGTTACAAACACCATAGACCTTGAGCTGCCGGCGCATAATGCGACGTAAGATCTGGGTCTATGTTATTTGCAGTTGAATCAAACTTATAAACGAGTATATACGGTACACGCTTTCTCCACCATTGGCGCAGAAAAAGGATAAGTGTCATCCTTCACCTGTATTAATTTCACGCCACTACGTCAACCACTTGCTGCCTATAATTTTTGCAACATTAAGAAAGTTCAGAATAGTTTACCTTAGCACTTCGTGTTCAATCTGGTGCTTGTCAGCGTGGTTATCATCCGTTAAATCTTCCATGTGTTGTATTGTCTTTGTCGCTCCAGAGTGACAAACCCATTTCTTCTTAATGGTCTATTTTAATCAATAAATCAACCTAACAGTTTCTGTGAAGAAAATAAGTGGATCGTGTTCCATAATTACAGCTTTCCTATGACACTTTCTCACTGTCCGTTTTTATCAAGGTTAACCCATAAGCCGCCCAAACGATCTAATTCATTAAGGAAAAGCGGTTCTCCTTTTCAGACGGGTATCTTTGGATGAAATATATTCTATTATAGTAGTATTGATAAATTACTTTAGGACATATGTTGGACTTTACCGAATATTGATAAATTACTTTAGGAAATATGTTGGACTTTACCGAATATTGATAAATTACATTAGGACATATGTTGGACTTTACCGAATATGATACACATTAGAATCCCGTAGAGACATTGAATGACGAAAGTAATTTTCTTAATGCAAAGCTATATAGTCACAGGCAACTAATTATTTTATGAGCTACGGAACCAGTCTATGTGTGGAGGTATATTAATAAATGTATATTAATAAAGTAATTTAAAAGTATAAAGTCCACTGATTGGCTTAAAATAATTACCGGAAACAATGAACTTAATTTAAAAAAAGAAAGCCTACGTATAATAATAATAATAATAATAATAATAATAATAATAGCAACAACAACAACAACAACAACAACAATAAGAACAACAATAATAATAATAATAATAATAATAATAATAATAATAATAATAATAATAATCTTTATTTAACGAGGATAACACATTTGGTCATAAAAGACTCATCTGGTCCTCAATTTTTGATAAAGGTCATATTTTTAAAAACAGTCACTTACACACACTCAGGCATGCTCGCACACATACTGACACAGATTTAAAATAGATTAATATATTTAACTATAGTAGTCAACAGGTACATATATGAACAATATACTATGCACAGCTATGCACATTTCAGCATGTCAGAAGTCTTATATACATAGATAGAATTAAACATGCACAGATTATCTCTGGGTAAATGATAAATTTCTGTATTGGAGGCTTTAATACATCATTCTGGCTGGTAAAGAAATAATTTCTTTAATCAGGTTTTAAACGAAGCACGGGAATTTGAATTAGGGGTAAGATATTCGAGAAGGTAGGTGCTGATACAGTAACAGAGCTTTTCAAAAAGTTGATTTTGGACCACGGAATCTGGATTTCGTTGTTTGCTGTTGATCGGAGATTTCGCTCAGTACTTGATGATCTTAGTTCAATTAGGTTAGGGATATAATCTGAGAAAGATCATTTAGAGACTTATATGTCATGATTCCTTTACTATAAAGAATACGTTTTTGTATAGTTAGCCATTGTAGACGTGAAAATAAAACATTCGATGTAGTCGTAATAGGAAGTTTC
The DNA here is from genome assembly GCA_029931535.1 of Margaritifera margaritifera. NCBI lineage: Eukaryota > Metazoa > Mollusca > Bivalvia > Unionida > Margaritiferidae > Margaritifera > Margaritifera margaritifera. The sequence goes on along the minus strand of JAQPZY010000927.1, from coordinate 258,960 downwards.
AAAAGTATTCGCTCGGCCCTTTTCTGGAGTTTGTCAATTCTGGATAGATTATAATTGGACCTGTTTCCCCATATGGTACAGTGGTAGTATATATATCCCGCAAAATAAAGTTCAAGCGACTGGGGAGGTAGAAATTTCTACAGTAATTTTAAGAGATTTATTCTTTTGACGTCCATTGCACATATGTGATCGATATGTATATTCCAGCTGGCGTCTTGATCAATGTAGATACTAAGAAGTTTTTGAATTTTAACACTAGACACATCTAAGCCATTTAGAGTTAGAAGTAAATTCATGCTAGTGGATAGGCGATGCCTTGTTCCGATTGTCATACATTTCGTTTTAGATGGATTAATATGCATTCTGCTTTGTTGACACCAAACTAATACATTGTTGAGGTCGATTTGAAGTTTATTTTCAATGGAGTCAAGAGATTTAACAGATGTATCCAGTGTAGAATCGTCATCGAAAAGATACGTGTTAGAATGCACTGGATACAAGGCTAAGTCATTAATAAACAGTAGAAAAAGAAGAGGCCCTAATATAGAGCCTTGAGGAACACCACTTAAAATGTAACTTTAATCGGAAGTATATTTACCCGTACAAACAACCTGGGGTCTGTTTGTGAGATACGACATGAACCAAGTAACTGAATTTGAAGAGAACTTGTAGGCTGAGAGTTTTTTAATGAGCGCCGAATGGTCAACCAAATCGAATGCTTTTATAAAAAAAAAATCAATGAAGATTGCTTCAGTAAGTTCACCCGATTCGATTGCTAGTAGTCATTGGTCTGTAAGTTCCGTCCATGCAGTTTGACATTAACGCTTTTGTCGGAAACCTGATTGTGATTTATGGAGGAGTTGATACTTGTTAAGATATCTGAAAAGATGCTTGCTGACATATTTGTCAATAATTTTTGAAAGTACAGTTACAATAGATATGTCTCGATAGTTAGATGGGTCATTATTTTCATTTCCCTTATGAATTGCGAATACTTTTGCTAATTTCAATTACTCTGGAAATTTACAGGATGTGATAGTATAGTTAATTACTTCTTTCAATGACTCAGAGATTGATAAAGCCGACATTTTTCAAAATTTTGGGGTGAATTCCATCTAAACCCGCCGATTTGTTAGTGTCGATTGTAGTGATAATATCAATTCTATCAGTTAATGTAAATTGTACACAATAGTTATTTTAGTGATATTATTTCAATAGTATCAGTTAATTTAAATTGTACACAATAGTTAGCTTGAAAACCATTTTTATTTTATCGCTATAACTGCACAGGTACTGCTGGATAAAAACAGAGAGATTTAAACTGGCTGGATTTGTATAGTGGCCACCAACAAGGTAATTGCTTTCAAAAACAAGCCGCGCAGCATATCATTTTTCCGTGTATAGTTTCCTATTGGATAGATCGTTCCTAGGATGTAAGCGTGTTTTGCCGGTCTTACAACGAATATATAGCAATCTGACTGAATATTAATATTGCGGTTAATGGGAATTGAATTAGTTTTCTGTGCCATATAGTCAAACTAAGTAAAACGACTAATCTTTTCCATGTGAAACTGATAAAAATTGTTGATATCGTGTAATAAATAAATAAATAAATAAATAAATAAATAAATAAATAAATAAATAAATCTTTACAATTAAGGGGAAGCTGCAAAATGGATGTGGTTTGAATTATTATGGCTTGTCGGTAAAATGTGGCGGAAAAAGAATATATTATTTCCTTCTATGTTTGCATATTTGGGCAAACTAAGTATTACGGGTGACAAAGGTTTAAATATGGATTATGTATGAAAATTACTAATTTTAATCGTGTGAACCGTAATATTATCTCCAAGGTAGAAAAGTTCATTTCCGTTATTTGCTGCGTTTATAACGATGGTAGTTGCATGCTCTGTGAGCAGACCAAAAATCTAACACAAAACCCCGATACAAGCTTTGATTTCTTACTTTCTGTGGAATCCAGCCACTATCCCCGTAAGAAAAATGTACGATAAATTGAGAACTCATAATAAATATAAATTACGTTAAAGTCACATACAAAAACTATTTATAACACAACTACAGGCCTCCAACTCTGTCGAAGTTAGGAATGATAAAATGTATAAAGATAAATTGGAACTAATTTTACCGTAAAATAATGCTTGAATTTGCAGATTTAATAAACAGGCTCTACTAGAGTTGATGATATTTGAAACATAAACTCGAGTTTTGCGGTAATGTAAAGAAAAAAAAAAAAAACAAAAAAAAACAAACAACAAACTATAAACTAAGTCCTAGATGATGCCAAATATTCAAAATTCGATCGAAATTGTTGACCACACTTTATGCTTTGTGCAAGAGAAGTTAATATATAGAATTCTGCTGATTAAGTTCAACAAAATATAAAGATAATTACAACAAAAATAACATCTAACAAAGCATCCTTAATAATAATAATAATAATAATAATAATAATAATAATAATAATAATAATAATAATAATAATAATAATAATAATAATAATAATAATAATGATGATGATGATAATAATAATAATAATAATAATAATAATAATAATAATAATAAGGTTTATTTTTTCCATAAAAAATGAATACTTTTGGCCTTTAAATTTTATGCGAAGTGTTCTAAATCCCGTCTACAATGACTGTAACTGATAGAAATTTAAGTGTCCTTAACATTCTTGCTATCTAAACTATTGAAAAATTCGAACAGATCATCTTTGGAATTTATTGCCTGGAAACGTCAGCAGAAACTGACCTTTATAAAACGGATCACAAATGTTTTCCAGCATTATGAAGGGTCGTGTGATAGGGACCCAACGATTATTGCACTACACCACGACACGTGAAGATTTTTCAGAGCAGCTCGATATCTATCCATAAGAAAAAGACCTCTTATATTCCAAAATACCCTCCAGAAATAAAGACGTCAAACATGCAACACGATTGGTTGTTTCAATGGATGCTAACCTCTTACCATTGGATGCTAACCTCTTGTTTCGGCATTACAGCCAATACAATCGCGGCTCCGTTCTATTATTGCGACTTCTGAAATCGAATACTCTACTTCTCTTACAAAAATAATCCCCGAATCCCAAAAGTACCGTAAAAGAGTTAAAAATGCCTTAGACCGACATCAGTATTTGCTTTAAGGAAAAATTTTCTTTCGTGCCAGTTCATCGACGTCAATCGATTGGTCTCAATAGGGTTCCACTGTCTTAAGCAAACACTTTCAGCAGCTACTGCGACTATAAAAGTAGAAACACTGATTCATCATAAATGGATGTTTGTCATATAATTTGTGATGACCCCTGGCAAAGAACATTTTGCTAAAAAGTATTGTTGACACATTTAGAATTGATTAAAAGACAGGTAATTGCTGCTTTTCTCTTTATATGTTCTCCAGGAAATAGGGTTGACTTTTATGTATTATAAGAACCATATTCAATGGGTTTTCGTTTATTGGTAATACTTTTTATTTTATCAAGGATTCTTTTTTGGCCCACAGGGATAAAATAGTTTCCTTCCTTTATTTCTTTCCCCTTTCTTTCTTTATCCTCAAAATCAACACCTGAACTATGATTATTGTTACCTTTAATAATAATAACTAAACTACTAGTTACGATTCTGACGTATGTGTTAAGTCCCAACTTTAAGATAACATTTTCACATTGTTATGTATGATGTTTACATATTTAACTTTTGTCCTACATGTTTAACTGTGTCCTTGGTTCTATTATGTAAACAAGTTGTTTACTTAGAATTCGAGGTCAGGGTTGCTTTTGTTCACAAGTATACTGGTTTTTCCACTAGAATTACTGATATGTCAGGTAAGCAATATGATTTTCAGGAAAATACTGTCAGGTGACCTGTGTTTATATATAGGAAGCTTGGTAAGCAGTATTTAATTCCTATGCTAACTATCACTCTTTAAGGAATTTGGTTTAATAATCAGATGTTTATAGTTGTGTTGTGAAAATCAGAGAGAGAGAGAGAGAGAGAGAGAGAGAGAGAGAGAGAGAGAGAGAGAGGATTTTTTTAAAATTTAAAATATTAATTGGAATTACCAAAGTGCTCATTCTCATTTTGGATTGATACATGATTTTGGGATTTTTGTGAATTCATTCAAAGATATTCTGGATTACATCATCAGACATATCAGGACATTTAAGACTACTGGCAAATCATGACATTAAAGACTACTGTCACATCAGGACATTCAAAACTATTGGCATATCAGGATATTCAAAGCTACCTGAATTCATTCGGAACATTCTATATGGGTTTGTTATTAGGACGCTAAGGATTATTGGATTATTTTGATTTGAATCCACAATATTGTAAGTGTCTTTTGAATTTTCACTTTAATTGTCTAGAAATAAAGTCCTTGTTGATTTTCTTACATTGTTGGTTGCACTTTCTTTCTGTTATATATTTTTAAGATCTAGAGTCGTAACAACATCACAGCTAAATGAAATTATCATAATGTATCGTGGGATAGGAAACATTTAGTAAACCATCTTAGCATACAGGGATAATACAGAAATATTGATACCGAGAGGGATAGGGCAGACATATCGATACCAAGAGGGATAGGGCAGAAACATCGAGACAGAGAATAGTACGCTTCTGAAGTCTTTTAACTAACGATACTTGACAACGAGCACTCAAAATGTCTACCATGCAGTTTGAACGAGCAGTAGCACCAACCTTTATTGCAGACATTTTGTTTTACATTTATATAGCTGTCATCACTGTAAAGACCACTCCAAGACACAACTATTTTGTTAAATTATTGACCTGGCAATGGTGCAAATAACTGATTGAAATAATTCAAAATTTCTGTTTGTTTAAAATGAAAATGGTGTTTACTTTCACATTCCAAGTTTTCCGAACTATACTTATATCGTTCGCCAGAATTATACTCTCTTGTTTGTAACATTAAAAAAAAAGTGAATTAAAAGATGGGATATATATATATATTTCTTCTTTTTTTCCGTTCTTATTTTTTCCTTTTAGCACAAACAAATCATCGAAGTAAAAATATAATATTTCCTAATCGAGCATTCAGTGAAATAATCACTTTCATCATTTTCACGTTTATGTAACCTATTATACTGATAAAACAACATCCGTTTGCAGTCAATATTATTGTACATTATTTATTGGCAACTAACTGAAAAACTTGCAGATATATTAATAATATTAAATGTTAAAGTGCACTGCTGCAATAATTGCAGATGACGTGATACGTTTCTAAGAGTAATTATGCACGGGAAGCACCAGCATTTAACCTTGATCCTAGCTAGGATAGATCAGTTAAAATCTTACTTTTTACAATGATATTTACTTCTTACCATATTAACAAAAGTTTATATTACTGAAATATCTAAAAACTTACATATGTTTCCTTTTATATATTACAACATTTTTCAAGAGCCAGCCTAATAATGGAACATAAACTGATGAATACCATAATTGCAGGGACGGATTGGGGGAGGGGGGAGGCGCAAAACAATTGGAATGTTTCCTAGAGTAAGTTTTCTGTACAGTTAGATGTTTAAAATTATGCCCTGGAAACTGTTAAAATATAGGAGCTTCCGGGACTAAACCCACTTGGACCTGCACAGGGGGTTCTGTCCAATAGGCTCCTCGCCTATTTGTTTACGCCCCCCCCCCCCCCGATATTTTTGGAGTTGCGTAAACAATAAACGTCCTATAAGTGCTTTTGTTTGTTAAGCAGATTCTCTGATGTGTCCCTTCCTACTCTTTTCTGAAAAAATGACGTAGATTTTCTCATTGGAGAGCGGCTTGTATGCGATACAGGTCTAAAAAATGCAGATCTTGTTAGCTTCATACATATTTTAAAGAAAGTTCTGATAATGTATCTATCTGAAAATCATAAATATTTTACTCTGTTATCATATTAAAGATTTATAAATGCAAGCAATATCTCAGCGAAGACTATAGTTTAAAAAGTAAGTTTTTAAGTATAAACTCTGTCGTATACATTTGGGTCAAATGTTTGACACGGTTACATCTGTACCAGATGTATCTCGCGACGGTCTAACCTTTTCCCTGGCCAAAGAAATGACAGCATCCCGCATCATGCGTGTATTGGTTGAAATCCGCAAATAGTGTTGCGTTGACCAGTCACAGAGAAAGCGATAAATTTTACCAGGAGAGAAATGAGACGTGCTCTTTTTCACACTGCGTCGTATTCACTCTCAAGATTCAAATATCCCATGTGGACTTAACGAACGTTTATAAAAGAAAAAAAAAAGAAAATGTATGATCGCTGTCATGATGAGAATCTTCCAAAGTACATGTAGATAAATATATCAACTTGTAATGACAAAATATGACACGCTACCCCCCCCCCCCCACACACACACAAAAAGGTGGGTGTAGGTGTTAGCACAAAACTAGAAAATCATATAAAAACATGTATATTATATCGGACTGTAATCAAAGGGGACGGGTTCGAAATCCCTAAAAAGACCGAACAAAATTATGTGAAATAGGTGCTAGAAAAAGTTGGTTTCGGTGAACAATGTTGTAAATGGGTAGAAATCCTTTAAAATAGTATGTATTCAAAAGAACAGGTAAATGAGGCTTTTAAATATCAATAATACACGGACGTGTGTTATCAATGCTGTTGTGTGTAATTGTGATAAAATATTAAGTATAAGAAATAATAAACATATAAATGGAATAAAAATACCAAACAATTCAGAAGATATTAAAACGTTCTAATATACAGATAACAGCGCAAATTTTAATGCAGAAAAAAAATATATTCCTTTCCACATCTATTAAAAGAGTATGAGTCCTTTTGAAGAGCATCCTAATCACAAATCACTCATTAAAAAAAACGAAATTCTTTACATTGAAAGTTGGAATTGGAAACCATCTAGGTCTGCCGGATGAAAATATAAAAGAAACTATTAAAAGTTTAGGTATATTCTGTGGAAATAATGCAAGAGAGCTCCATTAGCTTTGACTAAAACTAGAAAAATACAGAAATCTAGAAATACGAAAATTTCAGTAAAATAAATAAAATACAGGTTATAAAAAGTATATTCTTAGTCAATTATCTTAATTATCTATGTCAATTATGGTATATATTAATATTATTCGTTTTACTAAAGAGATGATAAATGAATAGAAAGACTATATATATATATATATATATATATATATATATATATATATATATATATATATATATATATATATATATATACACACACATATATTCAGATTTACAGTAGAACTGGGAAAAAAGCAAGATATTTAAGTTATTCCTTAATCTACATAATGGGTGGCTAACAGGAGATGTAGTAAAAATGTATAATACCAATTATACAAATATAATTTAGTTGTTTAAAGAAATAATTCACAAAAGAACACCTGACAATGGAATATATGAAAATTACCATAATTATTACCATAATAATTGCTATTGGCAGACGTATCTAGTCAAAAAGTTTTGGATTTTTCCATCATTTATTTAAAATGTTGTTTAGTTTGTTATCGATATTCTGAGAGTAATGTATACCCTCTCTTGACGTAGGTCATGTCCAAACCTCTCAAGAGAATTCTGATATAATTTTGCAGGCACATGTTTTGTGCCATGGTCGGTATGGTAGGTGAGCAAGTTGGGTACGTTTATTAATTAAATCAAAATTTCTAGTATGACTTCAGTAATGGTTTTTAAATTATTTTAAACTTTAAAATAAAGCTTTAGTTATGTATTCGCACCCGTTAAATTTATATCGTGCAAGTATAATTGTCATGCAAGAATAGAAAAAACCAAAAAACTTTTTCTGATCTACGATAAAATTTGTTTAAAATTTATTATCAATTAATAATTTAATTATGCTTAGAAAAAAAATCAAAGTTAAAGTAAATAAATAAACAATTTATACAAAGTTTCCTTAGTGATTGAAGGGGGTGTTCTACGTTCTTTACGCCGCGTTAACATGTATCCTCAGTAGGACGGATACAAGCATTTTTATAAGGATATCATTGATAAACCAGTAAATTCAAATTATTTTAGATCAATGTAAAACGATCATTGATCACAATCTCTTAAAAAAGAAAGAAATTATAATGGCAAGTCGAAATAAGCAACTACAGGCACGTTGACAGGGGTTATATTTGTATCTGCTTTACCTTTGTTCGCTAATTAGTCTGAGGCGTGTTAACATAATTTATGCCATAACATGTTGCAGGTGTTATAAAATCAGTAATTTGTAAGAGATAAGTTTTATTTGAAGTCAGCATAACAAAAATGCAATAAATAGCAGGATATAGCTTGCTGTTGGTCTCAGGCCTAATGCAATAAATGGCAGGACATAGCTTGCTGTTGGTCTCAGGCCTAATGCAATAAATGGCAGGACATAGCTTGCTGTTGGTCTCAGGCCTAATAAAAACAAAATAAATATTTTGTTTCAATCCAAGGTAATAAAAACACAAAAATAAACAACACCTATACACACTACATGTTCTTTCTTGCATGCAATATTTTGACTGAATTAAGGCATACAGTTCGAACATAACCATACAATTAGCATAAAATTGTATTCAAAATTTTCACATGCACAATAAATAATGTAATTTTTTTAAAAAGCAGCCTTGTGTATTTATTATATATGAAATATGATTATAATTAACGTATCACTTCCAACGCAGACATTTTTCCATGTTTTTTGGTTTGGGAAAATTTACAAAAAAATCCCTTTTCAGGATAACGACAATCTGCATTGCATGTGCACCTAGCACAACGGCGAACCATTTTCTGATACATTTTCAGTGATTTTCTGCTTAATATGTCAAAATCCTTCGCAATGTAATAAGAAAGTAATCAAGCGTGGTCTTTTGTTTGTGAGCAAATGTCGTGAATCGCAATGCGAAACTACGCAGTGAATACGATACCTAGTTTTGATTGGTCAAAAATAATTAATGTGCTCGGTTTGATTGACAGGTCAGAACTATCCATATCCAGCGGTATTGACCGTAGTTAAGTAAAATTATTCACCGCTTTCTCATATGATAAATACCCGACCGTATGCGATGAACTACTTCTGACAAGGGTTATATGAAAATGGTGACAGAAACTTGGAACGCTGACCACATCGTAAATCTTTTGGCCACCGGATGCAGACAAAGATTGTAACTCATTCTACCTGACTCCAGTGCTGGAGAATCAATCGATCTAGCTCTCATCCAAATAAAACTATCTATCATACAAATTAAATAAAGAAAATCTGAATACAACCAAAGATTTAAATTGCAACGAAAAATAGAGAAAATAAATAGGATTTATACAAATCTTGATCTCTTGTTGATGCTGTTAGTAGGAGAGAGAGAGAGAGAGAGAGTCAAACTGACCTTTGATACATACAATGCATCAGTAAACAATTTCCCTTTCCAGTAAACAGTGCACTTTTATCCACTCTGAATGGCATACTTTGTCGTTCACTTGGAATTTAATGAAACACAAGCGACTCCAAAATGAATCTATATTCTTTTTTGAGGTATTATCCAAGACCGATGGACCACAATACCTTGGCAACAATCATGACCCACACTGTACTTTCATATTTACCGGCCACATGACAGCAGCACTGAGACAATCCCAACGATACTGGAAGATACGACTGGATTATTCTGACTCATCTTTCTGTAATGGTATCATCAATCTGAATTGATGTAATGCGTCTTTTGTTCGTGCGCCACATGACCTGTGGGTCTAATATTTTTAAATACTCAGTTAATAGCCTATAAATATATATATATAGATGAGAATTAATTACTGGGTCGATATGCGGGTATGGTCTGCTACGCACGAATGCCTATACTACCATCTTTGTAGCATCATTTTTGGTGACGTGTGCATGGTCGAGATGGTATAGGGGTTGGTGCTTACAGGCAAGATGATGAGTGCCGTAACCCGCGGATCCGGGTTCAAACCTGGGTAGGTAAGCATTAAAATTTCTCTTAACCTGTATAATAATGTTATTTATTCGTATTTAAAAATTCTGCGAATGTTATCAAGCATTCTCCTGTATAATCCACGGATAGCACTTTCCGCTCTGTTTGGTGTATATTTGTAATTCGATAACACTGACTGCAATTGCTCTCAACTCCAACTGGAATTCCGAAACCAGGAAAGAAAAGGAATCTTACTGGATACGCCGCCTTAGAACACTCAAACCAAGCGGGTTAAGCAAAGAAGACTAGAAAAAGGACAACCACACACGAATAAAATCATAATCTGCACGACTTTTTCAATTAAATAATTCATTCATTTTGCTCATTACTCACTCACTCACCTGTAATTAGTACTGTTTTTTTGTTGTTGTTGTTGTAGTTCTTCCTGGTGTTATTATTGCTATGGTCATTACTCGCATTACAGAAACAATGAAATATCTGGGATATAATTTGAAGTTACACCAATTTACATTATCAAACACATGGCGCTTTGGCTCCTCCCTTTGTAGGTCAGTATCAACTAGTTTACAACATCATCTGTAAAGTTGAGCCAGCTAGACGAAACATCAAATATTTTCATTAATTCCATTACAAATAGTTATGTAAACGCTTTTTGTGTTTATTGTTTGTCTTGTCTCTGTTTTATGTTTGCCTATGATAAAGACTCAGTTATAGTTGAAAGCGCTTAGGCTAGTTAGAAACTAGTTTTGCACTGGTCGTTGTCAGTTTATTGCATGAAATATATATATATATATATATATATATATATATATATATATATATATATATATATATGTATAGAATTAAAACCTATTAGTATTCAACAAATATTATATTCAGATACTTAATATCGACATTCACAAATATTATACTCTTTTAGATCTATACAAAATTAATATCTGTCCGTCTAAAATGATAAAAGACTATATGTGGAGGAAGATAAGAACTCCACGGTGTCTCATGGGGAGTGATTAGCACATTATATTAATCTAATGACAAAAGATACGGCCTCGTGTAATCAGTAAGACTTTAATATTGATGTTGTCTTAAGTAGCACTAGCGAATCTAGTGTACTTCATTATCATATCTCTCCAATTATAGAGGCATTGCTGTTTCTAGCTGCCTTAACAAACTGTTCTGTAAGATTTTAGATGAAAGACTTCAAGAATATATTGACAGACTTAATGTTATTAACTGTCATCAAATTGGCTTCAGAGCTGGATACAGAACAAGCGATGATATTTTTCTCCTAACATTCCATTATAGAAAAATGTATATTAAGTGATAAATATGTTTTTGCTTGCTTTGTTGATCTACTAAGAACTTTTGATACTGTGCGGAGAGAAGGAATCTTTAAAAAACTATAATGCTACAAAAATAAACGAAAGTTCCTTAAAATTATCATAGACATGTACAAAGAGTTAAATTATTTTGTAAAACTACACTATGGATTAAAGGATCTCATTTGTAAAAATGTTGGAATGAAACAGGGCTGCAACCTCAGTCCAAAACGTTTTAATTTGTATATAAATGATCTCCCTGAAATATTCGATTCATCATGTGTAATAACAGATATTAATATAAATTGCTTAATGTATGCAGGTTGCATTGTATTATTAGCAACTAATAGCAATGGCTAGCAAAACGCCCTATATAAACTTGATTCACACCTATATATGGGGTTTAATTCTTAACACTGATAAAACTAAAATAGTCATATTCAATAACGGTGGTAAACTTATCAATAAATGGCAATTTAAAATAAAAAATAACAGTATTGAGGTTAGTAGAAAATATAAGTATCATGATATAATCATTAAAAGCTCTGGTAAACTTGATCATTTTTGATTATCATATAAAGGCAGGTAAAACCATATTTATGATGAAGCAGAAATTAGCCACTGTATAAATAAATGATAAGGTAAGGGTTAAACTTATGAACGCTATTATTCGACCTATTATAACTTATGGGTGTGAAATTTGAGGTCTTGTGTTTTGTAAACTTCACAAGCTAGACTCTGAGCACTGCCTACAGGATTTATTTGATAAAAATGTATATGACACACTATTAAATAGAAGTTTAAAATATACTTACTCATTAATGAATTCAGCAGAACTTGGCAACAAGAGGCGTGTTGGGGGAATATCCCCATGACATATACATCATTGTACAAATAATAAAATACTGGTTACATCTATTAAAACTTTCCCAGGACTCCCCTACATACAAATGTTTAGAAGAAAACACAAACAGTGAAACTTCTTTTTTGATTCAAGACTCACAAAAATATATTCATATATTTAGAATTTGAACATGTTTTGGAAAACTATAGTACATTCTCAAAAGATAAACTGACGCATGCCTTAAAGCAAAGACGTTTACAAAGATAGGATGTATGGTGGAATAACAGTATAAGTTCCAAAATATCTGTCTATATCAAATTATCTGTCTACATCAAATTATCTGTCTATATCAAATTATCAAACTATCTGTCTATATCAAATTATATGTCTATATCAAATTATGTGTCTATATCAAATTATCTGTCCATATCAAATTATCTGTCTATATCAAATTATCTGTCTATATCAAATTATATGTCTATATCAAATTATGTCTATATCAAATTTATCTGTCTATATCAAATTATCTGTCTATGTCTATATCAAATTATATGTCAATATAGAATTATCTGTCTAAATCAAAATCAAGAACAGTTTTGAATTTGAGACATACCTATTATTATTTGTAGAAAAGAAACAGCTTCAACAATTTACCTCGTTTAGAATCCGTGCTCATTTTCTGCAAATTGAAACTGGTCGTTACGAAACACATGTTAACCCAAGGGATGCTAGTTATTACCTCTTTTGTGTAAACAAATTAGAAGCTGGAAAAAAATTCTGACTTTGTGCTACGCATGAAGACACAAGAAAAATCTTGTCATAATTTAGAGCAAGTTGGATATGACATTCATATGGACATATCTTATCTTGCACACACACACACACACACACACACACACACACACACACACACACACATATATATATACATCTATCTATCTATCGATCTATCTATCTATCTATCTATCTATCTATATATATATATATATATATATATATATATATATATATATATATATATATATATATATATATATATCACATACATTTAATAAAAACATGGCTTTCTAAAGCAGTTTGATAAACCAGTATAAATACGCATATAATTATGGAGTCAACAGTAGACTAATGTTTTTATACTCTTTAGATCAGTGATGAATTTCCACTTATTAATCAATAAAAAAACATGAAAATAACGAGAACAAACAATAATCCCCGTTTAGTATTGAATTAAAAATGTTACACAATTTTTAAAAAATCCCGTCTGCTTTCATTATTACTCTCTCTCTCTCTCTCTCTCTCTCTCTCTCTCTCTCTCTCTCTCTCTCTCTCTCTCTCTCTCTCTCTCTCTCTCTCACTCTCTCTCTCACGACGTAAGGGACAACTATACACTATACGTGGAAATCTGTGGAGTCAGAGAGAAAAAAGAATTTGTTCTGGATGAAAACCTTGAACTTGAACTTACACCAAGTTACCGAGAAGTAGTATAAGAAATGACAGTTCCAGCGCACACATGTAAATGTAGCACAGCAACCAACTTCATATAATAATTTGTGAAAGTAACACAGTAAGCTACTTCATATAACAATTAAATAAAAAGTACAACAGATGGTTATTTCAATAATAATATGAAAATGTAATGCTGTTAGCAACTTCAATAACATAATAAACAAAGTAATACAGCAGACAAATTCATATAAATAATCCAGATGAGGCACTTAGGATGCTTATTTAATAATTTCACAAAAAAGTAAATCAGGATGCTAATATAATAATATCACAAAAGTATCATAGATTGTAATTTAAATAAAAAATTTAAAAAATAATTAAAAAATTATCATAGATTGCAGTTTCAATAAAAATTCACACAAGAAGTCAAATAAAAATTAGATAAGAAATTAGGATAAATAATTCATATAAGTTTTTTAGATTGCAATTTAAATAAAAATTCAAATACAAATTTAAATAAATAATTAAAAAGTATCAAAGATTGCATTTTAAAATACAATTCAAATAAATAATTCAAAATTGTATCACAGATGGCAATTAAAATAAAATCTCAATTTGAAAATTGAAATAAATAATTAAATAAAGTATCATAGATTGCAATTTAAATAAAAAGTGAAAGACAAATTCAATAGAAAACAAAAAAAAGTTTTAATAAAAATTGAAATAATTAATATAAAAACAAACAAACAAACAAAAAACAAAACAAAAACAAAGAATACCCAATCAATACAAAATTCAAATAATAACACAACTGATTAATTAAAAAAGTATCAAATGATATTTCAATTGAAAATTACAATATAAATTGCCATAATTAAGACAAAGGGTAACAGAGGATGCTATTTCAGTAGAAAATATAAAAAAATCTAATACAAATTCAAATGAAAAAAAAAAAAAAAAAAGGAAGCAAAGGATGCTATTTTTAAAATAAATTCTAATAATAAATAATTAATACAGAAAATATCAAGGGAAGCTATTTCAATAGAAAATTCAAATATAAATTCAAATAGAAACTTCAAATAAAAATTCAAATAACAATTAATATAGTTAATAAAACAGACACTAGGATGTTATTTTAATAAAGATTTTTTAAATAATAATGCAACAATAATACAAATAATTGATATAAAAAAAGGTATTACAGGATGTCAATTTAGTAGAAAATTCAAATGCAAATTTAAATAATCAATAAAAAGCAACAAGGGATGCTTTTTCAAATAAATGTTCAAACAATAAACTCAATAGACAATTAAAATAGAATTAAAATGATTAATGGAAAAAGAAACAAAGGATACTATTTTAATAAAAAATTCAAATACAAATACAATTAATTGACATAAAAAGTACCAAAAGATACTATTTCAATAAAACATGAAAATAAAAAGTGAAATAAAAATCCAAATAGTTAATCAAAAAGGTAACAAAGGATGGTATTTCAATGAAAATTTAAAATTAAAATTAAAATTAAAAAATTAAATAGAAAAGTAGAAAACTAAAAATGTTTTATAAAAAATTAATAAAAAGGATTTTAAGGATGTTACTTCAGCCAAAAATAAATAATACTCAAATAAAATTCAAATCATTAATAAAAAAAGAAATAAATAATCGTGTTTCAATAAAACATTTAAATAATAATACAAATAAATAATAGAAAAAGGTATCAAAGGACGCTATTCTTAAAGAAAATTCAAATACAATTTCAAATAATTTATAAAAGAAGAAACAAAGAGTGCTTTAATTAATTAATACAAAAGTATCAAAAGATGCTATTTCAATAAAAACAATCAAATAAATAATACAAGATTCAATAGAAGTAAATAATACAAGATTAAATTCATATAAATAATAAAAAATAATCACACGAAATAATAATGCAAATAAATAATTAAAGGTAATCACACGAATGAATAATGCAAATAAATAATAAAAGGAAATTACATGAAGAAATAATACAGGGTTAAATGTAGGATTCAATGAATAATTTTAATATTGGTTTTCAGTAATGGTTTTTAATAATAGGTTCTAATAATAGTTTTAATATAAGTTTTAATATAGTTTTCAATGATGGTTGCAATAATGGGGTTTAATAATAGTTTTCAATAACTGTTTTTTAACTTTCCCTATAATATATAAGGTATAGCTATAAATAATGTTTTCAATCGCTAATTGCAACAAAATATATGATCTACACATCCAAATAAATACAAAAATATACAATAAAGTTAATAATAAAAATGTATTCTCCAATTTTATCTCCATTTGCAATATGATATAAATATTTGGAACTTAGATTCACTGTGTATAAACATGCGCGCAATATTTACAAAACATTCACAAACATTAGCATAAACAAGTATTTGCAAAACATTCATAACAATCAACATAAAGTATTTACAAATGAACATTTTTTTAAACTAAAGAATGTATGATATATAATAAAAGAAAATCGATTTTGTTTTTTATTTCATCTGGGGGATTTAGAGTATTTAAGTATTTAAAACATTTTGAATTTTGATTGATTTTTAGTTTTGTGGATAATCAAATAAAACTATTAGGTTCAATAAAGGTATCAATTGAATTTTGGTTGTATTTCTTTTTACTATTAGATCTTGTAGTTATTAAATAAATAAAATCACAATCAACTGTCTTGGACATTAATTTTATATTATTATCATCATAGGCATCAAGATGTAGTCTGGATAATTTTTCTGGACTAATGTATAATCTACCCAAATATGATTGAGGTGTTAACTTATATTATTTTGTTTGGTTTCCTCAATTTTATTATTTTGTTTGGTTTCAAAATTATCAGCATGTTTTTCAGTTAGCTATGAATCAAGTATAATTGTAGATTTAATATTGATTGTGTTATTATATAATGTATTGTGTTATTATATAATATTACAACAATTAACATAAAAAGTATGTGCATAATATGTTTGGTTCAAGAAAAAGTTGGGTTGAGTTTGTCTGACGCTATTTTACATTTATTTTACATCATCATAATAATTCGAAATACAGTATAACAAATTGCATTTTATTATATACTTTAGTGTGAAATATAGAAACTTATTGGCGAAATAATTTTCATATTTTTTCATTCCTATATTTTCAGATGTGAAAAATATATCCTTATATTTTCACACGTGAAAATATAAGATTTCCCATCATGCCATGCAACGCTGGACTGTGTGTGCATATATAGGTTATACCTGTAGCAACAAAAACGAGCACTTGGTGAGCTAGAACAAATAAATAGAAACTGCATTACATTTTAGACATGGAAATTAATTTTTGATGAAGAAATTTGACCCAACGCCGATCGCGTCTCTATGAAGTTATTTCCCCTTACTTCCTTGACAACAATGATAAACCCGCTGTGATGCATTAATGAATCGGACTCGCTTTGCGGTCAGATATGGTCAAATAGTTTACAAAATGTCAACAATGTAATTTACTGCGACAGATTAGATCATCCCAATCCTACTGCTATCTTAAGTCACTGATATTTATATGCTCAACCAATGAAAGTGAGTGAATTTTCGAAAAGGGGGATGGGTGTTGTGCTGAAGATTGAGTTTAATCTTCTAAGCTTCGATTTGGAGCAAGCTTGGTATATAATAAAAAGAAAATTTTCTTTTCCTGTGTAAATACCGGATATATTTCATCTTGAGTACCAAAAACGATATATTTTAACTCGTGGCTTCGCCACTCCTTAAAATATTTCGTTTTATGTACCATACGATGAAATATATCTGGTTTTAACATAGGAAAAGAACATATCCTCTATATCTTTTCTTATCTTTAATTTACACTATCATTAGAATACGAATTCATGTTATGTAGTTATATCTACGCTTGGCCTAAAAAAATATTAATGCTGAGCTAAAAGCAACATAATTATAATATATAAATGCTTTAATGAAGAAAAATTAAACTTAATCCCTATTTCTGAACAAGAAGAATATTTAATCAAATTGAAAGACGAGTTTGCTTTAATTAGAATAAAATTAGGAAGAAGTCTAAGATATATAAGAAAAGGTTCTTTAAATTATATGATTATTCGTGGCCAACTTGAACAAAATAAGAACGAGACACGAAAAGTTAATAAATTATTAACAAATATTCATAAACAAAAATGTGTTAGATGTCTCAGAAAATATTAATGAAGAAATACTAGAAGTACTCGATTGATTGCATAACATGGATGTTATCACAAAAGAGGAATATGAACAAATACATAATAAAATTATATACAATGATCAAAAGAAATGTAAAATTATCAACTCAAGAATTTCCGATTCTTGATAAAATAAAGGAACAATTAGATGAAATGACAATGAAAATTTTAAAAAGTGGTTATGATTATGCAATTTTATTCCCCAGTGATGAAATAATAAATTAAAAAAATAAAAGGAGGAATAAATAAAAATAGAATTGATTCGCTTAAAATATGTTTAAATAAACTAATTGGTATTTCCTAAAAATCTCTTTAAAAAAGGAGAACAAACACTGAAAGAAATATTTAATAATCGTTATGCTGATATTTTTTTTGAAAGAAAAGCAGAACAGACACATTCAGGTGATGTATGGTTATATTTACCAAATAATAATATTATAATGTTAAAAGGTAAGAATTATTCTACTACAATTAATAAAAAAGAAATGGATAAATTTGAACGCGATTTAGTAGAACATCACATACAATGGGGAATGTTTATTAGTTTTTTTAACACAAATACAAAGCATGAAGAATTTTGATTTACATATTTTTACTCATAATAAAGAAAATTATTATATATTTATGGTATAAAAATTATAGAAAATGTTGAAAAATTAGATATAACATTACATATTATGAGGCATATGATGAATAATATAGATTTTAACAACAAAACTTTACAAAAATATTGTTAATAACAATTTAGAAGTATTAAATCAATTTATAGAGAAAAATGCAAATTTAACAGCATATTTTGATCAGTTAGAATTAAACAAACAATGCGTTAGCTGGTTTCCATAAAATATTAAGAAGTAACCAATTAGAAATAAAGGACAAGGTCAAAGAAATATTAGGAAAAGGATGATGACATCATATTTTAAGCAAACCTTGTATATATTATATAGCTATATAACATTTTACAAAATATATTTTACAACAACAAAAGGTGTAATTTGTAATATATGCAAATTTCACAACTACCACACAACCCAGTGTTATCTATGGTAGTATATTGACAAACTTTATTTAAAAATTAGAGTCGTAATGAAACGAACCATTTATGTAATGTATAAAAGAATGACAATAATGAATGTAAGATGGATATATAATATTATGCATCAATTTTGATTAAAAAAATCTCTAAATATCAGCCGTTTTCTGCTGAAAGTTATATAAAAATAGATGATACACTTGCTAACAAATGTGGATGTATACACATTGAGAATAAGGATACTAGCTGGTGTGTTTAGTCCAAAACGTGACGCTGAGTGTGTATCAAAATACAAACAATATATTAATAAATTGGATTTTGCAGATATCAACTTTCCATTAAATTTATCTGTTATTTATAAGTTTGAAAGATTAAATTCTGGAATTTCTGGAAATGTTTATGGCTGAAATAAAGAGTTGTGTCCATTAAGGGTTTCTTAAATAGATTCAGAAAATGTAAAACATGACATTGATTTATTACAAATTTCGGATGATGAAAAGAGTCATATTGTTTTTATCAAATCTGTTTCTCTTTTACTGAGTGGAATAAGTAATTGTGACGGTGAGAAGTATATTTGTATGAGATGTTAACATGTATTTAGTAAAAAAGATATATTAGATAGACATAAATTTGATTATAGAGGAGTTGGTGGAAAATGCCAAATAAAAAAAAAAAGAAAAAAAAAAAAAAACATAAGAAAAAAAAAACACAACAAAACAGTGATGTCAGAACCTGGGAACAATTTATTAAAATTTACTAGTTTTCAAAAAAAAAAGGCACCATTTGTAATGTACACTGATTTTGAAACCCGAAATGTAAAATTTAATATTGAAAAGGGTGATAATACAACACAAAACAATTATAAAGTAGCCCAGTTGATATGCATATGATGTAATTCGATGTGATGGTCAAATAGCACATCATAAATTATATCGAGTGTTAAACGAAAACGATAATGTTGTGACCTACTTTCTAAATGGTTTATGTGGTGTATTGCATGCTGTTCGAGATGTACTTAAAAACTCTGCCAAATTATAATGACTGATAATGATAAAAAGAACTTTGAAAAATCATCTATTTGTTATATATGTGAAAAAAAATAATGGGTGATAAGATGAAAGAGCATTGTCATATTACAGGAAAATTTAGAGGAGCAGCGCATAAAGATCGCAATTTAAAAATTAAAACTTTCAACATTTTAGACAAAAATGTCAGTTGTTTTCTACAATCGTCGAGGATATGATAGTTATATAATAATAGTATTAGTTTGTAAAACAAAACTGAAAGGAAATATTAGTGTAATACATAATACAATAGAAACAAAATATGCTTTAGTATTGGGAAATTTCAGTTTATAGACAGTTTACAGTTTCTACATAGTAGTCTGGAAATATTAGCATATAGTTTACCAACAGAAGATTACAAAATATCAAAGTATTATTTTAGTGATATGGAGAAATTGAAATTATTGGTCAAAAAAGGGAGTTTATTCATATGATTGCATGGATAGTTATGATAGATACAGAAATGTAAATTACCACCAAAAGATGCATTTTATTCCTTTTTGAAAGATAAACATAATATCAATGAAGATTAGGACCATGCTAAAACTGTTTGCATTTAACAGAAAAAAGAATTGAGAGAATATCATGATTTGTACATAAAGACTGATGTTCATGTATTAGCAGATGTGTTTGAAAATTTCAGAATCATGAGCATGAAAAATGATATTCTGGATGGTTCTAATGATATTACATCTCCTGGAATGTCGTGTGATGCCCTTTTAAAGACAACAAAAGTTGAATTGGAATTATTAACATATATTGATCAACATTTGTTTGTCGAAAGGGCTTGAGGTGGAATTTGTATAACTGGTGGATTATGATATTTTATAGGTAATAATCCATTGTGTAGTGACTATAATCTACACGAAGGTAAAAGTTGGTTAATGTATCTTGGAAAAGATCATTTATATGGTTGGAGTATGCTGAATTATCTCCCATATAAAACTTTCAAGTGGATTACAGAGAAAGATAATATTGAAAATCTCCCTCATGATGGTAAAAAGGGATATATTTTGGATGTAGATGTTGAATATCCAATCGAGTTACATAATTCCCATAATGATCTCCCACTTGCTTCTGAGAATATTATTATTTGGAAAATTGATTTGTCAGATTATCAGAACAAATTGGCAGAAGATGTAGGATACACTCATACAAATTGTACAAAGTCGATTCCAAAACCTGAGGAATAAAGAGAAATATGTGGTACATTATAGGAGTCTAAAATTGTACATGAGTTTGGTTTAAAATTGATTAAGATTCCTAGGATACTAGAATTAGGAAAAAAGTGGGGATGCGACCATACATAGAGTTAAATACAAAATTTAGAAATCAAGCAAAAAACGATTTCGAAAAAGACTTCTTTAAGCTCATAAACAACTTTGTATTTGCTAAATCAATGGAGAATCTGAGAAAAAGAATCAACATTGAATTGGCAAGAACAACTGATGATAAAAAGATTCGAAAATTGATTGCTGACCTAGGATTGTTAGCTAGAGCTATATTTAATGAGTATTGAATAACAATTCATAGATCCAAACCAACATTTTACACGTACAGATCAACATATATGTGATGGATCCAAACCAACATTATACACGAACAGACTAATATATATGTGATGGATCCAAACCAACATTATACTTGAACAGATCAATATATACAGGGATGTGTGTAATGGATCCAAACCAACATTATACTTGAACAGACCAATATATACAGGGATGTGTGTGATGGATCCAAACCAACATTATACTTGAACAGACCAATATATACAGGGATGTGTGTGATGGATCCAAACCAACATTATACTTGAACAGACCAATATATACAGGGATGTGTGTAATGGATCCAAACCAACATTATACTTGAACAGACCAATATATACAGGGATGTGTGTGATGGATCCAAACCAACATTATATTCGACCAGACCAATATATACAGGGATGTGTGTGATGGATCCAAACCAACATTATATTCGACCAGACCAATATATACAGGGATGTGTGTGATGGATCCAAACCAACATTATACTTGAACAGACCAATATATACAGGGATGTGTGTGATGGATCCAAACCAACATTATACTTGAACAGACCAATATATACAGGGATGTGTGTGATGGATCCAAACCAACATTATACTTGAACAGACCAATATATACAGGGATGTGTGTAATGGATCCAAACCAACATTATACTTGAACAGACCAATATATACAGGGATGTGTGTGATGGATCCAAACCAACATTATACTTGAACAGACCAATATATACAGGGATGTGTGTGATGGATCCAAACCAACATTATATTCGACCAGACCAATATATACAGGGATGTGTGTGATGGATCCAAACCAACATTATATTCGACCAGACCAATATATACAGGGATGTGTGTGATGGATCCAAACCAACATTATATTCGACCAGACCAATATATACAGGGATGTGTGTGATGGATCCAAACCAACATTATATTCGACCAGACCAATATATACAGGGATGTGTGTGATGGATCTAAACCAACATTATATCTGAAGAGACCAATATATACAGGGATGTGTGTGATGGATCCAAACCAACATTATATTCGACCAGACCAATATATACAGGGATGTGTGTGATGGATCCAAACCAACATTATATTCGACCAGACCAATATATACAGGATGTGTGTGATGGATCCAAACCAACATTATATTCGACCAGACCAATATATACAGGGATGTGTGTGATGGATCCAAACCAACATTATATTCGACCAGACCAATATATACAGGATGTGTGTGATGGATCCAAACCAACATTATATCTGAAGAGACCAATATATACAGGGATGCGTGTGTTGGATCTAAGTGAGTATCTGATGCATGATTTCTACTAGAATAAACTGAAACGACTATATGGTGAAAACCTCAGTTTGTTATATACAGATACAGATTTTTTCAGAAAGTGATACAATTTGTATAATGATAATAAAAAGGAATATAGAATGGTATGATTTTAATGATTATCCAAAGGACCATTCACTAAACAATGATACTAACAAGAAATTCCCTGGAAAGCTTAAACATGGTTAAATGTGAAATTTTTAGTAGTACAATAGCATTA
This sequence comes from Margaritifera margaritifera, assembly GCA_029931535.1. NCBI lineage: Eukaryota > Metazoa > Mollusca > Bivalvia > Unionida > Margaritiferidae > Margaritifera > Margaritifera margaritifera. Next base: position 235,917 of record JAQPZY010000927.1, on the reverse strand, counting down.
CGTGCAAAAATGTATATTACCTAGAAGAAATAAAGATTAATAATAACAGAAATGGAATCATGGAAAAGGTTCAAAAACGGAGATGCAAAAGGATATCGAAATGCGTCACAGAAAAACTCCTAACACATAAACTATATGAGAAATGTTTGTTGGAAAAAGCAGGAGACTCATAAAATACATACTATTAAATCAAACAAACATGAAATGGAGGTATATAAAATATCACTGTCTCCATATGACACTAAAAGATATATTCTTTCTGATGGTATTCAGACGCTTGCCTATCGACATTATATGATACATTCTTAGGTTTGAGTGTAAATGTTAATTGTTTTGAATGTTTTGTAATGTTTCTTTGTAAATACCTTTAATATTATTTGTTTTAAAACTATTTTATGTAATGTAAATTGTTGTGAATGTTTTTGCAATGTTTCTTTCTAAATACTTTTTTATGTTAATTCTTTTGAATGTTTTGTAAATACTTGTATATGCAATTTTTTTTAAATGTTTTGTAATTATTGCCCGCATGTTTATATCTGGGCGACCCAACTTCCAAATTTAATATCATATTGCAAATGGAGATAAAAAAAGATAATACATTTTTTAAATTATCTTTATTGTATATTTTTGTATTTATTTGGGTGTGTACATTAAATATTTTGTTGAAATTAGCAATTGAATTTTTTTTATATAGTTATACCTTATATATTATAGGGAAAATTTCAAAAACAATTATCGGAAATTATTATTAAACGCTATTTTTGAAACCATCATTGAAAACGATATTAAAACCTATATTAAAACCATTATTGAAATTATTATTTAAACCTATTATTAAAACCATTAGTGACAACCATTATTAGTTTAAACATATTTTTATTTTATTGTCACAATATGATACAATTGGATTGGGCACAAGTTCTAACACCTTAAATTATCCCTTTCCCTACATGGTATTAGTATTGGAACATATTTCAACATGACAACAGTGTAGCCAAGACCAATAATGAAAAATGATGAGAGAGAGAGGGCGGGGCAGAAAGAGAGAGAGGAGGGGCAGAGGAAAGAGAGAGAGAGAGGGCGGGGCAGAAAGAGAGAGAGGAGGGGCAGAGGAGAGAGAGAGAGAGAGAGAGAGAGAATAGGGGGCACAATCATAACATTCGCGATTTGAATATATCATACATGTTGTAGAATTTGATATTTTTCATTTGCATCGCCCGTTCCCCAAGGCAGTAAATCTAAGCTAACAGTTGGATATGTCACTGAGAGTAATTTTCTCATCAACTCGGTTCGTTGCTAACTATACTTCAGACGGAACACGAAGAAATGCATGGTTGTTTCCAAATGTTAAGAGCCTTTGTTTGGAACATTTATGCAGATTTATTAGATCATTATTCATGACTATTTCTATTTCTGCACAATAAGGGGATGAATAATGCAAATATGAATCACCTGCAAAGAGACGGGTGAGAAAACTCATACCATCTGCAATATCGTTTACGTAGATTAGAAACAAGAGGGGCCCAAGTACGGATCCTTGTGGCACACCAGCATTTATAATCGTTTCTCGTGAATAAGTATCATACAAAAGGACCTTTTGTTTTCTACCTCCTAATTTTCAAACCATTTTATCAGATTACCTGAACACCATATTCGTTCAGTTTAAATAATAAGCCTCTGTGACAGACCCGATCGAAAAGTTTTGATAGATCACAAAATAAAATACAAGAGTGTTGAGATTGTTGCAGTGATACAGTTTAATAAGTTGAAAAATAGTGGAGCGACCGGGAAAGAATCCTGATTGATGATTGTAAAAAGACGTTTTTATGAAAATAATTATACACTTATTTAAAAATGCATCTCAACTGATTTTTTTTTTTTTTTTTTTTTTTTTGCAACACAGCTAAGTAGATGGAAACTTAGTGTAAATCACCTTTTATATGAATGGGAAGAATACGGGCAAGTTTCCATTTATCTGGAAATTTGTTTTCCTTCAACGATCGATTTAAAATAATTGTTAGTGGTGCTCCTATCTTTTCACTGACGCCATTGAGCACTGTGTGTCTTACCCCTTCAGGCCCAATGACTTTATTGACAGAAATGGATGGAATAATATCTGTAATTTCTTTTTCAGAGATTGTAATTTCGTTCAGGGTATCAAAGCATCTTTTTGAAAAATAGGGAGGGAAACATTGCTATCATCAATAGTTGAAATCAAAGTAAAATAATAATTTAATAAGCTAACCTGTTCTTTTTCATTATAAATGCAGAAACATTATTTCTTGTAACTTTAAGTGATGGAATAGAATTTGAAGAATTTGCCTCATTCAAAAGTGATTCTTGTAATTTTCCAACATGTTTTATGATCTTTTTTTCTCAGATTCTGAAAAATGTGCATCAATATTATCCATATATTGCTCTTTGGCATACTTTTTCATGTTGTTTACTGTATACCTGATTTGTTTGTATTTATTCCAATCGATTGGCCTACCATGATTCAGAGCAAATTTGCGTGCTCTATCCCTTTTCTTTATCATTATTCTTTATTGGGAATCAAATTACGGTTTATCAGTTGGGCAAATTGTTACAGTTTTTGAAGGAATACTCAAATTTGAGAATTCTAATAATTTGGTGGTGCATCAACATCTCTTAGGGTTAGCAATATATCTGTCCAGTTAGTTCCTGTTATCAGAGCGTTGAATTTGTTGAAATCAGCTTTGCTGTAAATCTAGACACTGTGGTTGTAGGCCGCTTGAAGGTGCACGTTAACACTGATTGCTATATTTGGAGTATCATGGTCACTAAATTCTCTATCAATTTTTAAATTGTGAGTGTGAAGTATTTATACATCTCTATTTACAAAGATTGTATCAAGCAATGTTTTGGTAGTAGAAGTAATTCGTGTAGGGTTTGCTATCACATTTCATAGACTATATTTTGGCATAACATTAATTTTGCAAAAATAGAAGGTCTGAGTAATTCAGTGTTATAGCCCCCATAACAATAATATGTTTATACGTGTCACTTATGATATCAATCGAAGTTTTACCAATTTCCTAGAAATTAGTAGGAGAGTAGTTTGATGCATGCCCCACACCTACGTCCAGTTTATTTGAGCGTAAAATAATCTCAGTCCACATAAGTTCAATGTCATGACAGCCAAAGTACGAATCGCGCAGACGTTTGCTTATTAGTTTATCGGAAACGTATACCATAATGCCGCCTCCGTGGCAGTTTCTGTCTTTTCTGAAAGGTTCTCTAAAACCATCGAGTTTTAAACCATCCATATGGATGCTAGAATTTAAATGTGTTTCATTAAATCCTAAAATTGAAAAATCTTCAGCTATACATTCCAAATAATCAAGTTTTTCCGAATGCTCCTAATATTTAAATTTCATTATCCTCGTTAGTCGCTAGGTTCCGAGTTTGTTTCAATATTCCCACAAAGAGTTAGTATGAGGGAAGACAATAAAACGAATGGAATATTCTTGATAAGTGGCGTTACAGCAACTGCGTATAATTGATTAAAAAACATATTTCGAGATGTTCATTTTCATGGCTTTACCACTAAAAAACAAGGAACGAGTGTTGGAGATTCTGTACTGCATTATGGATTTATTCAAAATCATTATAAACTTTATTATGTTGTGGCTGCTCTCCATTGGGAATATTCGCTATTAAGACAAGATATAAAACATCGTATATAAAAGTCTGATTGTACAACGCTTTGTTACTGACATTGTTCCCGGAGGAAGAGAAAAGATAAATAGACCGAAAGAGATAAACAAAACAATATACGAGAACATGCTTGGAAGTTTTTCGTAATTTAGATAATTAGCTGGTTAATTTGGCATACAACTGGGGAGATGTCTTGACTTTAAAGTTGAAACCTAGACTTGATACAGTGTTAAAACTGTATACTAAATAATTTCAATACAGATGAACTAAATATGGAGTTCTATTTCGAGATGAAATCATAATGTAAATTCCGTAAGACTGCACATTACATTACAATGATCACACAGGTAGGTAGGTGTAGAGACACACACATGCAATTATACACACATACACACCCTCCTCATACACCCATGCATTCATACACATATATACATATGCATACGTATATACGTACACATACACATAGACATATATTTATAGTTCTTTATTGGACATATGTCAATAGTTGAGAAGTTGAGTAGAATGGACAGATATGTCAATAATTGAATATACAACAATATTCATCATTACTTATCATTTTAATCTTAAATTTAATCATGTATTATTTATTTGTAGTATTAATTTCTATTATTTATTTGAGTAGAATCCTAAATGTAATCATGTATTATTTATTTCAACTGAATCCTAAATGTAATTCTGTATTATTTATTCCTGTGATTACATTTTTTTTATATTTGTATTGTTATTGTTTGAATTATTAAAAAGCACCCTTTGTTTCTTTTTTAAATGGATTATTTGAATTTTTATTTGTATTTTCTATTGAAATAGCATTCTTGTTTCCGTTTTATTAATTATTTGTATTTTTACTCGAATTATTATTCAATTTTTGTTGTTGTTGAAATAGCAACCTTAGTGTCTTTTTTTTTATTAATTATTTAAAGTTCTATCTGAATTTTTATTTGAATTTTCTATTTGATTTTTCTATTTGAACTTTTATTTCAATTTTTATTGAAAATGCATCCTTTGTTACTTTTTTATTCATTATCTTTTTTTAAATTTTCTATTGAAATGGCATCTCTTGATACTATTTTATTATTTATTTGTATTATCATTATTATTATTATTATTATTATTATTATTATTATTATTATTATTATTATTATTATTATTATTATTATTTAATTTTCTTTGTTGAAATAGCATTCTTAGTGTCTCGTTATTATTAATTATTTAAAGTTTTATAAGAATTTTCTATTGAAATAACATTCTTTATCACCTTTAAATTAAACATACACCTTTTTTAAAAACTTTAGTTTAAATTTTCTATTGAAATAGCATTATTTGATCAATTTTTTAAATTATTTCTATTATTATTTGATTTTTAAAAAAATAGAATCCTTTGTGTTTTTTTTATGAAATATTTGAATTTTAATCAAAATTTGTTGTTTGAGTTTGTATTTGAAATAGAATAGCATCCTTTGATACTTTTGTTATTGATTATTTACATTTTTATTTGAATTTCTATTAAAATAGCATCTTTTCATTTTTTATTAATAATAATCTTTATTCTTCTTGTAACATAGGCCACCGGCCCAGATTGCATACATGTATAAAAAATATGGTAGAAACACGAAACATAAAAATTCTAGGATTAGCAAACTGACTTTCTAACGTTTAGAGATTTTGCTAGTTAAAGAGCAAAGTTATGTAGAATATTAATATTATTGTTGATTCTCTGCATAAAGTTATAGAACTTTATGTGATTTGCATTACAATGAACGTACAAAGGTAAATAGACATTTATCAAATTATCATACATGGGACATTGAATAGCAAAGTGAATCTCATCTTCTGTATCTGCACAAAAAGGGCAGAGTCTTTCAACATAGGGAATATTTTTAAACATACCTATATTTACCATTATAGGAAAGGTTCCAATTCTGAACATACATAGTAAGCGAACACTGTGTGAAGAGTTAAACAATCTATATAGCATTGACAACTCAGATCGTTTTAAATCTTATTATAGAATCGTAATCTATCCATTGAATTTAACCCTCCATTTAGTTCTTGTACAAAAAGTATCTTTACAACGTTGTTTAAATATAATGAAAAAGAGGTTTTCATCGCCCACACTTTGATTAACTCAAACTTCTTCCATGAAAAGAGTTGATTCTTAACTTTATTTACTCAAGAATCACAGTGTTCGCCCTCTTTCAATTGTAAGTTATAGCTTTGTTTTGGGAATCTATTATCAGTCATCTTCAGTAATTTGAACCAGTACTTAACAATTCTACTACATCTTACTAATTTCATTGGCATTCTACCTAACTCAATATAGATTAAAGCATTTGGAGTGTGTTTTGTAATACTAATAATATATTAACAAAATTAGGTATGTACAGCTCCAATGTCATTTACTTTGTAAAAACCCCAGACTTCTTACCCATACTTAAAAATTGTTGCTATTTTAGTATCAAATATTTGGAATACAGTTTTGTAGTTTGCCAAAACGATTAAGTCTAGTCTTCAAACTATAAAGTGCCTTTTGTGCTTGTGCTGCTAGAGTTTTTTTGACACATATGCCATGAGTTTTTAGAAAAGAATACCCAATATTTCTAATAAGATACTGCCTCTATCAGCCACTCTCCAAAATATCCTCTCAAATATCCCCCTTTTGGAAAAACTACAATTTTAGTTTTTCCAAGGTTTCTGTTTAGTTTCCAGACGTTGCAGTATTCTTTAAGTTTATTTTTATTAATTATTTCTTAATTATTTGCATTATTATTTAAATTGTTTTTATGAAATAGCATCTTTAGTGTCTATTTTATTATTAAAATTTTTATTTGAATTTTTGAATTTTGACTTGTTTTTCTATTGAACTTCCTGTTTTAATTTCTATTTGAATTTTCTATTGAAATGGCATCATTTGTTACTTTCTTTTATTAATTATTGAAATTTTTGTTTGAATTTTCAATTGAATTAGCATCTTTTGATACTTTTTAAAAATTAATTATTTACATTATTATTTGATTTTGTTCATTAAAGTAACATCTTTTTCTATTTTCATTAATTATTTGAAATTGTATTTCAATTTTCATTTCAATTTCAATTTTCTATTGAAATAGCATCCTTTGCTTTTTTTTATTAATTAGTTAAATTTTTATTTCAATTTTCTATTGAAATGTCATCCTTTGATACCTTTTTTATAATTAATTATTGTCATTATTATTTGAATTTTTTATTGAATTAGTATTCTTTTGTTTTTTTTTTAATAAATTTTTAAAAATTTCTATTTGAATTTTTATTTGAATTAGTTATTTGAATTTACATTTGTCGTTTTAATTGAATTGCAATCTATGATACTTTTTGAATTATTTATTTGAATTTTTTTATTTTTTTTTATTTTACATGCAATCTATGGTACTGACTTTTTGTGATATATTATTCAATATGCATCCTAAGTGCCTTTTCAGGATTATTATATGAATTTGTCTGCATCATTACTTTTTTCATATTTGTTATTGAAGTGGTTAACAGCATTACATTTTCATATTATTAATGAATTAACCATCTGTTATACTTTTTATTTAATTGTTATATGAAATAGCTTGCTGTGTAATTTTTACAAATTATTATATGAAGTTGCCTGCTGCGCCACATTTTCACGTGTGCGCTGGAAGTGTCATTTCCTATACTACTAACCTAGAGGAACCGAGTCCTTGTAATGATATGTGTAGACTTTCCATGGGAATTTTCTATAGTGTTACACAATACCAATGATACAAAGTTGCAACAGCCTGCGGAGACAAGTAGGCCAAAATGTAAATGCCTGGGCATACACATACTGTAATCTATTTTATGCACAATTTGGTTTTGTAACCAATAATAATAATGTTCTAAAACAAATAATTTTTAAATATTAATCTATCTGAATGTTTCTCTCTCCCTCTCTCTCTCTCTCTCTCTCTCTCTCTCTCTCTCTCTCTCTCTCTCTCAGTCTGTGTTAGTTGCTCAGTCAGTATGACAGTTTTACCTCAATTGAACCCGACCACGCTCTCGTCTTCATTCTCTCTCCTCCCCCCTCTCTCCTTCCCTACCCCCCCCCCCCCCTCACTCTGTGGAACTATGATGGTAGAACTGACAGACTAACCAACAAAGAAAGAAAGAGAGTCAGCCAGCATATGAGAGAGAGAGAGAGAGAGAGAGAGAGAGAGAGAGAGAGAGAGAGAGAGAGAGAGAGAGCGAGAGGATAAAAAACAATGTTATGGTCAGTATCAATAGTAAGTAAAGCATAACAATGCCTTAGATCAACTGTAAATAACTTTAAATGCTTGATTTACCTCCTGCTAGTTCATCATTTCGCTTAGACTATTCCCCCACTCGTTTCGATGTACTCGCCGGTGATCGAATGGCCGCCCTTTCACTGGTCGGGACGCTAGCTATGCAGTGTTTGTAGTGCTCTACTTTCTGGATTTAAACCAAGTTCATGTTTAAATCCTAAACGTCTCTTTTATTTATTTACCGGTAATCAATATGAATGAAAAATAGAAGTTAAAAAAGAATCAAATTAACAAGTTCCAAAATGATTGTGAATAGCTAAAATCGTTGCAGAACTACATATTGTAGCGGTCACACTGGTTTCCTGTAGTCAGTCATAAACTCCGCTGGAACATAAATGTGTGCATTTGTATGTAGTTTAAATAAAATATATGTATAATATGTACGCTGTATGTAGTTTAAATAAAATATATGTATAATATGTACGCTGTATGTAGTTTAAATAAAATATATGTATAACATGTACGCTGTATGTAGTTTAAATAAAATATATGTATAATATGTACGCTGTATCTTTGTTATACCACTTGCTCTATACATTTTTCATTATTAGGAAACTCCGCAAGCCTCGTTTCCTTTTATTAAAAAATGTATACAACTCGTGGTATATAAAAGTTTCAGCGCACATGATATATATATATATATATTCTCGCTCTCTCTATATATATATATACACACACATATATATATATATATATATATATATATATATATATATATATATATATATATATTCTCTCTCTCTCTCTTTATATATATACATATATATATATATATATATATATATATATATATATATATATATATATATATATATACACACACAAAGGTATTTATGAAAAGGATATTTAATAAATAAAGAGAAATAATGTTTACAATTACCTTTATGAAGAGGAGTCCAAATTTTGGAAGAATATAAGTGGGTTTCATCCGTCGCTAAAGAATGCAAAGGACAGATACCAATATACCTTTAACTTTGTCTATACAATCAAATTGGTGCTTGTATATGACCAATAAAAGAACAGATAGCAAATAAAAACAGAAAATGTAAATGAGATATACTTCTTATTCAGTTGATTGAACAGATTTTTCATTTTTTTCTTTTCTTTTTCTCACTATTTTCTGTTAAAATAAGGACAACAAGAAAAATACACTTCTCTCTGCAAAAGTCAGATCAAAAATTAATTTTGAAAATGGAGAAGGACTATGTGAATGGAGCCGCACTTGACCATCAGGGGTCAGGTGTACTCCGTCGCTCCAAATGTGGGATTGGAAGTGCGAATGTTGCCAAGCACAAATATGAGACTGGGACCGAATTCTGAGAAAGGAGGGAGCATACGATTGCATTTTTGACTCCATAACGGAAAAAGTAAACACAACTGGAGATTTTCGTTCACAATTTAAGACGAAGATGCAAATTCTATATAATTTCCACCAATTGGGATAAAAAAGGAAGGAATAATGGGAATAGGGAAAGAGATATTAAAGAGTCGGAATGAACGCACAACCCCACCCCAACTAATTCATAGAACAACATGTTAAATTCGCAAAACGATTTGTGAAAATAAAGGAATTATCGCTTGTGAAATTGTACAAATGGCGTACAATACTGTGACCATATACTAGAAAGGGGAAAGCCATCTATGTACTGAAAGAATAAGCGTGTAGAATCTACACGTGGAAAGAGGGATTAATACAATAATCCACTGTAGCACGAAGGAAGTGGCGAAAGAGGTGAAAATGATTGACATAGCTATCAAACAACAAACTTGTTGCTTGGTTGTTGTTGTTGTTTTTTTTTTTTAAACTGCACTTTATATACTATGTCATACCGAGGGAATGGAAGCTAAATGCATTTCCCGAGGACACACCGAAGCAGCCCACCCTAGCTGGCCTAGTGGGGTATCGAACCCGCGACCCCTAGACCTCGAGTCCGACGCTCTACCAACTGAGCTCCTTAAAATAATCGAAGAAATAACATATATATATATATATATATATATATATATATATATATATATATATATGTGTGTGTGTGTGTGTGTGTGTGTGTGTGTGTGTGTGTGTGTGTGTGTGCAAAAAAGTGACAATAAACAGTGCAAAACAAATTTGTAACTAGCCTGAGCACTTTCGAATCTCACTCAGTCTTTGTCAAAGGAAATTACAAAACAGCGAGAACCACGACAAACAATAAACACAAAAGAAGGCGTTGAAATTTCAAGAGTTTACATGAATAAATATGTCTAATGGAAGTATTGTTTGAAAATTTTAGATGTCGCGCCTAATTGGTTTGAACTCCGATGTTGGTATTGACTTACAAAATGAGGATAGCGCCATCATTTTTCTGAATGCAAAATTGTGTAACCATAGATTATATCCCAGATAATGTATTGTTTCTGCAATGACAGTAATGGTCACAGCAATAAAAAGAATACCAACATGAACTACAAAAAAAAAAACAAAACAAACAAACAAACAAACAAACAAACAAAAAAAACCGTAGCAATTACAGGTGATTGTGAGAATAATGAACTGCATGAACGAACTATTTAATTGAAAAAAAATGGAATCTATAAACATATTTGATTTTTTTTTTTTTTTTTTTTTTTTTTTTTTAGCTTTCTTGGTTTTCTAGTCAGTGTTCTTCGGCGGTGTATCCTGTAAGATTCCTTTTCTTTCCAGTTTCGAAACTCATTTACGGTTGTGTGGCCAATAGCAGTTAGTATAATATCATTGAAAGTATGGCTATGGGAAAAGAAGTATTCGACAACTTGACTTCTGTCAATTTTTTTTTTTTTTTTTTTTTTTCATCTAATCAGATCTTTTGTGTAGCTTTTCGGTTTCTCTGACAGTGAAGGCCGCATATCTAATATGTGATGAGATAATGTACATTCTCTATTTTGCACTTTTTGTTTTGAACCATGTATGTTCAATTTTTTTCTTCTCACTGTGCTAGAGAATGTGTTAATCTCTATCATATGTCGACAGGTTTTGCATCTTTTATCACCACACGGACCAGATGTGCTAGTATGGTCTCGACTTGTGATTGGCGTTAGCTTTGCTCTGACTAGGTTGTCCCTAAGGTTTTTCCGTCTGCAGTAGGCTACTACGAGTTTGTTCGGGATGATTGTATTTAGTGTGTCACGCGTTCAACGATGGGCCAGTGTTTCTGAATGATTTTACCTATTTTTGGGTTGTCTGGATAGGTGGTCAGGATAAACCGTATCCGATCAAACTTTGCCTTTTCTCTATATTTTAAGAGGTCATTGCGGTTTGTTTGTTTAGCCCTATGTGTTGCCTCTGCTGTCAAGTCTTTGTCGTAGCCTCAGTTCATCAAATGTTGTGACAACTCTTCCGACCTTTGTTGGAATGTTTCATCGTCGGAGCAAATTCTGTCTATCCTCAGTGCCTGGATATACGGGATGTTCCGAATGCAATGTTTTGGATTGCATCTGGATGGGAGAAGGTGCTGGTGTTTATCAGTTGGTTTTGAGTAGATGTCTGTGTGGAATTTGTTTTCTACCATTCTTATTGTTGTGTCCAGAAAAAACGTGGTTTGAGCTGGAGACTTCTGCCGTGAAGGTTATTGAAGGATAGAAGTTGTTTGCTTTTGATATAATGTCATCCAGATTTTCTCTTATGTGTTATAATTTCATTTATATGCCATCCACGAAGCGTACCTACTGGTATGATGTAAATCCCACTGATGCTAAAAGCTGACCCTCCAGTCTTCCCATAACAAAGCTAGCATATGAGGGGGGGGGGGGGGGGGCATTTTTGTACCCATTGCGGTTCCATTGATTTATAGGTAGTTTTGTTAATGAATACAAAGTTACTGAATTTTAGGACTAGCTCCAGAAGTTTAAGTAGGGGTAGGCGGATCTTGGACAGTTCTTATTTCCATTGCTTCTCTACACCTCTTTGGCACTTCAATGTGCAGTATATTAGTATACTGGGATGTGACGTCAAAGGGAACAAGCTTTGTACCTGGTGGTAATCGTTCACTTGCTTTGCTTTTAATGAGATAATCGGTCGTGTCCTGAAGATAGGATGGTAATTTGTGGACATGTGGTCTCATTAAATGATCCAGATATTCTGATATCCTTTCTGTAGGATGTCCATTACCGGAAATTGCAGGTCTACCCGGGTTTCAGTGTTTGTGGATTTTAGCTTGAAGATAACATCTTCTCGCTCTAGTGGTGTTCTGCGCTTAAGTAGTCTTTGGTTTGCTGGTCTATATGTCCGGTTTACTACTGTTCATCAATAATATTTGAAATAGTTTCTGCATACTCGAAAGTTCTAGTTCTTGGCAGAACCTGGCGTAGCTTGATTGCCTATTCGATTAATTTATCCAGTCTTCGCTATTGTTAACAACTACAGCTGAGCCCTTATCTGTCTGTTCTATTTTTCAAAGAGTGTAGGACCTCTATCTCATCTTTACTCAAGTATGAATATTTGCTAGCATGGTTGAAGTGTTTTCAAATGCCGTTTTCAACTGAATGATGAAGACCTCTAGATCTGCAATTGAGCTTTTTGGTGGGGTCCAGCATAATTCTTTTAGGAACATGGGTCTGTCGCGACAAATATCTGACTCATTTTTTGCCTGCAGAGCAAAATGGGCCTTGAGTCTCAGTCTGCGGCTAAAGTCTTCAATGTCCTTTTGTAGCTTGCCTCTGTCGTATGTCTTTGGTCGAGGACGGAAGCTCAAACCTTTCTACAACAGTTTTATTTCTGTCTCTGTAAGTTGTTCCTTTGAGAGATTAACAATTGTGTGGGTAACAGTTGAAGGAATTTTCGTTGTAAATTGTTCATGTTTCTTCCTCTTACGGCAATTTTTCTTCTTTTTAGAGGAATTTTCGTTAGCTGAAGGTTATTGCAGGATGACTCTTTTATGTTTTCTTTTCATAACTTTACAGAGAGTCTCTGTTGATCGATATTTAATTCAGAGTGAAAGGTGTTTAATTGTTCCTGTGTGGAAACTGAAGCTAACTCTCTTTCAAGTTTTTCGATGGTTGCTTATTTGACAACATATTGATGGTTTAAATTCCCTTTAAGTACGGTTGTGAGTTTCATGGACGCATCGTTAGTTATTTTACTTATTTGAAAAATAATTTCTCATAGATACAAATATTATGATTAAGAAATTTTAGCATTTCTGCATTATTAATTCCAGTTTCTTGAGGATACGACTATCTAGTGATGATGATAATGATTATGGTGATGATGATAATGATTATGGTGATGATGATAATGATTATGGTGATGATGATAATGATTATGGTGATGATGATCGTTTACATCAAGAACTGTTTTGATTTTCTTTCGTTCCTTTCATTACTATAAGGAGTGAAAATGCAACAGCGTCACATGTAAACACGCAGAAAAAAGTTTTATGGTAATGAAAAGTACAATGGAAAAAATTATAGTCTTCTGGATTAGATTATTTTCTCTTTTTACCCAGATCAATACATTCTAAATCGCTCTGGATTAGATGCCTCTCTGAATATCAGCACTTCCTGATCCTGATATATCGTATATAAAGGGTCATTTTTCTGCTTTGATTTTTGACTGAATTTCAGTAAAATTGGTGATTAAAGATTTCACTTGTATATATTTTTGTATATATTTTTCGGATTAATCAACAATGTAAAATGTATAAATATTTACATGTTATTCTTTTACAGACATCGTGTAAAAGTATATTTAAAAATAGTTTTGTTAGAGAAAGTCCCACTATACGGTATGTACTGGAATGTTATGGGACATCTCAAAATAACCCTCTCTCTGACTTTAGTTTTCCACAAACAAACGAAAAAACTTTGCACTTAGTCTGCTTAGGAGTTGCCGTCAAGTTACGTAAAAATGTAATGGTAACTTAAGGAAAAATGTACATAATTCTCGTAAGTACAACACCCGTAATCACGTACGAAAGTCGTACGTAAAAACTTAAGAAAATCTTTGGCGTACTTTGTTTTGTGAAACGTTGCCCTCGATTCAAACGTTGTTGCTAGGATACGAAATGGAATTTCCTACTGGTATTTTGCAGCTTTCTAAGGTGATCAACATGCAGTTTCAATTATTATCTAAATTTGTGTATCTGTAAAAATATAACCAAATTATTGGAAAGTTAATTTTACAGTGTTATTATAAAATATTGTAGATTTAATACAATTTAGTCGCATTGACTGATAGACTTTTGGTTTATTGGAACAATCCACAGCACGGAATCCAAAGTAATTACTGTGTTCTTGGAATGCGTCATTAAGGTTGGTTTAACTCAAGTGAAAATACAGACATATTTTATGATCAACCAGTCGTGAATAATGCACATAATGAGTTTTTCATGCACAGTGGCGGCGCGAGGGGAGGGTGGAGGATGGGGGGTAAATTGCCCCCGGGCGCTGGGCGAGGGGGGGGGGCGGTCCATAGCTTTTTTTGCAGCTGTAGATGGGGGGGGGGGGGAGGTGGAGGTTGGCTACTTGGCTACTGACATAAAAACTGTTTTCTGTGGCAGAGTAGGGGTGCCATTAAAGAACATTGCCCCCTGGCGCCTCGAACCGTCGCGCAGCCACTGTTCATGCATTAAGTTTATACATCGATCAGCTATAGCGCAGAGTGAAATTAAATGCTTATTCGTATGCGAATATTATATTATTTTATACCGTGAGAGATATAATGCCTTATGAAAAATAAATCTGACTCTCAACAACTTCCTTAGTGAGTTTAATATCATTGTTAATCATACAATATTTCAGTATTGACGACATTCTTGACAGCATACTTTCATTGAAAGGACTAATTTCTCAGTAACCCCAATTTTATAATCAATATCCTGCCAAGTGTGACTGGGCTTTATTATTACTTGATGACATTGCGCTCCATGATCTATCAACTAACTTTAAATAGATAATAAGGCATTTCAATACCGTGTGTGATAGAGTGCTAAATTTTATCTTCCAATATCATCTTCATTTCCGATTCTCTTTCTCAGTGGCATACGCCATATCCGTAACTATTCCAGAACCTGTGCAGGTTAGAACATGTCAAAAGGCTATTTCGTTTTCATAAGATCATGAAAGACAAGTTCCGTCGTCATGGGTTGATAAGTAAATAATTGTATCTTTTGCTGCCACCTCATTTATTGCACGCTAACCACATCCACAATAAAAGAGCTTCACGGTGCTGATACAAGGAGAAATAAATGAAGAAAGATAAAGCATGTGGAAGGAAGTCAAGCTGATAGACATAAGTAAATAAACAATCCATTTTCTGTACAATACAGGAACTTCTCCGTGCTTATAGTAGGAGAAATAAATTAAGAAATGTAATATGTCTGGCAAGAAGTCATGTTGGTATGTATGAGGAAATAAATTAAGAAATGTGATATGTCTGGCAAGAAGTCATGTTGGTATGTATGAGGAAATAAATAAACTCGTTTTTCCCACATGACAGGAGCTTCGAAGTACGGACTGAACGAGAGAGATATAAAGAAATGTGAAAGATTTGGAACGAAGTCAAAGTAGTATATAATATATATATCGTTTAAATGTCGAGTCCAACTGCAAACAACACAGACCCTGATCTGCCGACGCATAATACGCCGGCAGATGAGGGTCTATGTTTTTCTGTTCTAATGATTTCTCCTAACAAACTGCAAAGACCCAGGTCTTCCCACGCATTATGCGACGGCAGATCTCGGTTGTGCAGTTTGCAGTTGGACTCGATTTATAAGCGAGTATAGCGGTATATAAACTGGTTCTCGCTTATGCATGAGTAAATCCTACTTCTTCTGCAATGAAAAAGATATTTGGCGGAGGAAGAACCCGGAAAAACCCTGGGAAGAACCACCTACCCACGGGAAGCTACTGGCAAGCTTTCTCACATACCCACGTTGGCCGAGCCGAGACTTGAACCCAGTGGCGCCGCGATGGGGTGGGGGATGGGGGGGGGGCAATTTCCCCGGGCAGCGGGCGAGGTGGGTACGTCGTCGGGAGCTTTTTCCCCAGCTGTAACCGGGGTGTAGATGGGGAGGGGGGGGGGTTGGAGGTTGGGGGTTGGCAACTGACATACAATTTGTTCTGTGTGGCAAAGTGCCACTAAAGAACATTGCCCCCGGCACCTCTATAGGGGCGCCACTAAAAATACTGCCCCCGAGCGCTTCGAACCCTCGCGCCGCCACTGTTCGAACCGACGCTGACAGAGGTGAGATGTCTGTGATCTGTAAAGGCGAGCGCCTGTTGTAAAGAAAACTCGGCTACATGGTCTAAATATATGCTATTGAATCAATTATGCATAATCAATCAGAAATTAGGGTATAAAATGGATTCTAACAATACAGTCCAATGTCTCCTTGTGACCATCCATGAAATTATAGCTTTCTCAATTTATAAACAGATTTGGCCAGTCCCATTTCATCAGGAACATCAGTGGTCTTGATTGGGGGATTTTACTGTAACATTTTGTAGGGTCTGCACTTCTCTCTACGGATCCATCATATGCTAGATTCCTATATATATATATATATATATATATATATATATATATATATATATATATATATATATATATATATATATATATATATATATATATATATATCAGAAATTATGCTTCATTAACTTGAAAGTACGATATTTTCAACCAAAAACCGAAATTTTGCAAAATATTCAATCACAAGAATTTCCATGGAGGGAAAGAGAGGAGAGGAGAAAAGGATTTTGTGATTTTTGGAGTTTAACGCCATTTTTAGCACATGATAAGCCATACATAGCGACCGAAATATTTTGGTGGAGGAATCGCCCGGGAAGACCCCAGAATGAACCACCGACCCACGGGAAACTACAGGCAAACTTTCTCATATACCCACATTGGTCGAGCAAAGACTCGAATCCACGCAGACAGAGATGCGATATGAGTGACCTTAGACCACTCAGCCACCCGCGGGCCCCTAGATGAGAAAAGGAATTAGGTTCAAATCACAGGATATTTGTAATGAGAAAGAGAATCATAATCATTATGTTGAAATATAATGGATTTGCATCAACTATTGCATAAGAAAATCAGTTAATCAAAGTACGTTTAAATTCCAAGTGCACATGGCTTTGGTGACAACAGAATAATTTAGAGAATCAAACTTTGTCATCTAACAAGGTCATTATTTCAGTATACACATTCATTATACATTCAACGGAAGTTTTTGCCATAATGAAGACTTTGATTTTTAGCTAAATTCCTATGTAAACGAGTATTCGGAGCTATATCTGATCTGGTGATCCATCAATTGAAAGTTGCTCGAAAATACTTTCCAACACCGAATGAAGTGTGCCTAGATTTATATGAAATAGTAACATCCAAAGTTGTTTAAATAATGTTATGAAATCTAAACAGACTGCTCACTGAACCGAACTGAAAAAATTATTTTAGCAAATTTAAGCACATGTTTCTTGATGTATTGTAACGTATATGTAATTGTTGACAACTTGCTCATAAAATGTTGCAATAAACGTCTTTAATTGTCTTTTTAAGCTGAAAACTCGTTGATTGAACTCGAAAGTAGAACTAAATTTCCGGTGATTCACGCCGATGCTTATTCCAACCACTGTATGAGACAACGGATGGAAAGTAATGGTGAAAATCTTTGAGTGAGTAAAAATCTTGTTTAATGGCAATTACAAATGAATTATTAAAGGCCTAACAGAAAGACAAGGAACATTACAAAGGCTCTCGGGATTTGATTCCATTCCCAACACATATAATATATCTTTACTAGACAAATTGTGAAATGAGATATTCAGTGTTATTTGCTAATTATCATAAATTGATAATTTGAAAATATCATATTTGTAACTTGACATGTTAAACATCTCTAGAAGAACAGTATGTAGGGCAATTTTAGGTTGAGTTTGCATATCGAATATGAATCTGCGAAAAAACTGATGTGTTGCTCTTAATAACATTTACATCAGCGACGGAACTCTTCGCAATATAAAACATTTGCATTGCACTCCTGATTATATCGTAAATATAATAATTGATTCAGGAACACCATTTTATTTCTTATTGTCACGTATAATATCGCAAGTGATTTCAATATATACTATATGTATTAGCATAAGAATTTGAAACAAGTTAAATATGCAATAGTTGATAGCACGGGTTCGCAAACCATGCAGGCAAATGCCCATGACTGATTCCTGATATCATATGTACGTGATCAGAAATAAAACACTACTAACTACCGGGTATGCATATTATATCATGTAATTCGTTTCGCTATGAAATTCAGTATGTTATATCGTCCCAAATGATTTTCAATTTTATGGAGTGTAAAGTACGATAATGACGCACCATAGATATATCAAGGGAGTCAAACTACATAAATGTGTATATCAAGATCACTGTGTAGATAATTTTCATCCAGACTATACTAATTTTACACACATACACGTTTGTGAGATGTTATCTTATGCTTACGCAGACATTTTCTTTTTTCCTCCACAATAAAATTTCCTGATATACTTTTTTAGTCTAAAGTTTTCTGCGACACACATATCGAACATTATACATTGTCTGTTCATCGTCTGGTGGAAAGTTTGTTGTAATCATTCTATGTTTCTCCTTGACGTGTAGTACTGAATATTCGCAAAACTACCATAGGAAATATCAGACTCAAGCTAGACAGTTCTCCTTCTCTCCTTTTGTTGTTGATGTCCTTGTCTGAATTTTGAAAAAAAAGATATTGTTGTTTTCGGTGTTAGTTCTGGAATCGACATAGTTAATCAAGAACTACTTGAAAGACACATTCATTTAATCTAGCTCCGTTATAGTTAGTGAGATGTTGTCCTGGTGTCACTGTAAAAAGTTTACACCATATTTTTCATGACCATAAGTTGCCCCGAGCAAAGAAGCAGACGTTAATTGAAAACGTGATTTATCTCGCGCAGCCATTGTTCCAGATGATCAAGATGATACATTTGGATGACTGCACTATAATCAATATATTCTAATTCCGTTGATCCTCTTCACCTGCCAAAGCACAATCTATTGCTGCACGCCATCTTTGAAACGGCTACCTGTTCCAAGAAGCTCTCAACATTTATTCACTTCACCAAAACTCACTTAATATTCCATTTCTTTAAGTTGGCAATCCCTTCCGTCAGCGAATGGAAACTGAAGGCTTCAAAATAATATTACTAAGTTGAGAGGGGGTGTTAACATTTCCACCTCGCGCAGCAGGAAACCTTTAATTTTGGCATAAGCTCTTAGCATTATAATCGTTTAGGGGCCGTCCATATATGACGTCACGCACCTAGAGGTGGGGGGGGGGGCGCGACATGTGTGACGATGTGTGACTATTTGGGGGGGGGGGGTGGCAGTAAAAATGTGACGGCGCAAAAACAACACCAGCGCCATCTACCAGCGAAATAAATAATTCAGCACGCAGTGTTGTATTGTTGTGTGTTTTTCTAATACAAAGTGATTTCAAACTAATTTTGTTTTTGAAAATTTGTAGGGGGGGGGGGGCAAAGCTTTGTCACGTCTTCTATGAGGGAGGTCTGAGTTTTTGTGACGAAATGTGACGGGGGGGGGGGAATCAGCCAAAATTGCGTGACGTCATATATGGATGGCCCCTTACCTAATTTCCTGTCATCGAGAATATAGTTTGTGAAATATTATACATATTTACATTAATGCCGGTCATTGTTAAACTTAATCAATATCCATTAATAATAAGTGAATTTCTTGTAATCTTTAATAATTGGCTTACGTCAGAAAGAGAACAGACATAGATGTTATCACATTTTGAATCCTTTAGCAGTTGCTATAACAAAGTTCCATACAAAATTATACACCATTGTTTTTTGTTTTTTTAAAAATGCTATTTGTTTGTGTTCATTATCTTAAAAAAATAATCTGGTTCTGCCACTTAACGCATGTCCTTCTTATATACCGATTTTTCCCACACCTCTATACTTTCACTCTTTACCCATTTTCTAACGTCCTTCCTTCAAATAAAATGCACCGGAAACAAATTGTCTCTTGTCATCTATAAGCCTCATTTAACATCAAAACAACTTCTTTCTAAAAAACAATCACCCGCCACCTGCAAATATAACGAGATCATTTTAATAATATATTCCCCGAGTCCTTATGACATATATATATATATATATATATATATATATATATATATATATATATATATATATATATATATATATATATATCTCTATATATATCTCTCTCTCTCTCTCTCTCTCTCTCTCTCTCTCTCTATATATATATATATATATATATATATATATATATATATATATATATATATATATATATATATATATAAACTATCAGGAGAATGGTTGATCGTCCTGACCGACCGTAGCTATTAGAAATGTAAAATTAACGTAATTTGTCCCCAAATTACTTTACCTGCAATGATTTGACCTGACATAGTTATGCGTAAACCATGTTAGAAGCTGGACTCCCATTTCACATTTAAGTTTGAAGTTTTTACCCTTTATGAAATGGAAACTCTCCATGATATTCATCTGGATAGTAGAACAAATTCTTGTGGAGTTTATCGACTCCCACCGTGTGAGACATAAGTTTGTAATGTCAAATCGATGAAGAAGCTTATTGATGATGTACCATTTGACAAAATCTTCAACTTTCTAAGAGAATGCGGTATAACAAATGTGGACCTTTCTAAGAGAATGCGGTATAACAAATGTGGACCCTTTCTTTTAAGGAGTTTACTTACTTTGCCTTTACCCTTTAGTTTATAAATCTTTAAAGAGTTTGAACATTTTTTCCTTACATCTTTTATCTTTCAGGAATACATTTACTTTTATTTGGAAGGGATTATCTTCCTTGAACATTTTTCGCAGTTTTCGATCGTGATAGTTTTTACAGCCTTATATTTACTCGGTACTATACATTCACGACTATGTTGATACGCTATACACACATAGATACATACTAATCTTCTGTGTGTGTGTGTGTGTGTGTGTGTGTGTGTGTGTGTGTGTGTGTGTGTGTAACAAAATTGCAATTTTTGCGCTAGCAACCTTAGACCTATACAGAATTGATTGGGAGTTGTTATTGTCCAAGTGTAGTATGTCTATGAAATTTGATAAAAATTATGTTCAAATAAATTGGCTTGTTATGCAGAAACCGAGAAATCGAGTTTATGTCCAGTGGCCTTAATCTGTGATCTATCGATTGCAAACTCAATAGGAAGCTCCCCTTCCTCAACTGTAATGCAAAAATGAATTTGATAAAAACTGGGTGCATGAAACTTAAGGAAAGTGGACTTTTCACGTTGAACCAGCAATGATTATTTTAGCTCCAGTGAGCTTGATCTTTGACCTCTAGTTGACCTCCAGGTCCGAGACTACCTATGAAGTGTTATGAAAATTGGATCCACAAAATGTGATTTATCAAGCCGATCCCCCCCCTCCCCCCACCACCGCCACTACAACGTCGGCTCCAGTGATCTTGACCTTTTGCCTCTATGCCACAGAATCAAGTGTCGTCTTCCTATACCGTTTGATGAAAATTAGGTCAGGGAAACTTAGGTTATCATTTAGAAAGGAAAATTACATTTTCAGCTTCAGTGACCTTGACTTGGACGAAGCAACTCCCAAATGAATAGGATTCTGAATCTACCCATGAGTAAGGTACATATCAAGTCTGATACCACATCAATCTACCCTTGAGTAAGGTACATATGAAGTCTGAGACCACAGCAATCTACCCATGGGTAAGGTACATATGAAGTCTGAGACCACAGAAATCTACCCATGGCTAAGGTACATATCAAGTCTGAGACCACATCAAGCTAAAGTTATGTTGTAGAAACCATATCGTCTCCAAACCATCTCGTCTACGGGCGGACGGAGAATCGTACATCGCTATCGCTATATCCCCCACGCCCCGCACCTTCGGTCAAAGGGGGGTTGGGGATAAAAAAGATAAGTTCTTACTCTGCTTGAATCCCTATATTCAAAAGAGGTAGAGCTTACTCGAAGACTATACACACTTTCACCTCTAACAGTGACCCCAGAATGTAATGACATTCGAAACACAGTTTGTTTTCAAGTATTATCTTGAAATGTTAGCAAAGAGGGAGGCAACGAGATTTGTGATCTGGAGATGATGATGTGTACACGGTAAGCCAGAAACACAAAGGCACAGCGTCCACTACTTCGACACCTGTTTTTTTCTCTCCCCCCCATTATATAAATTAAAGAGCAGCCTGGCACATTTCTGTGCCACATAACAATTTCTTGAGCATGAATTAAGCCCTTTGAATGATGATGATGATTACATTCAATATTTTCAAATGCCAGTATCTACTTATGTTTGTTGGTTAATCGCCTACACCAAGTGTGTTCTTCCTTGATCAATCACCAGCACCAAATTTGTTAATTGTTTGAACAATATAGTTAATCTCAAAAGATTAAAAAGAAGACCAAATAAACACCGAAGAAAACTAATGAGGGTCCTTATCACATTGTTAATTTTTTTGTATGAATAAGGCACAGCACTTTTATCGCTGTAGTTTAGCGAATTCATCGAATAAAAAAGGTGTCGAACCTGTGGAGGGATTAATGTAATCTAACTATATTGTATTGCATAGCAAAAAGTATAGTAACTAAAACCCATATTAGAGGTTCATAATATGTATTAGATTTGTAACGTCTTTGTTCCAAAAAGCAAGACATTAAATCATGTTGCTGTAATTACGGTTTCCGTATAATTTATGAATATTTGCCTCAGCTGTCTTCGTGAGCTTTGTTGAAGTGTAGGACAGATTATTAGCTGGTACCCGGTCTAAATTTGCAAGCCGATATGATAGGTCGTAACTAGTAAATCTGTGTCTCCCGACTGGTTAATCAGTGAGGTCATTCGCACAACTGTGACATCATTCCGATAACAGCTAGTTTGAAAACTTCCCCCTGAACTGCAGCGAGTGGTTGCTACCTTCTCATCATGGGGAAAAAAGTTTCCGTATTTTCACTCAAGATGGAGGATGATGGGTATTTGCGGTCACACAAGCACCGGAAGTGAGACTATGTTGTCAGCGAAAGAAGATTATTTAATCATCTTATTTAACCCCATTTAATATATAACAAAGTTCTATAACTCCTAAAATATAATTTGCCACTAGGGTTTTATTGAAAACCCTCTAAACATACGTTCTATCAAAATATTGGACTATCTTACCACTACAGAGACACAACAGGACGGAAATTTCGCATGAAGAGGTCACTTCTGCACATATGTGTCGGAAATGATCTCAGTTGATATATAATGAATAACCATTAATTGAAGTTTTGACGTCACATTTGACATTTCAAAGCTCAATTAGACTGTACTGAATCAAAGACCCATACCGTACAAAGACAGCTTCATTGGTATGAGGACAAAAATATTATTTCGAGTACCACAGATAAGGTTGATGGGAAGTTCTAGGGACGACCATCCTATAAGCCGGAGAATGGTCATTGATATTTTTCTAATAGATTGGTCCAGAAACGTAAAATAAACTCAGCTAAAATATCTTGATAACCATCTCATTAACGTCAAATAAAGCAAATACGTATTGATGTTATTATTAGTTTGATTTTGTTACCACATGAACAATAGGTTAATGTTTCTAAAAAGGTAATATGTCCCAAATCTGCTTTCGACTCAGTATGTCCTTCAGTTAAAGCTTAAAACCAGACTCAGTACGTCGCTTGTGCTGATGTTAAAACATGTGAAATGAATGATTGAATAATGCTCTCCTCGAAAACTGAAAGATTTAGATGAACGTCTTTTCGTGGCCTTATCTTTCTAATAAGTAACACTGACGACGCTTTCTAAAGGCATGTTTTGTAATACGAATTTGATCTATAATATTTACAGGTAAACTTAAAGAAAAGTAATAACAGTTTGAATTACATGCCATTTCAAAGACGTAAATTAAGGAACTGCACATTGGTAACGCGAGGGTTCGAGGCGCTCGGGTTCGAGTCGCTCGGGGGCAACGTTCCTTTATTATCGCAATTACCGAGGCGACCGGGGTAAATGTTCTTTAGTGGCGCCCCTACTTTGCTTCAGAGAACAGTTTTTATGTCAGTTGCCACCCCCCACCGCACCCCACCACCATCCACCCCACCCCCCAAATATAAGGTTTGTGAAGACTTGCTCCAGTTACACTAAGGTGAATGTGAAATACAATGAAAATTTCAGCTGCAAAAAAAAAAAAAAAGAAAAAAAAGAAGAAACTCGCGACGGCGCCCTCTTTTGGCTGGAGCCCGGGATCAATTGTCCCCATACCAACCCTCCCCTCTCGCCGCCACTGAAACTGCATTTCATATATTAATCGCAACATAGAAAATGTCAGTGTAGCAAACATGACAATGGACAAAGGTCAAGGAACATCATTCATCCTCTGTCTTCTCTACAAGTATAGCCAAATATATGTGCTAACAAACATTAGAACAGTTTGTTCACCTTTACGGGTACACTGGTAAACATCTTAAAGAAAACAAAGTCACACAAAATTCTGGAAATGAGAAAACTGTGGACTATTAACGTAAATCATTTGTATATAGTCGAATTAGGAAAGAGAAATAAAAGTACAGAAATACGAGAAAGAGCAATAAGCTTTCATATCAAATTCAGAAGTTCAGCATCGAAAGTGTATGAGCGGTGTGTCGGTCGAAAAAATGCTCCCTTGTATTCGTGATATGTTACCAATGTATTTTATGGACATTACTTTGAACTTAATGATCCCATAAAAGTTTCAAAAACTATTTCACCTTTAAACGTTAGTTTGGCCGATTCTTCAATAAGTGAATTTCAATTAATTTTTCAGCCCACCAACCATCAATATCAATTTTCGTTCCGCTACACCAGCAAGTTTCTTTCTACAATTGTTGGTTCATTAAGGAGGTTTAGATATTGATTAGTTTTGGCACCTGGAGCTCTAAATTAATCCAGAACCTACCAGCTTCTTTATCATCAACTAAATCTGTTATGAATATGATATTGTTTTCGCATTGATTCAGCGTGTGAGATTCTTTCTTCTAGGTTACTTGTATTAATTAGCTTAACAGTCGTTGCAAAGAAATAATTGGATGTAGTTCCGTAATTACTGCTTTCCTGTGATTATTTCTTATTGTCTGCGTTCATGAAGGTTGAAATCCAAATCTCTTTCACACGATCAAATCACAAAGACAAAGCAGCACTTTTCTCTCAGTCTGATGATTGATCCTCTGAGACCATGTCCCGTCTTGGATTATACTTGCGTCATGTTTTATAACTATATTTTTCATATTTAGCAATCGAATAAATCACACATTTCAAATCTCTTGTAGTCTATTAAGTATTGAGTATCAAAACTTAAGTATGAGTGTTCACACTCAAGTTGAGGAGTTTTGTGAATACGGAGCCACGCTCTTATCTTTCATTGACGCCGTTTCTTAGTCTATAATGTCTTCTATTTTATTGTGTTAATATTGATTAATTTCATTTATGGAGCTGTTTTGGACTTAACAGAAATATAATAAAATAGTAGATGCCTGGAAAGAAATAAAATGATAACGGGGATTTTCGAAATATAATCGTAAGGCTGGTCTTAATTAAGTACATTTGCTTCTTACATTACCATATTAAACTGATAAAACTGCTGATAGCGCGATAGAAGAAAATTGATTTTCATTTAGAGGAGCCTGCATCTGTGCAAATTTGGTGCTTTAGAGAATTACTTGGGTGTGGCGGTGAGACGTGGCGGACAAAAGCATATCATATTTCATTATATATCTTCATATTCTGCTGAAAATGTCGGCTTCTAGCCAAATAAAGATAATATAATTTTTTAAAGATAACAACGTGCATCCTTTGCGATTTATGCAAATGTGTTATGGCAATAAATACTTGGCCTGTAGATATGACAATGAGTATATTTTATGTAACAAACGACCCCATAATAAAATAACTTATATCAGTCTCCAAATGTAAATGCTGAAGACAACAACTCTGAAGAACAAATATGTTTCAAATTAATCATATTATCTTCAAGTTAACCAGAATATAATCTTCATGGCCCGAAAGAACATTTGCAACATCGGAGGAAGATGAGAGTTGTTTGACATTCTGGAGTTTTTTAAATGCTAAGGAAGGCCATGAACAATGCTATCGGTAACTGCAATAATAATGAAACCCGTTTCTGTGGTTTCTTTTTATAGATGACTTGTAATGTGTTACCACCAACAGAA
The DNA here is from genome assembly GCA_029931535.1 of Margaritifera margaritifera. Lineage (NCBI taxonomy): Eukaryota > Metazoa > Mollusca > Bivalvia > Unionida > Margaritiferidae > Margaritifera > Margaritifera margaritifera. Next base: position 209,629 of record JAQPZY010000927.1, on the reverse strand, counting down.
TAAAAAATTACTTACTAAGGAGACACGATGATACAGTCTCAATTGAACTTTCTGGTGGTGCTTCATGTCCCCAAAGAAATAAACCTGAAAAGCTTAACACTATGCACAGTCGCAAGTGACTATTCATCGGCTTAAAAGAGAGAGAGAGAGAGACAGAGAGAGAGACAGAGAATTTGGTTTTGATATACATGGGAAAATTTTGAAATGCCACAAAACTAGTGGCACCACCTCCATGTGAGATGTAGCAGTAAATCGTTTTCTAATCTCTTCAACTCTGTAGATTCTGCAGAGATAACACAAAACGGCATTACAAAACACTAGTCGATAAAATGGAACAGGTTGCATCTATCGATTGAATGTACTCAATATTAAATTTTAGGGATACTGTATCGGAGGACGGGGGTGCTTTGGAGATCGAGCCCTAGCAGCCTGCCTCCCTACTCGCAAAGCAACGTTTGGCTTGAATGGGCATATCATTTTGCAATTGCTGGTCACAACTCTGACGATAGGCGTTTATAATTGTGAATTTCTGAGTTTAGATATACAGCATTACATTGAAACTTATCTCTGCTAAGACGAGGAAGCAAGCTTGGTGTCCAAGGCGGTAATAATTTGTACTTGCATAATGAACAACTCACTTTTATGTGACTCTGCAGCATCAGTTAACTAATGACTTATGTGGATACTTTTTCAGTTTTCTACTGTCCGTAGTTGATAGCGATAGCTCACGTTTCTCTCGGTACGGAACATAGCAATGCCTCTTTGGCATTCCTTGGCATTCGTTTCCATGATTATTTCAATTTGTTCAAAAACCTTTTGAGAATTTGTTTATTGTTTCTAATGCAAGTATTTGGAAGCATAATGTATTTCTTGGAGTTTAAATTAACCATGGTCCCGTGAATACTCTTTATGGTCCAGTGAATACTCTTTTCTTCATATGTTGTGACGTAGCATCATGCGTTGGATTTAGATAAATACTTTTATGACTTTAACATTTTATATGAAATAAAAAAGACAACATTGCGTAAAATTAATTCAAATGAAAAGGAACGTTCTATAAGAAGTCCTGATTTTATGAATCAATGCTGCATGTCGTGAATCAATGGTCATTCGTTCTTTCTACATCCCCGACAATGCATATCACATTTGGAAGATCTCTCAAGAAATTGGATCTAGATGCAACACATTGCTATTTTTATACAAAAATAATGCTTCAAATATAATACACCCGCTTATGAATGAAACTTAATCTTTTCATGATGATCTAAAATTAAAATTTTACTTGAGGGCCTTTCTACAATCTGGTGTTTTAATGCAGTGCTATATGCTGGATGACTTTTCTACAAGCGGATGTTTAAAAAACTGCAATATACCTGAGGGCCTTTTCACAAGAGGGTGTTTTAAAGAACAGCAATATGCAGCATACTTTCATAATTGTCGACAAAGGAGAATGAATACTCAGCATTTTATCAGAATTACAGCAGGCAGATACCACTAAAACAGGGATAACTGACATAAAATCAAAGTTCATCGAAACATTTATTATTAATTGTGTTGTATATTTCTCTTCTTGGCTCACCTGTGTACCGATAATCTAATTGCATACCACCAGCGTGACACCAGGCAACTTCAGCGTTGATAGTAGATGAAATCTTGAGGTACGAATATCGTAATTCGGATTCAGTTTACAAGAACTCGATTAATTCCTGCGCATGTTTGTTGCATGTTATCATTTTTCTTAGGTCTCAGTGTATTCCTCTCAGAATCGACTTGAGTTTCAAAAGGTTCAAGACATGATAAATAACAAACATCAAGAACTTTAAAAGTACATATTTTCTTTTGTAAGTATACAAGATCGGGTACTTTACATAATTTCTTCTGCATATTACTTTAACCTGTTACAATGGTTCTTGGCTCACAGCGTCTAAACATTAATTATATCATCATCCACGTTATAGCTCATAACATATCGCATAGTGTTTTTGGGATATTTAAATATGAAAACTAATGGAAAAAAGACGCCAAAAAGTATAGAGGTGATTTCCATAAAGTCATGCTTTTTTATGCATGTGCACCTGAAAAATCTTAAAATAACACTCCTCAAATAAGCTAAGAGTGAATTGTTTGTATTCGTAGTTAAACATTTTAATGACAGAGTACACTTATGGACATACAAAAGTAATAGAAGACATAGACGGAGAGGAAGAGAACGAAAGTCATTGGTGTATTCCCGATACCCTTAACGTGATAGTTAGTACTTCAAAGAGGACCAAATTTCTGGCTTCATATGCTGTTTAAGCCCAGTTGATTTTTCAAGCATTCCACTGACATGGCCTTCAGGTTTATACTTAATCGGAATGTACCTTATTGAAATAAGGCAGGAAACCTTTACAATGTACCGAGTCGGTAAATGGCACATGCTGCCTATTGGAATTGTTGATCTAAATATAGGTCTTAAGTTACCCTATTAAAAGGTTTGATTTAGCATGTAATATTTTTTGGATACTTTACCATTTCTTCATTAACTCTGAGTCTGGCATATTAATAGCGATGAGAATAAAAATATTTAAAATATATCCGATCTTCAAAAATCAATTTTTGACAGTCTCAACCAAACGTAATTATCCTTATTCATGTCATCAGATTTGTGATTTGTGTATATTATGGCTTCGTATCTAGATCATGACTTGATGTAAAATGCAAAATGGCAATCTTCACTATAAAGACTTTAAAATAAAATTTGCCAGGTTTCGGGTCATACCCCCCCCACCCCAAAAAAAAAAAAACAAAAAAAACAAAACAAAACAAAAACAAACAAAACCTACGACAAAATGAATAAAAATATCGTCCAATCTTGAGAATTGCTATTATAGATATTCGCTCTTTAATAACAATATAAGAACATTGAAACAGCTAGGTTTTAAATGGCAAAATGTAATAGAAACATTTGTAAAAGAATTTACTATACTGCTGATCATTATCATTACGAGTGGCCATTATAGTAATCCTTATTTAAATTTGTGACTGAGCATTATGTTAATTTTTTCGTACATGACAATAAGATAAAATATCGAGGACTATAAAGAAATAAAATCGAGTTCGTGATCAATTAATGAAGATCGAGCTAATAATAATAATAATAATAATAATAATAATAATAATAATAATAATAATAATAATAATAGTAGTAGTAGTAGAAGAAATAATAATAATAATAATAATAATAATAATAATAATAATAATAATAATAATAATATACCTCATTAATAAATCTGCCCTGATGAAACAAATACTGATTCTCAGTTTTCACCCTAAGATTTTATATTTATGATGACGAGAAATAAAATAACAATTCTAATCTTCTTAATATTTTTTAATTTATTTATTTCAATGGTTAAACGGATTCTTGAAAGCCCACTACTTGAACACGGATCACAAATTGTTCACTCTATTATCTGTGTTCTTGTACTTTCAAGTCTCAGGTTCACACAATTACACTCAAATGAAGACAAACATTTACTCAAAATAAAAAAGAATATCTTCAACCCGTTTAGAGACGTATCCAGCAGAAGGAGGAGCTTTATTTCCTCTGCCACTCCCTCACAGAATAACAGAGTTAAATATTTCGTATGATTGGCTCTTGAATGGTCTCCGTACCAATCGAATGTTCCCTTTATTTTGAATTCCAGCCAATAATTATCGAGATCTTTTGTATCCAAACGCTGTATTCTTCTCACTAGCAATAATCTCGGAGCTCAACAGCAATGTTTATGAGTTTAAGGGTTTAGACTCTATTTGGCCACCACTGTTAATTGTTTTCAGAAACAGATTTCATTTCATGTCAGTTTATTTATGTCGATCGATTGGCCTGAAGCAGGTTTCCATTTTCTTGAGCAAACACTTTCATCAGCTACTGTGACTGTCATTTAAAGAACCCGTCTACCTCTAAGGTATAAAACAAAACGAATTGATTTCCATCCCTACGCAAACGAATGTTTGGCATTATCTTTAAGCGGCACTCCAGCAATGAACATATCACTAAGGTGTTGTTGACATATTTAAAACATATTGAAAAACGGGTAATTGCTGCTTTTTATCTGGAAATTTAATGTATTGTTAAAAGTAAAATCGAAGGTTCTCTTTACTTCTGTAATATATTTTTCTGCTTATAGATATAGATTTTTTTTATGTATGGCAGGAATTAAACTGAATTCGGATTGTTTTCATAGTTTTAAGGAAAGCAGACTCACCTTCCTGTCTTTTTCGACAAAATGCTAAACCACTGATTTTATTATTCGATGATGAAAAACTATTTTTATTATTTTTATAGAGAGTAGGATGCGACAATATATATATTATCACAGAGATGATAGGACGAGAGTATCAGTGTTTGGAGTATTTGTTTTAGATCATACTTACGTACTTTTTTTAGCACCTACATTAGTAAATGAGTGATGAAATGGTCACCAGTGCATTGGTGAAGGAATAGTAAGAATAGCTACTTTGGTACCTTTCCACATATTACAGGCCAAAGCCATTCCTCAACATCACGTTAACGTTAACGCTTTTCAATGGTAGATGTTTCAAACACTGTAAATTTATAAATTGTTCCGTGATATTGGTTTAATACCTGTGTCTATAGTTTCCTCAAAAATAAATTGTATATAGTATGACGTATTTTGTTTTAACATCGCTTAAACATTCTTCGGAATTATATCCCATTAAGTAAATGAATTCTTAAATGATGTATGAAAAACAGCAGATATTTTGAAATCCTATTTCCTTCATCTTTCTTCATTCCTGAACAAGAAACTTTTTTTTCTGATGATATAGCCAGTGTCAAAATATATTTGTCACCAGTTACAGATATATCTTTGCATTGTGTGAAACTGAAGAACAGCACAAGTAACCTACAATATTGATAAAAGGCATTATATTGGATCTAACGTGCATCAAACAGTACTTTCGTGGCAACTAACTTAGGCACTTAAACATTCGATTTTTAGTGCAATTGTTGCGATAAGTGCTTGTAGAGCGATGTTTTTTTGTTGTTGCAGAAGTATCTCATGAAAATATCAGGCCATTTAAATCACAAGTTAAAGTTCATCAAGCGATAAAGGTCTTTTTTTATTGTAATAACTCATTAATTTAACAAGTGTTTACACATTTACTTCAATTTAGACAGAATGAATAGTCGAAAGTCCCATATATTTTTCCAAAGAAGGTGACAATTATGTTGATAGATTCAGCATTATAAATGCAACTGAAAGCCAGGAATAATAAAATCATTGTAACTCTAAAGGCCGTATATAATATTGACATACTCAAAGAGAATAACTGATACCTCCAACCCTATCCTTATTCCGAAAAGACAAATGTATATTTTTTTTACTTTCAAAGAGCGGATGGCTAAGAAGACAGTTTCAGGTGTACGTTGACTGGAACAAGTTTTCTTGGTCTCAGAACCAACATGTCTTATACATTTTCAACATTTTCAACAAACGTCTCAAATACTAGTAATATCCATATGAATAGCATACGGTTTTAACTCTAATATAATATTAGAACCTTGTTTTGGAAGTTTTGTGCGTCATAGTTGCTGAGTTGTTGTTTTAGGACGTGAAGCCTTACACTACAACTCAGCAGCTATAATGCTTCATAGTTGGTGAGGTGTTGTTTTAGGACGTGAAGCCTTACACTACAACACAGCAGCTATAATGTATGTAAACCACAAGAATTACACCATAACTATGGACTTTAAATCGCAAGTCTCAAAAAAGGGCAATGACAAGTTATTATACCGGCGACATGACGCCTGGCACACTTGATGACGTAACAGTCAATACGTCAGTGAAGTCAGGGCAAGTAGATAACAATCACTAACCATACAATTTAATTTACACAAAGAAGTCACTGCCTCAACAGTCATAGGTCCGGAAACTAAGTCTGATGCCAAATTGACACACTGGATAGGAACATTTACAAAGCCGCACTCTACTCCCTGAATAAGTACACTTTCACTAGAAGAAGACTTCTCAGACAAAGGCAAAGTACCTGATAATAAAAGACTCTGAGAAGCTCGTCTGTCCCTTAATATTTTAATTGGGATAGGTTTGGCAGAATCACCAATAAGTGATATAGAACCGTCTGACACGAATGGTGTATAAGTCTCCAAAATATAATCAGACTGGGGTTTGTTTGACTCAACGATTATATTTCTTTCAATACAAGACCGTAACCTTGACCTCTTGGAAATAAGAGCATTTGGAATAGCTCTGTCTTTATTCTGTTGCTTATTTTTCAACCTGAAGCAATCAGAAATGACGTTCCCTTTCTTTTTACAATAAGTGCACGTAGGAAGAGATACGGATTTCTTATCAGTCTTATCAGGTGATTGATTTTTAACAGTTGTGCTGTTTTGAAATTTAGAAGAACTCGTTTGAAACTGAGATGATTTTTTTCCCAGAGAACTGCTGAAACGAAAACTTATTGACACATTAGGCTTTTTGAGTCAAGGAATGATCATCACCATGCGAGCAAAATTTCCCAAAGTATCCACTTTTTGCTAGTCAAGATAGGTCTTAATATCACTATGGATGCACCTCTTGAAATCTTCAATTAATACGAGCTGTCTGTGGTTATCGTAATCTTGATCAACCTTCGTGGCTGAGTACCACCTATCAGATAGCTCTTCTTTTTTCCTTGCAAATTCGACATGAGTTTTGTCCAGTTTCTTTTCTACACTTCCTAAACCTTTGTCGATATGTTTTTTTTTTATCAGAGTAGTGTTGGACAAAATTCCCTGAAATCAAGATAAAATAATAAAAGAATATATTATATAAGAAGTTTCTATAGCACTGCGTATTATAAGTAATCCATCCAATGATCCAATTATATAATCTATGTAAGAACATTCAAGTGATATATATATATATATATATATATATATATATATATATATATGTGTGTGTGTGTGTGTGTGTGTGTGTGTGTGTGTGTGTGTGTATGACGCACCTCTCGTTACAGATGTACGATTTGGTTGGTTATCGTTATATAGAGGATGATCGACCTCGATGTTATTGCCCAGATCGAGTAAATAGTGAAATAAAATATAAAATTTTATAGATGGGATAAATAGAGATCTCAGCAGATATATAGAACAGAATAACACGAGGCCCGGTACATGAAATATAACAATTTAATCAATTATATAAAACAAATGTAAATAATACATAACATTAGAAAGATAAACTTCTTTTTGAAATCATTTACCGAATTTCAACACAAATATAATTATGTAATTAGCCGATCTGTTTAAAACGATAGACTTAATTCATCATGGAATCGAGTGAACAATCGAATCAACTGCCCAGCATGCCTGTATAACCTTGTTATTGCTGGTCACTCCTAATTCAATGTAGCTGTCAGGTCAAAGTTGATGTTCTCCCCTTTTTTGCTTCTCTCTCTCTCTCTCTCTCTCTCTTATCGAGCCTCTTTCGGTCCTTAAACTTTGTGTGGGATGGTAGGTGGATATGTGGATAGATAGGTGGTTAGGTAGGTGGATAGGTGGATCTAATTTCCCCTTTAAAAACAAACAAGAAGCAACCTAAATATTCTGTCAGATTTCCTCCTGGGAAATAGAACGTTACCCCACTCTCGTTACGTCAGATATCGTCCTATCGGAATTCAAAACAGATACCAAAGGCTATCTGGTCAGGCCAAACCTGACAGACCATAAACAAACCTAGTTTCAGAAGATTAATGTACTTTCTAACTGCTACTTATCACTAACTCACTCTAACATCACACGAGACATAACAGTTTTCAGTTCACGTATTAATTAAACAAACGAATCAATGAAATTCACTTCATGGCTTAACTACACTAATTTCAGTGAATACCCACTCAAGTATTTCGCATGCATTATTCATATCATCTAAGACAGAAAAAGTCACACAAGATTCTCACAACTCATATTAAATAAAGTAATGCATGAAATTCTTAGAATACATGATTCCTATAACAATCAAGACGACAAATTCAAAAAATTCGTCAAACTCATATAAAGAAGATTATAATACGAATTCGGACAAATTAACTCAAACAAATAGTTATACTCATATCAAGAAAACTGATCTACGTATTTAAACAAATAAATTCAAGCAAATAATTATATTGGTATCAACGAATTACCTGAGACTGATGCAAATACCTTGTGCTTTCAAGACTCTCTCGCTTCTACCGCCAGAATCGTGTCCCTCAACTTCCAGACACTTATACCTTGAACAATTGTGTATACGAGAGAATTTCGCCTTATTCTGCTCGGAGTCAAGATTTGACCAGCCTCTCGTAGAAACTTGGACTGATAAAATTTTGCGATGTGGAATATTTAAAACATGAAATTTTCGTCTGGGAACACATTCCTTATTTAGCGTAGCCAATCATTATTAAATATATCTACCGCCTTTTTTAAATACACGCCCATCGTGGTTAGCGTAACATCCTAGATCTCGCGCGCTATTTAAAACACCGATTCTGGAAAATGTCAAAAGATTACACTACTTCAACTGGCTTTACAAATAGTCTCTACATCCTATCAACTTTGACATTTTCGATACCTAGACCCAAATTAACCTAGCCTGTCCAACCGTTATACAAACCAATGCTTAAATTAAGAATCAATCTCGCCCCAAACAGGGATATTAAAACCATCGCAGTCTAGCGATTTAATACGGTATCTTTCCTCATAAATCTAATTAATTTTTATCTGTCAAGCTAATGTGCTCTACCGAGATTCACCGACAGAAATTTGCACCCTTACAATATATATATATATATATATATATATATATATATATATATATATATATAACGTTCATTTTACTCGCTTCCGAAAGTCACAAACTAGTATACATTTTACAGCATGAAAGTTAAATGGTAATTATTGTTAACTTATTTTAAACACATTAACTGCGTGAATCAAGTCGATAGCAAATATGATTAGTATTTATCATAATATATGTAAATAAATATATTCTAAAATGGTATGTCAATCAAAACTCTGTGGTGTACAACATATGAAATGAGAGAGAGAGAGAGAGAGAGAGAGAGAGAGAGAGAGAGAGAGAGAGAGAGAGAGAGAGAGAGAGAGAGAGAGAATGTACCCACTTTTGCTTCAAACTGCTGATTTTCTAAATGTCATTGATACAAGCACAACGTGTGTTTTCTCTCGGTTTCTTTCCTATGTGTTCGTATAAACAAAAAGAGGCTCTCTTAATTGTTCCAGACCAACATATAAATAACACGAGAGGTTATTTCCTTCTCAGAGAGTACTACTGTTCTTTCTAATTTATTATTGTGAAAGGAATGTTAATTAGTTTTATTTGTGACTTGTCATGACTATGTAGTCGGTAGTAGTCACAGTAAGAACAATGTGTACCTGTACACATTTTGCTAAAATGTGTACATGCACAAATTTATGCTACTTTGTAGTTTTAGACCGTCACGAACACAGTTTAGAAAAATGTGTATATGTACAAATTTATGCTACTTTGTAGTTTTAGACCGTCTTGAACACAGTTTAGAAAAATGTGTATATGTACAAGTTTTAGCTTCTTTACATCGTAAATCTGTCGGCCGCTATCGGCCATCGTAGAAACAAGACCATAGATAACGCCATGCTGGTTATGTTAAAATTTATTATGTTTGTAAGCATGCGCAATCTAACATGCAACAAAATAGAAACACAGTTGGTTTTAGTATTCACGAACGATGCGAACAAAACTTTATTCCAGAATAACTTCATTTTTTAGTAACATGGGTGTTATTTAACCAGTGTGAAAGTGGTCATGTAAAGCATCCCGTTAATATCACCATTTAATATTCGGGGTAGCTTTCATCTTGTTTCCAGTAAAATATGCCGCTTTTGTTCTGTTGAAAAACTTGAATGAAATAAGTCCAAAGGTTTGAATACTACACAATCCATTGTTCTTTTATGAATACATTTTATTTTTGAAAGAAGGTGTTTGAAAGCAGCGGATACTTGTTTTTCTTGAAGTCGTTCCGCATGAAAGATTCGCTTCGCATGAAAGATTCGTTCCGCATGAAAGACTTCCATTCGGTAAAGAATGATAAAACTCTCTTCTCTTTCCATTTAGAACAACTAACGTTTTGCTGGCTGTCATGTTCTTTTTTGTGTAATATTCACTTTTCATCAAGTACTGATCGCAGCAGACGACAGACGTACTATTTTCTCGTTATCTACTTCGGTTTAATTATTAATTAGAAATACTATTTAGCTTACATGGTGTATCATACTATGGCTAGATTTAGCGTTAAATGACAAAGACTTATGTGATTTTCTTATTAAATGCTGAATTTTTACCATGATTATTCTCTCTTCGAAAGCCTCGTTTATCCAATATGATTCCAAGATTAATGGGCCAGGTGTTGCCATGTTCATTTGTTTCTCAAATTTATTACATATTTTTCATAATCAAGAGTTGCCCAGAGGAATATAGCAGATGCAAATTGTATATCCTGATTTATTTCAAACTATTGCTGTTTATCACATGACTGCTGTGTTATTTACGTTAATATACTCATTTATTTCATGCTAGTCAGGGAATTAGTGGATTTTCCAAGAGAAATAATTTTGATAATTCGCTGAATTATCAATTTTTTTATCGCTAGACATCGATAACAATAAGACAAAAGAATTTCATCCGTGATGTCAGTCGCTTGGTGCAGTGGTAGCATGTCGAGCTGTTATGCAAGAGAACCAGGTTAGAATCCTATTATAAACTTTTTTTTCTTCTACCAAGTAAGTGCTTTTTTTTTTACCTTGAATTAAGAAATAAAATTATGTTACTACTCGTATTTTCTGTGCGAATGTACGCAAAACAACGGAGAACACCACTAGGCAACTAGGCTTCAAAAAACTGAATGAATAAACAAAAAGAAGAAAAATAGCGTATAATAGAAGATAATAAGCGTCTAAAAACAGAAAGAGAAAAACAGATGCAGAATTTTTATTCATACTAATGCACAATATTCATTTTCTAAAGTTAATTGTGGGGGTGCGGATGACTGAAGGTTCGTCTAGGGCGCCAGATACCCTTGTGCCGACCCTGCAGCTGACATTACTGTAAGAAATCCGTTACTTCAATATGTTATACACGTTAGCTAGGCAACACGTTTGTGCATACAATAAAAAGAAAATTTGCTTGTTTAGAGTGAATAACGGATTTATTTCATCTCGTGGGTAAAAAAAACAAAACAACATATTTTCGTCCACTCGATGAAATATAGCTGTTATTCACTCGGTACAAGCAAATATACAGAGGATATTTGCTTGAAACGAGTGAATAACTGATATATTTCATCGAGTGGGTAAAAATACTCGAGTTTTTCACCCACGAGATTGACTAGCAATATGTGTAACATATTGAAGTAGTAGATTTCTTACTGTAACCCGCGCGATCTTGTCAGTGGTTTACTGTTTATATTCTACTGTGTTTTGTATATGTTTGCTTAGAATAAATCAGTAGTAACACAATTCTCCTAATTCAAGCTAAAACGGCACATAATAAAATGAAGAAAAAAAGTACATAGTGAGATTTGTACTTGGTTCGTCTGTATGCCAGGCGGCCAAACTTAGCACAAGACCAAGCAAGCGTATGAAATTCGCTCAAATTGTTCAAATTGTTAGACGTCAATTGACGGGGCAGTGAAAAAATATTTCTGGTATTCCACTCTAGTACATTAGCAAAATTATTTCTCTTGGAAAATCCAGTAATTCACGGCCTAGCATTAAAAACAATTCATATATGTAACACGTATAATAACACATCATGACGTCACAAATGACTTTATAACCTCATCCAATAGAAAGGTGTAATGATTGAGGCATTTGTGCTAATTTCAAATGAAATTTATAAAATTCCCGTAAATTTTTCAATCTTTTGCTAACCAAGGCTTGCAAAATTTCATTTTAAATGAGCACTTATGCAAGATCCTCTATTTCTACTGAATAAATATGTAATATCATATGATGTGAGTAAAATTGCTTTATAGTCTATTTCTACTGAATTAATATGTAATATCATATGGTGTGAGTAAATTGCTTTATAGTCTATTTCTACTGAATTAATATGTAATATCATATGATGTGAGTAAAATTGCTTTATGGTCTATTTCTACTGAATTAATATGTAATATCATATGATGTGAGTAAAATTGCTTTATAGTCTATTTCTACTGAATTAATATGTAATATCATATGGTGTGAGTAAATTGCTTTATAGTCTATTTCTACTGAATTAATATGTAATATCATATGGTGTGAGTAAATTGCTTTATAGTCTATTTCTACTGAATTAATATGTAATATCATATGGTGTGAGTAAATTGCTTTATAGTCTATTTCTACTGAATTAATATGTAATATCATATGTTGTGAGTAAATTGCTTTATAGTCAATTTCTACTGAATTAATATGTAATATCATATGGTGTGAGTAAATTGCTTTATTGTCAAAATAGTTAAAGCTATTTTAACTCTGTTATATTGCTGAATTGTTGGGAAAGTAGCAATAATTTCAAGCTTTTACCTTTCGTATCCTTTTTGTTATCTTCAAAAATGCCATTTTTACATCTAGTACTTCTTACGGCTCGCCCACAAATCTTATACTGAATTTTTGAGGCAAATGAAAATGTTTCCGCACTAAAAAGGAATAACAGGTATTTTAAACTAGTTAAAAATGACAAAGAAAACCTTTGCTATAATGTATTTATGTACCTGTTTAAATTCATGTTCTAACCCATCTGCTAATGTATCGCGTTTTCTGTTTCGTGCAGCAATAAAATATACGATACGCTGTCGTTATTTTGATGTCATTATTTACCCTACGATGGAGTACAAGAGAGAATTAATTTTTTGACCATTTTAGATAAAAGTTTCCAATGTGTGTTGAAATGGGGATCACATTCTTGAATTTGAGTGTGTTAAAATGGGGATAGCATTCTTGCATTTGCGTGTGTTAAAATGGGGATAACATTCTTGCATTTGAGAATTTGAGGTTATTATTGGTGGTTTTACTGTCGGAAATATTCGTTTTACCGTCACCGTTTACCCGTCGCCGCTAAAACCACCATCAACGTCCTCAAATTCTCAAGTACCAGACTGTTATCGCCTGGCATCACATCACCCCAGGACCTTATCGGCTTTACGGCTGCCACTTATTAATTTAATGTAGTATTGATCCAAGACGCCTCGCTTACCTAAATATGTGAAATGAAGGAAGATATCCCTTAATCTTAGGGGTTTGAAAGCCTACAGGAATTTATTAGCCGGGAACTAATATCACAGGTATAATTAATATATCTTGTACAACAAGCTGAATTCGTACCATTGATTAATAAAGGTATTGTGTCAGGTAAATACATGGATGACAGCACGTTGCATACTTTATTAGTTATAATCAAGAGGATATCTAATACGTGTCGTGTCAGATTAACATTCGATATTAGACAATTATAGACTTCTGTTGAACCAATAAACATCATATTGACTGACGCGAAGCGAAAGTCGATATGATAGGTTTACTGGCTCATAATGCTTCATATTGATTAAAAAAGGTATATCTTTTCTTTCTTCTCGTGATTCAGAGGGGAAAAATGCAATTAATTTGCATTAGAATTGTACAAATCTCACTGTAACGGCATGACGCTAAGAACTTAACAGTTTGACGTCACTTAAAGTTGATGACGTCATGACCATGCTATATATGAACATAATTGTAAATTGGGTTTCTATGCCACGAAAAGGGTTTCTGGAGTGTGTGGTTTTAACCTTGGAGATTTCGAAATACTGGTTTCTGATCACTCACTGAATCACACACAAGGCGCCAGAAGTGGCGGACCCGTTTATCTAGAGTTCTCTGGCCGTGGATTTGACCACTTCCACGTTACTTATGGTTCTATTGTACTCTGTATCGTCGCAATGCAGATGAGCTTTGTCATGAAGTTGTCCACTTTACGAAATCAATCTTCAGCTGTAGAGGTATGTGAAAATCTAAAACTGTATTCTTTCCTGCTGTCTGTTCTATGTGATGAAATTGTTTAATATATTGAATGTTTCGGAATTTATTCTAAATTTTCTATAAAGTCAGACCTATGTCGCATAACGCCATACGGTGGATCGGAAGTGAACGTGATCATCGCCTGGAACAGATATATATATATATATATATATATATATATATATATATATATATATATATATATATATATATATATATATATATATGTGTGTGTGTGTGTGTGTGTGTATGCAGGGCCGTCGTAAGGGGCGGGCGATACGGGCGACCACCCGTGGCGCCAAGTCCGAGAGGGGGGCGGCATTTCGCGGATTATGTTCTTTTATTCTCTATTTTACTGAAATAAACGTACAGCTTTTTCATTAAAACCTACGTATAGTTATTATTCTTATGACTATTAATAGATTTAAAAAATAAACAGTTTGCAGTGTTTGTTCCGAGGGTGGTGGGCGCCATATGCGACTCTCGCCCGGTGCGCCGTTAAAGCGCGTTTCGACGGCCCTGTGTGTATGTATATATATATATATATATATATATATATATATATATATATATATATATATATATATAGAAATATATATATATATATATATATATACATATATATATATACATATATATATATACAATATTAATTTTGAAACCCTTAAGGTCAATGTCATTATATATGTGACGATCTAAACCCCATCATACTTGTTGATGAACAACAGTTTGGTCATATTTGTTAATAGCTCCATACATTGGTCATATTTGTTAATAGCTCATTACATTGATCATATATGTTGATAAATCCCCACATGGATCATCTTTGTTGATAAATCCATACATTGATCATACTTGTTGATAAATCCATATAGCAATAATATATATTAATAAAATTCGTGCATTGATCATATCCGTTGTCAAACGATGCCATTTGTGATATTTTGTTGATGAGCAATGCTTTGATCGTGTCCGCTGACGAACGATACCATTTTATTATATCTGTTGATGAACTTTGTGAGCATTAGTAGGTAGGGTTTTCAGTTGTTATAGTTCATTTTACGAGAGATGGAAGTAAGAGTGTGAGCTAGGGTGACTGAGATTCAATAAGCAATAATTTTCATTATAAATGAACATCGCATTCACGTGCTAGTGTTATGTGTCTTCACTAGATCCATTCCCACCCGGTTTCATCCAGTTACACATGCGACATGAAAAATTATCACATATCACTTTCCGTTGTGCCATCCAATGAATAACCATATCTCATAAAAATCATGTAATTTTTGGTATTATTCGATACACGTGAAAATTTATATCATAGTGATTCAAATATGTCTTTCTTCCTTTACTGAATAGTAATTCTATATTCAGGGTTTATTATTCATAATTTTATAAAGCAACTTGTTCATGGAACAATATTAGAAAGCAAAATATAGAAAAATGCGTTTTCCAGACCTTGCGTACAATCGTATATTGCAGTTATTCTTCAAATTATCTATTTAAGTGTTTACAGGTGTGTGAACTGTAATGAGAATTTTTAAATCAAGAATACATACATTACAATTAGAAAAGCAAATTACTCCAATTTGTTGGAAAAATATATTGTATTTAATCATCAAAAATAAAAGCTTGGATTAAAATCACTAAAGTAGGCGATTCATCGTCACCTAAAGGACAATTAAATAAGTGTTAACTCCAGGATGTAGGAATTGACAATGCTAGTCAATGTTTAATGATATTTTATTTGCTTATCATTTTTTGTCCATAATTTTAAATAACGGGAACTTTTTTTCTTCCTATTTAATATTTAGGGATAGATTTTCTGTTGTACTGGATGCACAGGATATGACATTTTAGAAATGAACAGCTCACTTTGAACTGAACTCTCGAACAGAATAGATAATGATCAATTCCTTTCTGGATCAATCATAAATACCATTTGATTTTCCATAAAGAAATCCATAAGGAAAAATCTATATCGATGATTTGAAGGACCTATTTAAAATGATGTAAAAATGCATCACAGTCAAGTATCTTGAAAAGAAGAAAATTAAAGAAAAGAGATAGTAATTACCTGCCTTTCATATGTTTTACAAGTTTCAATAATACCTAACTTGTATGCTTTTCAGCTGAGTGAAAACCATGCCATACACATCACTGTACAAGAGAAGTTGTGCAGTTTTAATAATTGAGTTCTAGAATCAGTCTGCCATTGACGCTACGGTGACCTCAAATAGTAATTGCTCAAGAAAATGGAAATCTGTTTATGGACAATCGATCGACGCCGATAAACAGCCATACAAAGATGTTTCTTTATGAAAGCATTTAATAATGTTGGCCAGATAATTCAGACCGTTGGACAACGCTGTCGAGGTTAGAGATTATCGTTGTTGAGAAACAACCTTTCTTTGATGCTTGAAGTTGTTTTTTTTTTTTTTTTTTTTTAATGACTGACAGCAAGAACAAAAGTCCAGTTTGTTTTGGTGTTGTTGCTGTCGAAATAGTTGACTGTGTTAAAATTATCTCGTATTGCAATGACGTAGTCCTGGAGAACATATTATAGGAATAGTGCTCAAGAAGGACTTTGCAAAAAATTGTATGCGGGCAAACGTTCATGTGATTTTGTTGAATTACCTTTATACTAGAAGTTAACAGATATCTACTGACCTAAACTTCAAATGAACATCTTGTTTGATCTACGTTCTATTGTGAAATCCTTGTTTGATCTACAGTAGGTTGATTATTCGTTAAAGAATATTTGAGATGATTATATAATTCTTTACATTTTTATCGTTTACTCGAATTAAAAAAATTATGACGAGATAGAAATAATTAATCGTTTAGTGATTAATTTATGTGAACCTAAATATTGCCGGTTTTTTTTATAAAAATATATAAGTTTTGAAATGTTTTTAACTTTGACAGATCATACACTATGATTCTATATTTTGTTCTGCTTGTATTCAAAACGTGAAAAAAACATATTTAGGAATTGAAATATGTCTCCAAGGAATAGGGATAAAACAACAACAACAAAAACCAATTATCATTATAAATATTATTAGTAATTTTATAAAGAAACGTTCACGTGAAATAATATTAGAAAGCAAGATAGAGGAAGGTCATAATAGTATGTTAAAATATCTATAACAAATGCTGCATCTGTAAATGGGTGTTAATATTAGTAATAAATGTGAATGCCAACATAAAATTGCATGACCATACATGCAACATTGTCTAAGAAACTGAACTACAAGCGATACAGAGTGTTTGCTGAACTTTGCCAAAGCAATTATGATCGCTGTATATATCTAACTACAATATGAAAGCGAGAGAACACTATAGCGCAAACTTAGACTCGGTGGCATATGGATGGATTCCCATGATTCCATTACACAACAAATGACTTACGTTATCTATATCTATTGATCTAATAATAGCGGATCAAAACTGTTTTACTCCTTGGAGAATATATTTCTGTGCTTAGAAAACTATTTCATCCTATTAACGACAGCAGTAAATAATCTCTTTTTACTACAGAAATTAACGTGAAAGCATCTCGAAGTCAACCTGCTATTTGCGTTTCAGCCTACATATTGAAGCGTCATGTGACCATATTACTCGTACGCATGATCTATTTTAAACGGGGGAAACCCCTACTTAACTCCAAACTGTACTTTAAACGCGATTTTCAAATTAAAATTTATGAAAATATATAAAACAGCGCTCCTTGAAATGTTGCCCTTAATTTTAGCTGCTAAAAATAGCGTCTTCCAATGAAAATTTGCAAAACTCTATTCTGAGCCGACCCTATATGGCGTCCGATGTATTTGTGCAGACACTTTGAAATCTATGTATAACTGATAAAGGATGCCCATGGAGCAAATACGATCAATCTATTTGAAGCAAATTATTGTTAGTTTCCTTTCAGAGCATGAATTTTGCGCTAAAACTGCTGCTTTATACGTTCCGCCGATCCTCCGCCCTCCTCACCATGCGCGCACTGGAAGCGGAACGATACATATGATGTCATCGATAAAAATATATTCTGGTCGTGTACATTGTCTTTTATACTTCTGTGGTTTAAACATAATTTATTTTCTAAATTATGCAAAAGGGGTTGGGCTACATATTTTATTTTCTAAATTATGCAAAAGGAGTCGGGCTACAAGTTCGCACAACATTAGATAAGCCTTCCCAATACAAATATAGTGGTACAAATTAATCAAACATGACAAGCGGCAGAAAAGAAAAACAGAACAAAATATACAATAAAGCACAACAAATAAGATGTGCTCAAATTTAAAAGATAACGGTTTGAAAATGTTGAAAGATATCCAAGGCAAGTAAACAATGGTATTACCAAACTTCGGAAAGAATAGAATTTTAGTATGTAATGCACCTACATCAACTATCAATTAGTCATTGCACTGTCTGAAAGAAAAAAAAGAATCCATTTATATTTAGAATGTAAGGAAGAAGCATTAACAAAAACAGTGTTTAATCTCACAGAACAAAAGCAGAGATTCAAAAACTAAGTTTTTCCACATGGTCATCAGCTTGATATAGAAAGTCCTTCGAGTGATACCAAGTATTCAAGCGGTTGATGTTTGAGTGATCAAAGTTTCACTGCCTGGGACTTCTTTTTTGGTCCAAATCATTTCATGACCTTTTGGTCATTTTGACGGATGACACTTTTGTGAAGATAACATTGACCATAATCCGGTTAATGAGCGACAAAAAAGATACGACTAGTGTAAAACGTGACACCAACATGCCATTTGGCATGAAGTTGGATCATTCTGTTTAAAACCTGTTTAAGCAGCCTTTCAGAGTATGACGTTACAGTTCAATATGGTTGCGGTTCGTTTAAAGCAAATTAGTTTTAAAGTGTCAGGTATAATGCATTACTCTTCCATTTCATAAGATTTGCGAACTTATGATGATTCGAATAATCAAATTAGAATAATTGAGAAGATTTGATACAGAATTGCATAGATTTGAGGTTATTAATTGACTGTGCTATTCCTATTCATTAGCATGTCTAATTTGTTACAATCTACGACTTTCGTACAAAAAAGTTGCAAACTTCTTTCAGCAGCACTATTTAGCATCAAAGCGTGGTAGAAGTGTTCAGGTTACAACGATATGAATTTGCATACGTTACACAGTGAAAACAACATAGGTGTCCGAGTCCTATGCCAGAGAGCGTTGACAAACAATTCTTAGATAGCCACATAATGATTTGAACATGGATCGCACATTATCGCAGTTTCTAATTGGCTAGTGGCCAGTGATCTGCTGGGGTTACTGATAAGCATTGCTCGATTGACAGTTCGTTCTCTATAGGCCAGTTTAGTGTGGTTGTTTAAATCGCCTCTTTGTTGTGATTTTTGCCAGCATTCTTTTGAGAAAAAATTATTTATGTCCTCGCTTAAATTATATATTTCAGCATGAGATTCGCACAAATCATATTGCAACCAAAATGATAATTTATCAAGAGATAACTGGATGAAACAATAAACGAAGAATTCAAGAAAGAAACAAATGAATGACCGAATGAAAGTAAGACATGAAAGTTTGACACGCAGAATGAATGAATGTTCAAGAGGAACACATGATCTTTCGAGATATCTTTTAAAGTCGGATGAATCACCCACTTGAGCCATGATTCCAAAACGTAGCGAAGAAACGTTCTGTTACATTTATTCAAAGGTAGAAATAGTCACTTACGCCCTAAGGAATATTTCTGGTAGTAGAACTTAAAGCCTAGAACGGAGTCTATCCTGAAACCTCGCCTTAATTGTGAGGCTTTAGTGAGGAAAATGGGTGAATAACCAATTTCTGTTTACCAACTTACGACAAAGGGTTCTTAACGATTAAAATAGGTTGCATCATCAACAAGACTGAATCGTCAGAATGGATGTGTTGACAATTTGTATTAATTGGCAGGGAATGAAACTTGCCGACGTTAACATGCAGATGTTAGGGCTATCAAGAAGCATGTCTTACAGAAGAGAAGCTTCCGTGAATTCTTGGACAAGGGTTTGATTTGGAATTTCGTGAACCAGGTATAGAACCCAGAGCAGATTTCATTTCGAGAACAAAGTCAAAAGTCAAAAGTCAAAAGATCTATAGCTGTTAAACTCAAAAGTGGCCAAGAAATTAGAGATATCTTTTTTGCGAATATCTGCACCCTTTAATAATTTGTTATGACTAGAGGTAATGTAACAAAAGAAAAGACACAAACAAGCTTTCAAGATTTAAAATACAAATCTTTAATTTCCTAAAATATTAAAATATTTCAAAAAAACAATTAAAGTGAAAGAATTAAAAAATAACTTACAGTATACAATATCCTTAAAAGTCCTACATTGATCTAAAGTTCACTGATCCGGAAGTCAATCCAAATATTCGGAATTAGGTATTCCGAATTTAGTAACCTTCACTGTACTAATGTGTTATAAGAATAAGTTATATCCAAATAATCCTTGCGAATATGGAATATCACAAGTTCTAGAAATGTTTCCGATAATTCCACGGAGCTGTATAATTAAAAAAGGTTCAAGACACAGTACTGAATTAATCACAAAAGTAGAATATCTCACACACAAAATGAACCAATTCGTTTATGACCTCTCTATCCAATGTAACTATGAAGAATGAAGAATACTTGCTATAATTCATATATATATATATATATATATATATATATATATATATATATATATATATATATATATATATCATTCATGCGTAGAATCAAAATAAAAACCCATCCTTCGTCTTCGATAAACAACTGGGTATTTCGAAATAATTTCCTTCTAATAAACACCATTCATTCTTCGGATGTGACCTTAAACTATAATTCCTGGTCAATACAATGTTTACTCTTAAAAGTACGAGAACTAGGTCAAAAGTTCAAACCTCTCACGCGCTAAAAACATGTCACATGATTTAAGCTTCACCGAAATATCGATCGAAAATACCGTATATGTACTCACGGCAAGACGACAGCTGTTAGACTAGGAACAGAGATCATAAACTAATAAACTATACCATTATTAAAAGAAAAATGATATATAATTCCGTAACAAATTATAGACGCTGATCTTTCTTCGCCATTAGCCATGTAAAGAAGTACATTAATTTTGGAACCGATCCATTCAAATCGGACATGCCGTTGTTGCTGCATAATCAATCAATCAATCAATCAATCAATCAATCAATCAATCAATCAATCAATCAATCAATCAATCAACTACCCTCTATAGTTCTCCAAGGGACCGTCAAGGCCAAAGGTGAGCCTTCTTCGTTCTCTCTTGATGGATTCCAAAACCCTCTTATCTTTTGTACCATCATTACTGCTTCGTGAATGCTCGTTTTGCACTACTCTTTTATATCGTCTAGCCATCTTCTTGCTGGTTGTCCCCATCTACTTTCCCTCTGTTATTACTAGCATTGCTAGTTTCACTATTCTGTCCTCCATCATTCTGCAGATATGCCCAAATAGTCCCAACTTCCGATCGTTGACTCTTTCGCTGAACTTCTTGAGTCTGTATGGGTCTTTCCTTATGCTATAATATTTTACTCTTTGTTGCAAGTTGATTCTTAGAATCTTCCTATAGCGCATCATCTCGAATGCGTTCAGCCTTTCTATATCTCTTTTCTTCAAGGTTCATGTCTCGCACGCATACAGTAGGGTCGAGAACACGCATGTATCTAGAATTCTCAGCTTTGTCCTTATCGAAAGGTTGCCATTCTTCCAGATCTCCTTCAGTGTATCGAATGCCCCTGATGCTATTACTATTCTTATTTGTATTTCACTGGAGCAGTTGTTGTCTCTTGTTATCAGACTTTCGAGATATACGAACTGTTCCAGACACTCTGATTTTCCGTTTTCTATCTGGATTTCTATTTGTTCGTTTCTTTCAATTACCATGAATTTGGTCTTATCTTTGCTGATATATAGTCCATAGTCTTTCCCGCTATTGTGCACTTCTGTCAATTGCTCATGTAACCTTTCCTCGTCATCATACACAACAATTTCACTTTACCTCGTATGCCTTCCAAGTGAACGGCCCTCGAGTTTTTGAGATTCTGTCTAGTACCTTTTTATTGGGACTCGCTGGTTCTGCAAGGCTTTACTAACAAAGGCCATTCGTGCGGATTCAGTCTGTCTGGACAAGGCTGAAAGAAAATCGGACTTTGTTGTGGGAAGTTCGAAAATGACAGACATTTTCCAGGTGCATATGTCATCAGAGCAAGAGGATAATTTACCCATGGTTGTATAATCTCAAAGTGGCAATCTAATTCTTCATCTCAAGAATAATGTCAATAAATATCAAGGAAGGATGAGCGCAGTTGTTGATCTGCTCCCAGGTGATCGAAAAAAGCATCTACGGCTGAAGCTTTTGAATCCTGTTCCGGCGCAACTAAGGTGGAACGTTTATGATTCCACCTCCTGCAGACAAATCTATAATCTGTTGAACGATAGAAAGGTGGAAAGACCAACATGTGTACAGTGAAGGCTCCCCAGTGACAAGGAACCCACTAGCACTTGACGTTTGTCTTGCGTGTACCAGACATTTGACGATAGGAACACCTATGGAGAAAGTCTCAGACCAGGACACATAGGTCTTGTAATTTATGTTACCTTTCTTCCGTACGTATTTGATCACTAACATGTTGCCTTAGATGATAGACATTATCTTGATAGGTAGAATGTTTTGCCACAATTTAAATGCATTGGCTATCGCATTTATATAAAGCACATGTATATGTTGAAGTCTTTCCTCTGGATTCCACTAGTTACTGACAATGAGAAATTATTAAACAGATTGATGTCCCAATCGTTTGTGCATTCCGTCATCTCCGGCTGGAAGTGGAGGGGTTGCTCAGAAGTACTCCTGCCGATAGCTAATTATGTGTGAGCTATGATGTAAGAAAAATTTAAAATTGTTTGTGATCAGGGTTCGGTGGTCTAAACGTCCAGAAATTGATGCATCTGAGCTAGAAGTGTCGGAGGAGTTGCAAAAATATTTTGCCCTGATCCAATGTTTGTTAAAGTTGGAACGGTCAAGTAGATGATTATTGAAATTTGTTTTATGAGAGCCAAACCAGGCTCAGATTAGTGAAACATTCCATCGCACGATAGGTGACGTTTTGGGAGGACAACATATTTGATATTTTCGTGCTGATTAATAATTTCAATTGAAGTCAAACTGTCATATTCTAAAGTTAACAGTGCACTCACCAAGTATTGCTGCAGAACTTTGTCCTGGTAGCCCGAAATCGATGATGAATACCTTGTCCTGTCGATGATGAATACCTTGTCCTGTCGATGATGAATACCTTGTCCTAAGGTAGGAAATCATGTAGTTCATAGTCTTTGAGAAGACCCATTTACTTAGGTTTAGGCCGAACGGTAGCATTTGTAACTGGTACACCATCCCCTCAAAGCCATAACTGAGATAGTTACAGGACGACTGGCGAATCAAACGGCGAAGGTCGGCATTTGTCAGGCCTAAACATATAGCAAAGTCCGATGGACGCTAGGACTGAACTAATTATCCCCATCTTAGCAAGACTCTGCGGTTGCAGAGTGTGGTGGCCTGATGCATACATTGAATGAAGAAGAATAAGCAAATAGCAAGATAACCCTTTTAAAGGTAACATATGTTATGTTTACATCTTTATGCATGAATTGTTTAATGATATTTCAAATGAAGATTATATGCCAATACCCACCACCTGCCCCTGCCCCTCGACCCCTTCGAACCTTTTTTTGTTGTATTGTTCTGCTTTTGAAGGCTTAATAGAGCATGACGGTCGCATAGAATAAAATATATGTCTTCTTTTTTCTCTGACAAGAAAGCATTATCGTTAATGAATAACCATAATGAAATGTCGACGCTCTCGCTTAACCAAATCATGCGTAAAATATATCACACATCAATAAACAATATATTGTGATTGTATGACATTTATTGGCGTCAGTGGTCATGACCTGGAACCATTTGCATGACAAAATCGGATATGCTAGGAACTGCCATACTAGATTATGACGTCATACTACAATATAGAAGGGGTTTCAACTTGGGTCTGTACCTAAATTCATTGAGGGCACCAAAACCTTACACGGTGCCAAATTTAATGCTTATATCCCATTTTGCATAATTCTTCTGTAAATTGACATGACTACTATATCCGATACATGGAATATATTCCGTTAAACAGTAAATACACTCTGTCTTGGAATTTTTTTTACATGATAAGAAATTAGTATTTAAAATTTCCTACACTCAAGACAGCTACTTGAGCTGCTTTGTAAGTCACAAGAAACAAGAGATAGCATCGTAATAATTTCCATTGATCATTATTCAATATTATGTTTAAAAAAATATAATTTATTGACAAACATACTCTAAAATGTTTCGGTGAATTGTCGATTTTCATTAGGCATTCTTGTTTGATGGTTGTTTAATGCAGTCACGCACAGGATATGCTGGCACCATTTTATCTGTATCCCTCAGTTTCATAAAATGTTGCAAGCTGCTGTGTTTCCCTGCTCTGGACCACAAGGACACTTTCAGAGGAAGCTATTTTGGTGTCAAGAAGGAAACGAAACCAATATGTGTGGATGGATTGCAAATTTGACTGAAAATGTATGCAATATAGATCCAATTCATGGAGGCATGTTCTTGTGTGTTTGTTGGAACAGCTGACACAAAAGTGTTATGGGTTAAGTGATTTCAGGATTACTTGCTATGTTTGCTGTGTTTGCATGTGTTAATAGGAAAACTGTCAAATATGATTTATCTGTATCGAGATATTGTGGTGTCGTATTAACTATGTGTGATGTCGTATTAACTATCAAATTTTTAAAGTCCAGAATATGTTAATCTACACAGTTTGAGAATGATGAAATTCGACAGTTCAGCGAAAACGGAGTATTAGAGTAAAGATTAACTTAGAATAGAGAAGTGAACAAGCTCATCTGAAATAATTTCTGAAATAATCGCGCAATAAAATTAAAGCAAAGGAATCTTGGACTAATTCACTTGTAAATAGAGATTATAGAATCTTTGGAATAAAGAATTGACTTTATTGACATTTTACAAATAAGTCAATATACGGAATGTGGCACTGATGTATACCAATACAACAGTGTTTTCTATGAGCTTTAAAAAGAAACATTCACATTCAGAATCACGGATACTGGGTTTTCTTTCACATTTTTTATAAGCATTCTTCATAATATGTACGATTTGTATGAAGATAAATATTTCATTCGCTGTCCAGTGCAATTTTTGTCTCCCTTATTTAATCCAAGTCAGTTATTTTCCAAAGATTTTTTAAATTCATGATTGTATTTTTTTTCCGTCTTCATTTTCCTAAAACTTCTTTTTCTATCTGAATAATCGATTACAGTTAGTTGTGAATCTGCTTAAGTATTTTTGTGATAATAATGAAAAGAAGGAAGACCACAGGTTATTTCCTAATCCAGGTATATTTAGAACTCTGGTAAAAAGTAAGAAAATCATATGCTGTGGAAATGGTACAATTGCTACCTTGTTAAATGTCTTATCCTAAGTCTATATGGGGTCTCCAAACCACGGCCCTCAGCTTCGATTTGTCCGGCCCGTAAAGTGTTGTACTTTTTTAAAACGATTTTGCATATATTTAAATTTTTCACAGTCACTTCGGCCCGCAAACCCCTTCAAAAATCTCACATGGCCCTCGTCTTATAAAGTTTGGAGACCCCTGCTATATGATATGCAAGATTTTCGTTGAGAATTTAGGACTTTGCTTGGAAAATTCAGTTCATTTATTCTATTCTTGGTCTCAGTGATCACGTTATACAACAGCTAACGCAATACAGTTGTATGCGCCTTTACATCATGGGGAAGAATGTTTTTGTTTTCTTAGGTTCGTATCATTTTGAGGGAATCGAATGCTTCGTAAAGTACAGCATCAAGATGTTTTTCGCATTAGAAAATCTCCAAGATGGGTTTTCAAATAAAACAGATATGTTCACGAGTCTAATACACACACACACACACACACACACACACATATATATATATATATATATATATATATATATATATATATATATATATATATATATATATTGTTACGGAATTATATATCATTTTTCTTTTAATAATGGTATAGTTTATTAGTTTATGATCTCTGTTCTTAGTCTAGCAGCTGTCGTCTTGCCGTGAGTACACATACGGTAGGCTTGATCGATATTGTCGCTTGTAGCATTAGTACATCACGTGTTAGCGCGTGAGAGGTTTGAACTTTTGACCTAGTTCTCGTACTTTTAAGAGTAAACATTGTATTGACCAGGAATTATAGTTTAAGGTCACATCCGAAGAATGAATGGTGTTTATTAGAAGGAAATTATTTCGAAATACCCAGTTGTTTATCGAAGACGAAAGATGGGTTTTTATTTCGATTCTGCGCAGTAAGGCTATATATATATATATATATATATATATATATATATATATATATATATATATATATATATATATATATGGGAATTATAGTAACATTCAGGCATTCTTCATAGCTACATTGGATTGAGAGGTCATAAACAAAATTGGTTCATTTTGTGTGTGGGATATTCTACTTTTGTGATATATTTAATACAGTGCATTTAGGATTTAGTACTGTGTCTTGAACCTTTATTAATTATACAGCTCCGTGGACTTATCGGAAACATTTCTAAAACTTGTGATATTCCATTCACATGGATTATTTGGAATTTATAACACTTGGATATATTTTATTCTTATTAGCACATTAGTACAGTGAAGGTTACTTTATTCGGAACATACTACATTCGGAATATTTGGATTAACTTCTGGATCAGTGAAATTTAGAACAATTTAGGACTATTAAGGATCTTCTTTACTGTAAGTTATTTTAATTCTTTCACTTTGATTGTTTGTTAAAATATTTTAATATTTTAGGAAATTAAATATTTGTATTTTAAATCTTGAAAGCTTGTTTGTGTCTTTTCTTTTGTTACACTACCTCTAGTCGTAACAATATATATATATATATATATATATATATATATATATATATATATATATATATATATATATATATATACGAGTAATTGCTATAAGCAATACAGACAAATAACAGCTACGCTGAAAACATATTTAAAGTTCTCGAGTTTAAGGTTGTTAACTTTGAACCCAGAGAACATTACACTGAAATTTTTGCACCGTAGGGGTATTTGTCTGTATTACTTTGTATATATATATATATATATACATACACACACTCATTCCTTTCACTAAATTTATGAGAAATATAGTTGTTAACAAATGACTTTGACAATATTTACGTTAGTAACTTTAGATTGTGAAGAGGTTGTATTGTTGTTATGCATTGTTTGTTTCGGAATAATATTTATAAGTTTAACCTGACAAAGAAACGTCACTTCCGGCATATTACATGCCCTAGTATGTTAGTTTTCGTTTGAACTTCGAAAGTTCGGGCTACTTGAATTCCTTTTATCACGGTTTTCTCTTTTCGAAGACGAATTACTTATTAATGTATCTAGGCTGTTGCGTTTATTATCATGTAGCCATTATTGTACATCCAAAATGAGTGAGCGTGTTAGACTCAGCATAATGACAAGTTTTTTCTTCTAGTAGGCAACAGTCCATAACAAATAAGGATCTTTGAAGGTATATTATATGCCCTTGGCAGCATTATCACCACGAAAACTATATCTTTGGTAGACGGCATCCACTTTGCCCGTTTAAAGGCTCTTGCTTTAATTGGAAATCAATGTTTTATTTTCTCCGTCTATTATCAATAATTAATATCATTTTGTCATGGAAATTTCAGATGTAAATTTACCAAGTAGGGACCATCTTGACGACTACACACTGACAATCAATGTTATCGTTTGATTTCATACCGTGCTTCTAATGTGTTCATCATTTCTTTTAAAATCAATCGCTGTACAGACAATTAATACATATTAAGCAGACAATGGAAGCTTATTTGTGCTAGAAAGAACACTCAGAAAAGATAGGAGACTGGTTTCTTGGAGAACGATAAGCGCATAGCAACCAGTCTAAAAGAGCACGCATTTGTTATTGTGATCAGACTGATTTGGAACTTAGAGGGTTAATTTGACAAAAGCAGATTCTAAAAATAATTGTTTGAAGGCAGTCATTTTGAAACATGATCTAGCTTTGTTTTTCTTCGAAGCGATTCTTTGATGGTCTATTTATTAACGTAAATAAACACAAAAGGAATTATTTGTACTCCGAAGCCGCATGGATCGGTGCCAAAACAATCTGTTCCACATAAAATGATTTATTGGGCGAGAAATAGGCCAGCAAAGCAGCAGATTGATTCCGAACACGAAATGCCAAATTAAACAACTTTACAATTCCTAATTGGGCGAAAATATCCGCCATGAAGTCATGCAAATCATCAGAACTGGATATCACTGAGATTCTTCATACGATTTTAGGTTCAAATATGTTTGTACAATGAAAGGGACACATACACCGTCTGCTCTTAGATCATGTTAAAAACCAGCATCTGAATATCCGGCTTCAGGTACCTTTGTCTGTTGTCAGCTTTGATTCAAGAGGAGGAAGTGAGAAAAAATTTGAGTCTATCGTTCATTTATATTTATTCAACAATCAGTTATTCTTCGCTGTGCAAATCTGTTATTTTTTCAACAATTTTAGTCCCTGCCTCTTTGTATTCAAATAAAATATTATTACTTATTTTGTAAAAAAAAATAAAAATAGACGAACTCTGTTGTTGTTTGCTAGTGCATGTATATCTTTTTGTTTAACATTCTGTATCGAACTTAAGTAGAACCTTAACTCCGCGTCTCGTCTGTGAACTGCGTTACTATGACGCAATTTTCTGCTTAAGCGAGGCAAGAAGCTATAGAATACCAGGATACAAATAATAGGTATATACTAGTATTCTACCAAAGTCTGTGTTGAATGCAACAATTAATGTAGAAGATAGGTGACTTTCAAAACCTCTAACACAGAATCTTAATCATTGACATCGCCGATGCTCCCGTCGCAGGCAAGACAGGCAATCCCGGCAAATCAGGATGCAATCTCTTCAGGCATAAAGTAGTATTATCCCAAAGTTTCAGTGAAAACAGTGACAAATGTAGAAGATACATGACTTTCAAGAACGTCTAAAACAAACAATAATTTTATAGACAATATATTTAGTTCCAAAAATGCTGTGTAAACACGTATTGTACTGAATGACTAGTGTATTAATTTATAATAAATATTAGTTTCTAATTGGTACCCTAGTTGATAGGTATTGTCACAAATTAGAACAATATTGATGGAATGCAATCGCTGAGCTCACGATTTACATGTTTGTTAAATCTGGTGGTTCATTGTTATTTCAAATTAAATTTTTTAGGCTTTTATCGTATCTGGTTTTCATTTTGTCAGTCCACAAGTTTCTAGCAACTGATTGTGTTGATGTTAGTTACAATAAATCAGACATTATTAACAGCCACATAGAATACTCAGTGTTAATTAAAGGATCAAAGAGGCGTATGAACTTGATTATATTCATTTACCTCCAGTCATATCTTCAGTTTCAATAATTTACGTAGACCAAGGATAATGATTATATGCCACACAGAATAGTAGTAGGGTTTTTCAATGACAACATAATGTAACTATAAGTTACATCTAAAGAGACTTCACTTTATTCAAATTCCGAAATATGTATTACTTTAATATGCTAATTTTGGGCTAGTTTCCTTTCTTTGTTTTGTTATGGCCTTACCATCTCATTTTCATAATATTCATTTTTGCATTCTACTCCAACTCCTTTAACTGATTTATGACATTCACACCAATCCAGGTCCTCAGTTAAAGACATCAGCATCATATAGTCCTAATACAAACACGTCAATTTAAAAGCAAAGTATATTCATTTACAATTGAAACATTCGAAATATCAGGTATAAAATGCCCTTTGTTCAATGTTTATCTGAAGAATTGAATATTCTGCGTTTTACTGAAATAAGAAGATTCTCGTCAAAATGAAAACAGAGCTATTAGTGGATTTCAAGAACCTTTCAATTGCTGAAACTATATGCATAGAAATTAAGATCAAAGGAAATAATTTTACTAATTTGTGTTGTATACAGAACACCCTAATGTAGAAACGACTTTTGAACTTCACTTTAAAACTGTATAGAATCTACTCTCGATTTAGGCTTCC
Source organism: Margaritifera margaritifera (assembly GCA_029931535.1). Lineage (NCBI taxonomy): Eukaryota > Metazoa > Mollusca > Bivalvia > Unionida > Margaritiferidae > Margaritifera > Margaritifera margaritifera. The sequence continues at coordinate 179,274 of JAQPZY010000927.1, read as the reverse complement.
CCGCCATTAAAACAGGTGACTTAAATGCTGACTTGATATCGAATGCACCCAGCTCTCCATTACATGATCTCGTTCAACTATATGGTTTCTCAAATTTTATATCCGAACCAACACGGAACACGCAAACTAACGAGTTCCTGCTTGATCCAGTACTCAACAAATAATGTCGATATGCTAGACTGTGGTGCTTATGGTACTAAAAGTAGTTGATTAAAATGGTTCACTAGCTGTCTTCACAACAGGAAACAGGGTGTTTGTATCAATAGTGTACTTTCAGAAACAAAATCTACTACTACTGGTGTCCGTCAAGGGTCTGTAATAGCGCCACTCTTATTTTTTTTTTACATTAATGACATTGCTGATAACTTTGTTTGTCTAACAAGACTTTATGCTGATGATTTATTGCTTAGCTATAGTAGCAACTCAGGAATTTACATCGAACAAATGTTACATAAAAATCAGCTTCAGCTTTGGTTATAAGCATAACCCCGAAAAAATCTCCTGCTTGTTTTTCCTTCCTTCCATAACAATCCTGTTATTCCTAAATTGTTGATGAATAATACAGAAATTAATTTTGTCGATTATTACAGACATCTTAGTAACTATAGGATCTAAATGTAAATGGACGGAACACGTTAACAATTTGGTTAAAACAGCCAATAACCCATGCGCCGCAAAGAAAAATATACACTGTCTAGATTAATTCTAAATAAACAATATTTTACGTTCTTTCGGCCAACGATGGAGTATGGATGAGAAGCCTGGGACAATTTATCCGAACATGACTCTGCAAAGTTAGAGATGATTCAGTTAGAATCAGGAAAAATTGTTACTGCGTTACCAATCTATGTGAACAGAAACAGCCTTTACTGTGAGGCAGGATGGGAACCTTTGACCTAAGAAGAATAATGTTAAAACTTTCTCTATTCTATAAAATAGTGAACAATATGGTAATGTATCTGATAATTCCCTCTGAGACAGAGATTTGTTTACTCTTATCCCATGCAGGCTTCAACTTTTCTCGCAATCTTATTATCCAGGTACAATTGGATGTTGGATGTTGGAACTCCATTCCATCCAAAAGCCGCGAATCTCCGTCCTTGAATGCCTTCAAAAATTGTAAAAAAGAGAGGTTGATAAAGTGTTGAATCATTACATCAGAATCAGAGGTATTGAAAGCTCAATATTATTATTACCAAGATAAAATACAATTGCAGGAAGATGAAAGTCGATTTATTCTTAGTAAACATAGCAAATGACCGGTCTTCTTCTTATGATTTCGAGTATTAACACGCAAAAAATTTTTTCTTTGAATGCCCTATTTACTAGCAACAAAGAATTCAATCTTTCCGATATACTAGGCTATATCTTCCTCTTGCTGTTTTGAAACTTTGAAGCAGATGCAAAGAATATTCATCCAATGATAATGAATTTATCTGGAAGAAAACTTAGATTGGTATCATCGAAAGCAATTTATTTTGAATATCACTGCGATTTATCTTTCTCCTCTTCAGTTCTTTTTATTTCGCTTTTTATTTTCTCATAATATTAATTTCTTGTGTTTATTTCTGTCTTCTCTTCCTCCTTATAAACACGTTCTTTTATTCTTCTTTCGATTCAAAATATTGTGTCATTATTTTGAAGTCACTTTCTCTAATCACGATATCGCATCCAAGTACATGCCTTTACTGATGTAGTTTAACATGCCTTGTGCCTTTGGATGTTTTTTCCTAACTACTATGTAAGGGAGATGATTCTCAATAAGTTACTCCAATCCCATTGCTAATTTGCATTCTGACACTAAAATTGCTGAAACGAAACGAAAGGATCCAAGAGGGGTTTGAATATTGTCATATTTATTGCAAGTTGTCCATAAAAAAATCACCCCACCTCAGCACATATTGCATAATCCCTTGAGTAAAGATGATAAAGTACTCGCAAAATTGTATCATTTTATTAGTTTTTTTTTACAAAAGTCCTCTATTAATCAACGGCATACTTACTGAATCAATAGTTTAATTTTGCCTGCGACATATTGGCTGGCCAGCTAACACATGTTGGCATGCAGTTAAGGGTTATCATTCCTGATAACAGGTGTTTAATTAACCTGTTTATCTTTGTCCAGTTTATCAATCAATCGTCGAGTAGAAACCAGGAAGCTAAGAAAGCTTTGGCGCAATATGACACGTCATGTTAAGTGTTATACTTCGTAACATCATGCAGATTTGAGATGCAGATGATTCCTTTCAGTTCCAACAACCATTTGCTTTGCATCCAAGTTGGGTACATTATAGGCGATAGCTGAAAGACATATACGAGGTATATCTGGGAATATTACTAAATTATGAGTACATTAAATTAATGGATTTTCTTAAGTCCGTGCCAATAGTCAAGAATGCTTACATTAGGCTTGCGGCAGCTTTTCAGATTAAAAGAGCTTTCAATTTGTCCCTACCTAAAGTACAACAAAAGCTAAGCGGTATAAATGAATTCACCAGGGTCTAAAATTAAGAAAATGATATGTCAGCCAATAATACATGATTAGCATTTAAGACACTTACGGTATATTTACCATATGTACGCCAACAGTCTATATTTATAGTATATATATATGTACACCAACAGTAGTATATTTATAGTATATATGTACACCAACAGTCTATATTTATCGCATATAAAGAATACATAGAATAAAGGGCTTATGATTTGTCCAAATTTAACTCAACCAGGGGAGATCATATATAGCTGATACGATGAAATGCTTGTGTAGAACATATATCACAAGGCAAATAAAAAGAAATGCGGATACAATCACAAACACAGACACACACACACACACACATACACACACAAACACGCGTTAGTGCCTTGTCTGAATTAGAGATGGAAGTCATTGAAGTGAAAGTAGAGGGGCTTTTTAGCAGATGATCTTGATTTATTCAACAATATACCAGTATATAAAGCTATTGTAAGGGGACTTCTTTTACCCTAATGAACATCTAACTGGTATTTTCCACTTTTGAAACACAATGGACAAGAGGATTGCATTTTTTAATTTCTTTGTTATAAAATTCAGTGTGTTTAAATTTGTCAAAATATATCAAGTTTAACATTCAAAGGAAATGTAGATAAAGCAAAGATCAAAGGCAATTGATTCATTCTCTGTTTCTAACATTATGTCTTTTAATATTCAAGAAGCGTCTGGCAATATTAATTGTTTTGATCACATTAAATAAAGATAACATATTCTGTTATCAATAAAGAGTATCAGACATCCAAAATGAACTGCTTCTGATCAGAAGTGTCTTTTTTTAGCAGTATACTGTAACGCACTTGCAACTCTCAGCACATGGAAACCATAACGATAAACACTAATGCCCTTGATTATAAAACATATAGGTAAAGTTTATTACATTCAATGTCATTATAAAACATATAGGTAAAGTTTATTACATTCAATGTCAGTATAAAACATATAGGTAAAGTTTATTACATTCAATGTAATTATAAAACATATAGGTAAAGTTTATTACATTCAATGTAATTATAAAACATATGGGTAAAGTTTATTACATTCAATGTCAGTATAAAACATATGGGTAAAGTTTATTATATCCCTTCCAAAAAATACAGGCTTCATCTGAACCTACTTCAGCCTGTGCCATTCATGCTAATTGGAACTTGCAACTGTCAAGTTTCCAATGTACTTGTTGGTGTAGCTATAAAATCCCTTAAGTTAATAAAAGAAATTGCAATTTTTCTTCCTTTAGTCCCCTTACAGTTCGATGGCAAAACATCTTGCCACGGTGTTGACCCTATCTCATACATCCAATATTGCCAGGCTACAAGGTAGCTGTCACGAATCTTTCTCATGTATCTGATATATATTAAAGCTATGTAGTTACCAATTCCAGGCAGAGAGGATATATTTTAACATTCTTTCAGACAATGCAGGCCAGGAAAAAAAGTACCCCCACCCTCACCCACCCACGCCCACACACACACACTTGTCGCAATCTCATTAAATATGATGCATATTTGATCGCGGTTTCTTCGTCATGCATGCATTTATGTGTCTAATGCAATACTCCGACAAGAAAAATAATACAACGCAGAACTAGTGTACCCGTATCACCAGTTTGAAGGACATAATGTGTGTAGTCAGCAGATGCATATATTGAGAGGGAGACCATCCGGTATCAGCTTCTTCTTTGGTGGAACAGGTATGTATGATGTCTTTCACCTAAGTACGTTTTCTCTCTGACAGCTTCTCTGATGTGACATTTCATGTTATAAATCCTATTCCTGAATATGTGCTACCAGGTAGGAAGGCAAAAAGGTTAAAGACGACTTGCTAATTAAACTGTTGCGAAGCCTCCTATAGTTCGGTGCTACATGTTGCACCGATATCAGACGTTTAGCAGATTCACAATTACCAGTTCAGCGATAACTCCCAGTATTTTATTGAAATCTTCAATATATGCAGCTAACTCAAGACAATTCTAACTCAAAAGGGTAACAATTCCTTTTAAATTCTCTGAGCACATTTCCTCAGGGAGAAACTTGTTACTGCATTTTGACTTATGACAGGATTGCACACATTGAATTCTGAGCGAGGGAAAGGAATTCATTGAAATGCACAATTAAACATTCCACATATCACGATGCTGATCAACCATTCCGAATGTATACACAAGGAAAATGCACGTGTTAATTGAAATAGAAACTTATCTAACGGAAATATTTTAATTGTTATTCAAAAGGGGTTGATTTTTGTCCTTCCTTCGTAGAAGCAGAATAACGCAAAACTCATGAGATTGCACAAAAGGCAGCTGCATCATTTAATATTTCGAGTTGCAGCATATAGTAATTACTTATGCACATGGCAGTGGCGTGATTTCTTTTTCTGCATAATAATTATTGAATAACAATAAAAATGTAAAATATCTACTAGATGACGGGTTTTTGTCCATGTACAGGATTTAAAGAAAAAATAGGAAGGACCGAAATACGTTGCCATGGAAATACTACGCTTCATAAAACACCAAACTGATTAAGTTTATCTGTACACAAAGCTGCTAAAATTTTAGACATCAAAATTAACCAATGAATTACATTTGGTAGTTTTTGCCTGTGCAAATTATAACAATTGGTCCATGGATTATGATAGCTCAAGGTGATTTTCAAGGCGAAACGCAATATACATGTTTAAATGCGTGTAGGTGTACACACTAGAGAAAGACTGACAAGTGTGATGCTCCAGGTTTATTGTGTCAGGTACTCAGCAAGTTGTTAGGAACGATAATAGTACACTTACATTACTCATAGTGATGGGACCAGCACCATGCTTCGTGGCAAAAATGCAAAGCGTTTTAATGTCAACAATCATTAAAGGTGAGCTCTGAATAGGAAAATACAGTTTCAGGGAGGCTTTACCTCTCTGAACAATGGTTTTTTATCTTTGAGATGAAGACCTAAGCAATATCTTTGAGGTACTATATCCCAGTGTAGTGGTATTAGTTAATCTTAGTGACTTTTGGCGTGTAATTTTTAATGTCCTGATGAGGCCTTGGTATCACTATCTGACTGCTGGGGAGCATAAAAGCTAATCCAACATTTCGAATTTGTTCCGAATACCAGGATAGAACTGAAAAGAGATAGCGCATGCTTCTTTAATCTCACAGATCATAAGATGAAGGTAAATGAAGCGAAAAGTACTCGATATGGAGATTTGACCATGAAATGAAATGTGCACGCATAGGAAAATGAAAATGATACATAGTGACACTCGGAAATGTGAAATAGTGACAATGTTATTAAGTGACTATTTATCTTCAAAATATATGAGGTTTTCAGAAGTATATTGCTATAGCATCCTCAACAATTTGTAGATTAAATTTAGGAACACCAGCTATTATAAAATTTACGACAGTGGGGGATGGGATGTTTAATCATTTGCGCAACATTTAGTACATAACAGTACTCTGGGAGGTGGATAGCCAATCAGTAAACTAGAATCAAGCTAATTCAATATGTATATAACATTTCTGTATATTAAAAGTGCATACCGCTTCCCTAATCTGTGCCTGTAAGGTCACATATAAGTACACCTAAATCATATAGTCGCAACCAAATTTAAAGATAGATACAATTCTAATGCCATGCATTCTAAATAAAAAAGAACATTTCTTCCTGTTGGACATGAAACTGTGTACTTATTAAGATGAACTGTCGAAGGTTAATTCAAAATAATTTTGTTGAACATTTCTGACGTAAATTTAACAGTAGCCGTCAAGAATTATTAAGAAAAATGGTTCATACTGTAACACGCACAGGGGTTCCTCTACCGAGCAAATCAAACACCTGCGTGAGGTTGGGTTGGAAGTCCCTTGTTTTCCCCTATTTCCAAGGACTCCCGACAACATTCGTTGTTAACTGGAAGTTCTCGTAACGCGCCAAGACTAGAAACAATTTTTCTCTAATCAATAAATGAATGACCACAATGTCACAGCTATAACTTCACAATTGCATGGCTTTTCCTTATTAGCATGCCGTGGCATGAAGCACATAACACAATTCAAACACCCAATGCAGGGAATTATTTTCCGATTCCATCCCTGGGTCGATAAAAACAACAGTCTGAACCACGTTTCGCACGTGCACTTCCACCAACTGCTACAATGAAAGGCATCTCCAAACAAAGGGATGACCTCTTCCCAATTATTCCATGGCACAAAACAGTAGTTCTTGTCACGAATATCTCCCACCGAAAGGCACAATCAATCAACACCTCTGAATATGATAGGAACGACTTGGCGCCATGACCACTTATGCTAGTCTGACCCCATCTCATACTACGAAACCAATCCATGCCATTGCAAAGTCTCTTAAAAACTGTAAGTATGACGTCTGTTCCTAGAAATTGGCTAATTACTCGGTCTGGGAAATAGTTTCCCAACACCGACTTCCCATAATCAAACAACTAATCACTAAAATCTAACGAAACCTATAAATGGAGACGTAAATACAAATTGAACATACCCAAATTTATTACAATACTATTGTCATATCAGCTTCTGCCACAATGTCTCAACCAAAAAAAGCAATAAAAAGGAATGTATTTTATGTTTCACATGCTTCAGTTTCTTGTTTGTCTAGATGTAAGTTGATAAGGCACATGCAATAATACATTTCATAGTTTTGCACATGTTTCTTTTCACATATCACATTCTGTCACTGTTATAATGCTTAGTAATTTGTTGTTTTTGTTGGTATAAAGGCACTTTTAACACATTATAGGTTATATCATGCCGAGGAAATAGGAGTTAAGAAGCGGTGGATCCGGGCTGGCCTTGACGGGTATCGAACACACGACCCTTCGATTACGAGCCCGACGCTCAAGCAACTAAGCTACCGCGGCTTAGTAAAAAAGACACAGTGGACTGTACAATAGATTCTTCATCTCCATCTTCTCATTAAGTACCATGTAATTGTGTTGATACTAGTAAACATTAGTTGTAAGCTATATAAGCAGATATTAGTTACTAGTATGTAACACCATCATCGTTGCAGAATTTAACTCCAGCAATTTGTAAAATAAAAACAGTGTAAATGACCCTCTGACACAAAATCAACTTGAACGATGTTTCCATGCATTTTGAATAAAGGCTGCCACTGTGACTTGTAAGGGACAGAATATTGAAAATGAAGATGTGAGAAGTGAGTAGCAATGCCAGATATCTCATTCAGCTTCACTGATGCAATTGAAATGATGCCAAGCTGTAAATATATCACATTTTCAATAAATTAAAATTTTCAATAAAGCGTTCAAAAAAATCTAATTTTTTTTTCTTCTTCAAAATATCCAGTTGTACGATTTTGTAGTTTTGAATGACATACTCATCAAATGTGAGAGTTTTCAAATATGTGTTTTCAGTAGTATGCTAAAAACGAGAGATTTAAGAGGCATTTTCCCTTTTTTCAGAACCCCAATATACAGGCCACATATCACAATTTTGTTCCGTCTATGTTATGAGTAACATTCATTATTGTACAGTTGTTACTATTACTGATAGAATTTTGTAACTTTCTGCACGCACTAACTCACCTTAGTGCATGAACTCCTGAAAGTCTCATCATGGCTTGACTTGTTTGTTTTGTGTATTTATACGGAAACAGACCGACTCAAGGGAAGTAACAAAAGCGCCTAAATGAAAAGCAGTTAGGAGACCCTTTTCATATCACTGTGTTCGTTGCACAGCAAGTAATTTTAACACTCTATACAGTTTTGAAATACTTTGAAGTCTACACTTTTATTATCAACATACCTTGTAAAATTTCAAAATGAGTCAGCCGTGAAACACACATTTGAACTTGGTACTATTTTTTCGGAATATCTTCCTTATTTTGGTCAACCTCGAGGGGAGCTAACTGTGGTCTGAAGCCTTCTTTTCCAGGGAAAATTATAAACTTATTAATACCTTAGCTATGTTGGATGTAGTTGCTTTCCGATAAAAGACCAATTTAATGTTGCAATTTCAAGGAGAGAGGGTGAAGAACATATGATAGATCTTACACTGAATTGGGTATTTTGTATATAAATTTATAGGAACGTAATTAAAAAAATTTCGGGGATACTTTTAACTAATTTTTTATTTTGAGTGGCAAGCCACAGTCAACGACATACACTTCAGCTCTCCTAAAACTACTAGTTGTACACCTACCCTATGAGTGAATTATGCAATAGCATAATGTGAATATTTGCAATTTATCACGATTGATGAAATTTCAGATGAACATTACCGATTACAAAATGTTTCCATTATTGATCACATAGACACAACCTATGAAAGGTGTTTATTTAATACGTTCCAGTTGTAATCAGCTATGATATTGTAACTGAAAAAGATAGTATTATGCGGGCATCATTATCATGTGTGCGATACACTCGAGAATAAAAAGCAAATGTGGACCCTAGTAGAAACCTGTTTCACTAATTATATTTGCTTTTAACAGCATTGCAATTTTTTAATTTTTTTTTTCTTAATTTATTTTTTTCTTAATTGTCATTTACAGAAATTGTACTCAATGCAAAATGGACACAAATACACGTGTACACCATTACTTGTACTACTCCAAGTCAAGCTGCCCGCTCGAGGTCACATAACTCTGAGTATAGTTTGACGTATGTGTGAGTCAACCTGTGATCGGTTCGCTTTACGATTCGAGGATAGTTTTACTCGTCTATATATCATTCAAGTCGGGCTTCAGTGTTTGTCAGTTACGGCAAAAAAAAAAAAAAACGTTGGGGTAGATTTGACTTTACGATACCAAAAGTGACTGCGTTATGGTTACGTGTCATAGAAGAGAAAATTGTACCTGAGATTGTCAAGGCCAACTGAATGAAATTAAAAAGCACCCATAAATAGTTAATATTTATCGAAAGTAAATATTTAGAATTAATTAGTGAGTGAATTATTTAACATACTTTTCCGCATGATGGAAGTTAAGCCTTTCCCTTTTTAAGAGAACGAGTGAAAATGGTGTAAACATATGCATTCGTTCATCCATTTGTATCAGCTTCTTGTAAAACAAACTCCTCCAATTTATTGTAAAAACGTGATGCAACAGCAGGGATACAATTTGAATTCTATTCAATAAGTAGAGATAAAAAAGTACATTTACAGTTTTTTAATACTGTTGCATTTTACTTCTTTAATTTTTTTTATGACTTCCAGAAAAAAACTACATGCACTAAAACTGACAATTTGTCCAATGACATGAAGCGGGAGATATTATCATATGATACAGTGTCTTCTCTAATAAAAAATGTGTTAAGTATTCCACAGTCCAAAAAAGTTTTGTGTGTTTTTAAATATGCGCTTTCTGGTGTTCCAATAAGAGAGTTTGTTAGTTTTGGGTAAAAACTATAAGTGTTTAGTACCGATCGTAAATTGCAAGGGAAAGAAGCGTTTAGTCAATACAAATTTGAGAGTGGAGTTGTAGAAGTAATATCTCTTTAGTGACGCGGATAATAAGCAACAAATGTGCTTTCTTAGGTCTTACAAACATGATATGTACACCATCAAGTTGCAAAAATAAGGACAGCACCTTTTGGGTAGCATTAATAATTGAGATGGCTTAAATCAATTAAATAAAATGGCTGATGTTTCAAATTTCAAGAAGTTATGTTTCGATGTTGCATGTCTAATATGAACGTAAGAGATATCACTCAGAATTTTAAATGGTCGTTATTTCGAACGTGTTCGCAGAACTTGATCAGGACAAAAATGTACGTGTTAAAAAAACTAGAGTACCAAGAAACACGTACAGCAAAATCACGAAGGAGTTTGATGTTCCATCACCATTTAGGTAGCAAAAATCGAAGCGAAATGTTAAGAAAAAAAGTTATCAGTAACTGGAAATGAAGAGGTTAGTCAGTGGGTAGCTCAGGAACTGAACGATCAAGCGCTAAATGTACTTATCAAGCATTTAAGAAGAAAAAAGGATGGTTCAGTTCCTACCACAGTATCTAGCACAGTACTTGAATCGGATCAACCACCGTACAATACTGGAGGAGGCTATTTAGCTGAATATTTGTATACTGACATTCACTGATGCTGACAAAAATCATAGATATAATTGAAAATATAATGAATATTCTAGTATAAATAGGATGACCGAGTTAGTAAAATTTTCTAGCGAAAATAACGTATTGCACACACTGAAGGAAAAGGCCTGGATTTAAAGGAATTCATTTCCTCCATCCCCTGTACCAAATTACAATCCTAAGTGACGATAGCTTACCAAGCATCATTCTACAAATATAGTTGCAACATTTTATGTGATATATTGCACCCGTCATTTGTTGAAATAGATGTAACTAGATAATAAAATTGAAGAACATCGACAACAAATGAAACAGATTTTATCATATGATCCAAACATCGTACAGATACCGGTTGAAACTTGCAAGCAACCAGAAACACTTAGCAAACCTACCAATGAAAGGCATCGTAGAAGGATTTTACGATATACCAGAAGCTACATAGAAAAGAACAAGTTGTTACTGCCAGAGCAAACATTTGGTATCTGAAAATAATTCTGTCTTTGGCCAGGCAAATCAACCACATGGAGTAAAGAATTGTATATAGCTCAGGTACTGCGTCATCTATCAACCACATGGAGTAAAGAATTGTATATAGCTCAGGTACTGCGTCATCTATCAACCACATGGAGTAAAGAATTGTATATAGCTCAGGTACTGCGTCATCTATCAACCACATGAAGTAAAGAATTGTATATAGCTCAGGTACTGCGTCATCTATCAACCACATGGAGTAAAGAATTGTATATAGGTCAGGTACTGCGTCATCTATCATTCATCACATACTAAATATGGCTTTTACTTGAATATTAGGTTACTTTAGTCCTTTTCAAAGATTAGTCTAATTTTGTACCTCACATTTTAGTGGCAATTTGTTAATAATAAAAACAATTAATTGTGGTTAAAGTGTAACGTTTAGTGACTTTTTGCTTAAATAAATACCAAAGGATTCTCCAAATTGTCCTCACTCATCTATGGATAAGTGAAATTTAGCTATGCATGTTATAAGCAAGCACCCTGATAGGTTCAAGGAGTTCAGTATTTTGATGACCACAATTAGAGCTGTTCCATCGTTATGGAAACAGAAAAAAAAACAAGAACAGAAAATTCAGCTAATGTAGATGACAAATGTTGTTGAGGAAAGTTTATCAAAAGCAGAAAAAAAAGAGTATCGACAGAGAAAGCGTAAATCTGCTTTTGAGTGAGTTAAGAAGATTTAAATGAAAGGATGGAACTTTTGAATGAAAAGATTGACGGTTTAATGTTAGATGAAATAAATGATACAGAGTTAGATGAGGATGTTGAGGAGTTGGGAAATAAACTGTTTAACGAGGACAAACACATCATGAGGAGAATAGAGGATCGATTTAAATCTTTGTCTTGGTCTAGCTACGTCGCAGTTATCTTGTCTGCTAATTTGGTCATCAAGTGTCCAGTGCCTAAACAAAAAACAGTTAATGTAGTACATGAATCATTACCTGGACCAGGTCCTGCTGCAGTATATGAACCTATCAAACCAAAAGTAACCGTTTCACATGAACAGTACTATAACTGTACCTCTGAAATATTGTAATCTGTCTGTTGTATATAATGGCGGATTCTGGATTTGTTCTTTTGAGTCAATAATTTTTCGTTCATTGTTTATAGTTTTTCATTTTTGTCATTCTACATTTTTGTTAGTTGAATTTAGTATGTTTACCATTTAGTATTTCAAAAGTAATTTCTTTTAACTTTTGACATAGTAACCTATTTTAGTTCAATAGGTCAATTTTGATAAAAACATCATGTGGTCTTGAAATCAATTTATATAGAACACCAATAAAATCAAATAATAAAACAGGTTATGGGATAATAGTTCGTTCCAGGTAGAAATCGAACCCGTTTGTGTGGGTATATATAGTTGATATACATAGGTAAGAGTTTATAGATGACATTCAATGCCAAAGTACACGCAATTATTTTTTTGTTTTTTTAATTTTCGTGTCTGTCGATCAATTTACATTTGATTAGACAATTCAGATATTTATACTTTGTAATTTATTGAAAATAAAAAAAATTAAAATAAAATCTTGTAAATGTACACGACTTGACAGCTTACATAATCGATTTTTTCGGTCTCGAATAATTTTCAAACTATTCTCCTATCACGTTTTTGTGTCAGTTTTTTCTATTCAAGTTTGATTATACTGACAATTTACGTACCGTATATACGAACTCGCTTATAATCCGAGTTCAACTGCAAACTGCACAGACCCAGAATTGCCGTTGTATAATGCGCCGGCAAATATTGGTGTATGCAGTTTGATAGGAGTAATCAGTAGAACAAACAACATGGACCCTAATCTGCCATCGCATTATGCAGAGGCAGATCATGGTCCATGTTGTTTGCAGTTTGACTCAACTTATAAGCGAATATATGCGGTAATGCTAATTCTTTCTTAAACTTTGCATTTAAAAACTTTCCAGTTATGAAACAGGATTCCAAATCTCCTAATTACTCACTGGCAATTTGAATTGCAGTTTACCGATAAGGTGACAAAGATGTTGCAAATAAATGCTTTAAGAGGTAAAGATGTGTGATATGAATTTACAGAGCATTTATCTTAAACTATCAATAGAATGCCCATAAATAATGAAACTGTTTTCGCAGAAAGAACTTTATTAGCTTTCATTCTGTGTAAATTTTCGATTGATTTATCTAACACAATGACTGCTTATTATGATACAATGTCTCCCAAAGCAGATGCTGGTGCCATGTGCACGTACCAAATTATTGCCTACGCTTTCTAAGACATGCCACCTGACTGGAAAATTAAACTTGAAAGTTAATTAATTTCTGTGTGGTGGGTTTCATTTGTACTACTTGTGACCCTTTAATTTTACCTGTATGACAATTAATTAATCTGGAATGACGTCAATGTATCCAGTAATAATATATTATGTATTGTCCAAAAGATCTTTCGTAAATATTGCCCGTTGCAATACAAGGGCTGATAAATTTAGGAATTCAAAGTGGAAAACGATTGCAATTGTATTTCGATCGAGAGAAATAAACACGGTTTCTTAGCATCACGAAGAAGTAAATTCGGTCAGGAAGGGACTCATATATTAGTCGCAAACTGTATAGGTCGTATTAAAACCAGTACAACGTAAGCTAGTAACAATGGTAGGTGGTCTATGATTTGACAATGATTGAAGAAGATAATTACAATGTAATGTCAATCAATCAATCAATCAATCAATCAATCAATCAATCAATCAATCAATCGATAATACAATAATAAAGAATATATACAAATTTGTAAGGACAATTGATACTAGGCAGCCTTCCAAATTTATCTTCTGTATCAATAAACCATAACTTGCAGAAACGGATAATATTCAAGTGCTATTGTTTTAATAAGAGAGTTGGTAGCTGGCTGGTCCGATATGAAGAGCAAATTTTAAAATAAGACTCTAAGCAGCAGATGAAATAGAAGATGGAACATACAATATGCAATTTCTTCAAGGTTGAAAATGGAACTATCTTTAAAACTGTCGATTTCTCATTCCTTATTCATCATAGCAAGTCAATTGTCAATCCATATTGGCCTTGAATTGATTAGTGAAACATTGAGATGCTATTTAAAGCATCGCCCAAAGGGAGATTATTCCCATTCACTAATGCATTTCAAGATACGCCGATAGTTTATTTAATAATTCAGCTGAAAAATGACAAAACAACAGCATAGGTTGATTGTAATTCTTTCAATGCTGCTGTTCAGAGTATGATAGCCAACTAGAATGACAATTCACGAGGAATTAATTCATGCCCCATAAGGCAAATATAAAAAAAAAAAGAAAAAAAAAAAAAGATCGATGTGAAGGTAAGGCACGTACCCACAAGGCATAAAGTACTTTCAGAAAATGACATTCCCACCCATGGTTTAGTCAGTGTCAGCTTAGGAATTGAAAGAAACACGACAATATAAATTGAAGATCGATAAATCGTTAAATAAAAATGATTTTCCACCTGTCATGTTTTATGATGTTTTACATCAACAAAAATAAATAAAATAATGATGTAACTACTGAATTTACATTTGCATTCCAGAGACATTACATATATACACACACATATATATATATATATATATATATATATATATATATATATATATATATATATATATATATATATCTATATATATATATATAGATACACACACACCCACACACAAATATATATATATATATATATATATATATATATATATATATATATATATATATATATATATAGAGATAGAGAGAGAGAGAGAGATCAAATGGGTAATGATTTAATATTGAATTTATAAAACGAGTTAACTAATTTCTAGCTTTTGCTCGCCAAGGCTCGCAAAAGCTGGAAATTATTTGACGAGTTTCATAAATTCAATATGAAATCATAACTCATTTAAGATTCTGTTCATCACATAGTCTTTATTTAGAGTGGAAAGAGTCTAGAGAGAAAGAAGAACAAATTATTTTCGTTATTTCTTTTAGTTCTGGCTTAGACGCTTCACCTTCAATTCTTGCGCGTGAAAAATAGTCCCAGACGTGAGTGGAAGCAATATTGTGTCAAATTCGATAAAAAATAACATTTAAAAGAAGATTTATCTTTACAACTTACAATTCAAAAAGCAAATGTCCTTCCAAGCTATAGAACATTTCACACGGACAAGATCATTTTTCAACACTGGATCGCCGATGGAAATTCCTGTGTGATGTCACATAGTTCACTCGTTCAGGTCAACTGGAGCAGTTGTGGCACCATATACATGGATTTCAATGAGATTGTTTACAAAGTTTCCACCGAAAGTGTGTCCATTCCATCAAGGGCATTCACCACAGATGCAGTATTGGATATGGCAGAAGAAATAGCATTCCAGTCTTGGATATTTGCCTAAAGGGATGATTACTGGATGCAGAAATTGTACTAAATCTAGAAGTGTTGCAATGGAGGATATACGCCGGTGCTGATTTGTATTCATATGGCTCTCACGGAATTTACATATTTAATGTTTTTGTGACCGAATATTTTTATTATTTGATTTGGAAGAATATTTTTGTTGGATAACCTTTTTTTGTCAGTTGAGAGACAAGCAGTTGTCGACATTCTCTTCATAAGTGAGGTTTGTTTATTTACTCCTATAGACTGACATTTAACCATGCTTGTCCTAGGGGTGGGGTGGTAAGATCTATACTGCGTCTTAGCAGTAATGTAAAGGTAGCAGTCTGCATTACATTAGGCTGCCAGGAGTTTCTCTGCAAAGACTCGGCATGTTCGTGCTGGACAGCGTGATGGATTTTCTCGGTTCTCCGACATTTTCCGTTTAACTATACGAATGTTTACTCGTGTTGTAGTTTTTTTTGTGGCATTCGGAGAATTCTTTGTAGTATAAAATGGCCATATTCCAACCTACCTAACCGTTACTGTTCGCTTTGGTGATAGTCGCCCGTTTTGTCCCAATGTCCATTCGGCTACCGATTGGAAAGACGGCTGCCAGATTATTGATAGCAATAGTAAAACAAACTGGCTCCAGAAGGCGGGGCAAGGCAAATTCCTACGGTCGCTCTATCAGTATATTGATACAATGTATAAAGCATCCCGTTTTATACTTTGTATATTGTATCAAAACACTGATACCTTTTCATAACATGACAATAGTAAAACTATATTGGCTGGATACAATTGCATAACATACTGTAAGGGGCATATATATATTTAGTGCATTTCCGTCCAATTGTTTTTTTGATTTTTTTGGTTAGCTCCGCGCTATGAAAGGTGCTGAATGATTTTGCCCGTCTTGCAAATGTGATTTTGTATATAAGAGTTGTATATTGCTGTAAAGAAGCTGTTTATATCTCGCCCTGTAAACAATGACGTAATTGACATAACAATGAGGTCAAATTATTTATTTTAAAAAATACTTTGACAGTATAATGTACAGTATTAACAGTATAATGTACCTACATGAATAACATCCATGACTATGATGCGGAAACGCTCGAAGCAATAAAGTATGAACTGATTTCCTGTTGATTAAAACATTTTTCTATACATGTACCGGCACATGGACATGTTAACTTTTTTCATTTTAAATGTATATTGCTTTGATTGTCATGTCCTTCTGAAGCTTTTGCTGTCTTTATGTATGTATGTATGTATGTATGTATGTATGTATGTATGTATGTATGTATGTATGTATGTATGTATGTATGTATGTATGTATGTATGTATGTATGTATGTATGTATGTATGTATGTATGTATGTATGTATGTATAGACAAACGTGACCTCTATATTCTATTTACCCATCCATCGATCTGACCAATGTGATCTCTCTCCTTCTCCTCTCTCTCTCTCGCTCAATATATATATATATATATATATATATATATATATATATATATATATATATATATATATATATTAGATTATCCCCTTGATTTTTTGTGTATTCAATTAGAGTGAAGTCCTTAGCTAAAGGGACGTATACGTAGCAGCCAGATGTATTCATTACATATATGTCGCCTGACAGATTTTTCAGATCAAAGCACAAAAACAACAATCAAGAAAAAAAAATTAAAAAGAGACGAATGATAACACTTAGACCAGAGTTGTATGTATGTATGTATGTATGTATGTATGTATGTATGTATGTATGTATGTATGTATGTATGTATGTATGCATGCATGCATGCATGCATGCATGCATGCATGCATGTATGTATGTATGTATGTATGTATGTATGTATGTATGTATGTATGTATGTATGTATGTATGTATGTATGTATGTATGTATGTATGTATGTATGTATGTATGTATGTACGTATGTCACATTTAATATCGTTCTTGAAATATGTGTTTAACAGTTAAATATGTTCTATTCAAAGACAGGCAAACCTTCGTTCTTTATCTTATATGCATTGAGATGCTTCAAGAAATTCTTTTAATCTGTTAAGAAAAATGTCACCTAATGTTCATGTACCTATCCATATTAGCTTAATGAAAGTGTCGAGAAACGTCCCTGAATTCTCATAAAAGATGAATATATCATTATATATAAAATAATTTTTGAAAAATTAACTCAAGTATCGATTAACTTCTCCACATCAATAAATGCAAAATATGTTAAGATAACTCGTATCGATTGCAATAATAAACAGAATACTCAAATCAATGTTTTTGAGATCCTTTCTGCGGAAGAAATATTTAACTCACTAACCTTGTACGAAGAATCTATCTTGTCACTTACTTCATGGACCCTTGCTTACCGACTAACTTGTTGTAGGGGGACATTTGTGATCCTTTATTGTTTGCAGTAAGAGTAACTCTAGGATGTCAATTAAAAAAAAAAAACAGACTCTGCTTCCGATTTGGAGTAACTTCGATCTCTGGCTCGTGGAAAGAATTAAGGTAGTTCCTTATTAAATGAATTACATCAAGTTTGTGATGACCCTCTCTCTTTGAATGAAGTGCTTGGTCACGGATTTTCTTGTAAGGAACTACTTACGGGTTCACTACAAATGTACATAATGACAATTTGTTTTCCTTTGAAGCCATTTTCCTGATCTCCATGTAGATGTGTTTGGTTAAATCAATTCATTACGGATAGAGATGAGAAAGCATTAAAAGACGGCATACCTTTAATGTGTTTTGAAACTATTAATTGAGGAGAGCATTAGGGCTCAGGCATCCCAGCTCAAATTACCCTTTCCATGCTACATCTAGATGAACAGGCATAATAGAGAACTATTGAATGTCTCGTCTGCAGATGTTTACGGCAGTGTTTCGGGTCTGGAAAGGAAGGTTGTACGGGTATCGTGCAGAGATTTAATTATAGGCAAGGAGTTTTCCACTTTATAACATGCATGGTGTCAACACAACTTACCCGCAATCTTCTCTGATTACATCAATCAAGTAATTTTACTACAGTTGGCTCCTTTGTGAGAATAGGCCAACATGGCAACTGGAAAATAACAGCATTTCACTCTTTCTTCTTTTTGCTTATATTTGCCCCATAGTGATTTATTAACAAGTTTAAAAACATGGACGAAATTTGTCTTATGTTTCAACAGGGTATCACTGACAGACGCTATTGTTTTTAATTTGACAGAAATGTATGATTGAATTTAAAAGAATAAGTTTCCTTCTGAAATAGGAATTATTTCTAGTGTACAATTTAATACGTTTCGATGTGTTTTAGATGTAGTTTGCCTTTGAATAGAGGAAAAACGTTAAGGATCAAAGAGGAATGTGAATTGGTCGGATTCCTTGCTTAGTATGATTTGTCATTAACATAGAAAATGTCTTTTTATTACTAAATAATTCTATTAAAGTTCTATATTTAAAGGACAAATTACACACCTATCTTTATTTCAACCATCTGCATAGCTCTATCACTAAGCTGGCTTTCACAATGGCCACAAATCTAAACCTAATGGAATGGCATGTTATTTACAGCTAATCATCGAAATATCTCCCATTGTTTCGACATAATGGTGCTACTTAGAGCGTGTGATAATCTTTTCCAAGTCGACTCAAGAAGTATGTAGTATAACGGAAACTCTAATCTTTGCCAAGTGGACTCAACATGTATGTAGTATAACGGAAACTCTAATCTTTGCCAAGTGGACTCAACATGTATGTAGTATAACGGAAACTCTAATCTTTTCCAATTCGACTCAAGAGGTATGTAGTATAACGGAAACTCTAATCTTTGCCAAGTCGACTCTACATGTATGTAATATAACGGAAACTCTAATCTTTGCCAAGACGACTCTACATGTATGTAATATAACGGAAACTCTAATCTTTGCCAAGTCGACTCTACATGTATGTAATATAACGGAAACTCTAATCTTTGCCAAGACGACTCTACATGTATGTAATATAACGGAAACTCTAATCTTTGCCAAGTCGACTCTACATGTATGTAATATAACGGAAACTCTAATCTTTGCCAAGTCGACTCTACATGTATGTAATATAACGGAAACTCTAATCTTTGCCAAGTCGACTCTACATGTATGTAATATAACGGAAACTCTAATCTTTGCCAAGTCGACTCAACATGTATGTAGCATAACATAAACCATAATCTTTTCCAATTCGACTCAACAGGTATGTATTAAAACGGAAACGATAATCTTTGCCAAGTCGATTCAACAGGTATGTAGTATACCGGAAAACGTAGCCTGGCTCTCTTCGTTAAGGCGTATACTTGTTTGCATTATAGTACACTGTTCAGTGAATCCACAAATATAGTCTGTTTGATTTTTCCACTTTTCTCAAAAGCTTTAAGTAAAGCAAGCTTTTAATACAACCACGTTTGGTCTAATAGGCCATCTGACTTTTATTTCTTCATACATTAACTAGAATATTGTATTCTTTGTCATCTATTCCTCAGTCGTCATCAAAGTTGTACCTGTAACCGTGGAATGTGTCCATAGCCTAACACATCCAAATTTGAACTCGTACAGGCGTGTATACACATAGAATTGTTAACTCAACTGCAACCATGACTGATTTGCATTAACGACATTCCACCCTACTCATGCAAAACAAAATACAAAGGATGTTTTAAAGGCAAGTTGACTCTTGGCAGAAAATTTTAATTCGGAAAATACGTTTTCTTCTCCTTCACAATAAATTCTTATTGAATCCCTATATATTGATTTATACACGTAAATACAAAAGGTGCATTTTACTGCTATAGATTACAAGTAAGCCTGTTTTTACAATCATATGTTGTAATAATCCGTATATAATTCGGAAATGATTCCTTCTATAAATACAGCAATGCACATGCAGCATGTATTCTTGTGCCCTACTGACCTTGGCACAAAGCAATGTAATTGATTATACAGATCATAATTAGTTGTGGAGAGAATCAGAATTGGCTTACGTAGGCTAGGGTAAATCTGATAAACTAAATATAGACCACTATAGATCACTATAAAGAAAATTTTTGAAATAAATTATGAAAAAGCCAACATTTCTGGTCCAGTCAGACATGCCAATAGGAATGTCTATGAGTCTTTTGCTGGTTTTGTTTAAACAAGTGAATTTTGACAAAACTTAAAGAAAGAAAAGGTTTTCAATAGGAATCATATCTCTCTCTCTCTCTCTCTCTCTCTCTCTCTCTCTCTCTCTCTCTCTATATATATATATATATATATATATATATATATATATATATATATATATATATATATATATATATAGAGAGAGAGAGAGAGAGAGAGAGAGAGAGACAGAGAGACAGACAGACAGACAGACAGAGACAGAAAGAGAGATAAATATATATATTATTTCTCAGCTATATCTCAAAATGTGTCAAAACGTGCTCCATGTTCAAGTGGGATGAGTTCACTTCCTACTCCCTACCCCAACACACACACACACACACACGCTGACAGTAGCATGATCCGAAATTCATTGTAAAGAGTGAAGGCAAGTCTCAAGGTAATTATATTATGATACTATGATTTAGTTTCAGCCATGTTTCCCTCTGCTATAGGTAACTTTCTTTTCAAAATTACTGACTAAAGAGTAACACGTATGTATGTATGTATGTATGTATGTATGTATGTATGTATGTATGTATGTATGTATGTATGTATGTATGTATGTATGTATGTATGTATGTATGTATGTATGTATGTATGTATGTATGTATGTATGTGTGTGTGTGTGTGTATGTATGTATGTATGTATGTATGTATGTATGTATGTATGTATGTATGTATGTATGTATGTATGTATGTATGTATGTGTGTGTGTATGTATGTATGTATGTATGTATGTATGTATGTATGTATGTATGTATGTATGTATGTATATATGTATGTATGTATGTATGTATGTATGTATGTATGTATGTATGTAATAAAAGTTTGACTTTATATTGTTTGTATTTAATGAATATAGCAGAAAATCACTGTGTATTATTCAGTCTCACACCTTTTGATATTATTGGTCGGCAGTCCATAGGTATGGGTACTTGTTAGAGTTTGCCATGCGGCGATACGTTATTTGAATGTATAGCTTGTGACAGAGAATATTTTTTATGCTTCAATAAATAAATAATTTTCGATATACCTGCTGAATTTTAATTATCTTTGTTAGAAAAACTGAAGTTCAGTTGATTTAAAGAATGATCAGTCATAGTTCAAACAAAAAATATCATATAAAAATAAATGATTTTGCAACACACAACTACTTGTATGAAGTGAAGAGTTCAGAGGTTATTGTTGTTGTAATTCAGAAGAATAGAGCTTTCGGATTCAAATATCATGATCACCCTTTTAAACCCTGGTCGCACTGGCTGACTTGCTGAGACAAAATTCCATATTTCCATTGCTACATTTGCCATTAAAAGAGCGAATCGTGTGAAAAATGATTACCTCAATTCTGTAATGGAATGCCATACGATATACGTTTCTGCCTTCTTTTAGAGTAATCTCTAGATAGGCCCTGAAGGAAAGCAACAAATCTATTAAGCAAATATATGTATGTCATATTTCGCACGAGCTGGTCGCATATGATCAGATGAT
The DNA here is from genome assembly GCA_029931535.1 of Margaritifera margaritifera. Classification (NCBI taxonomy): domain Eukaryota; kingdom Metazoa; phylum Mollusca; class Bivalvia; order Unionida; family Margaritiferidae; genus Margaritifera; species Margaritifera margaritifera. Next base: position 157,083 of record JAQPZY010000927.1, on the reverse strand, counting down.
CTTAAATCTCAGGAAAGTAGTGACCCGTATTCTAGAGGGAAGCTTTGCTAATGTTAAACGTTTACAGCCATTAAAATAGAAAGCTGATTTATGTTTCATTGTCCAATAACTTTTATAGCCAGAATTGTAATGAGTTAAAGATATCTTCTAGTCTTTATCAAAAAGTTATCCTACAAAATACTGCACGTCACATAAATTCATTGATCAAATCCCTCGTTTTCTATTGAAGAAGCATGTTAACAAAGTGCTATTCTTGCTGTTGTTGGTTTTATTATTATTATTATTATTATTATTATTATTATTATTATTATTATTATTTAATATTCATCTAAAAAGGACAAAGAAAAAACGTTGGTTGGATTGCATATTGAACGCAAATTCATACAACTTTCTTCCTTCTTGTTTATAGTCTACGGGGATGAATATATAGGAAAGTTTTTTAAAAAATAGTCTTGTATACCATCAATGGGTATCGCTAAAAAAAAGCATTTTTTGGTGGCCCTCTCATTTAATATGAATAGAATGAATATTCATCATTGCTTTTTCACCTGTCATCAATAAAAAAAAAACGTGGAGACCTACTGTGCATACCGCTTTTATATTCAGTACAATCTGATTAGAAATGTCTTACATTTTACGTTAACAAAGATACTTGACGGGCACCTGCAAGCAGTAACTCTGATGATCTCAGCGGGGCAATTTTGCCTGTCATCCATTATGAAATGATCCTTCATGTTGCTCTTCTTCCTAACTCCAGCAGAATAGACAGGTACTCTGTTTAGAACTAGTTTAGATCTATTTTGTGACAAGAAGATAAAGTTTCCATTATCAGCGGATGAGGCAATTAGTACTCGTTTTCTGTGTAAACACAATGATTACATATATTTAGATCCAGTTTCCCAAACAACATTCCCCGTCTCGGTGGATTGAAAAACTGGATAAAAAAAATAAAAAAGTAAACAATGCATATAATATGTACAATTGCATCATTTATTTCTTCTTTAGAAGTTGTGGGACGAAAATAGACTTCTAATATGAGTCAGCTTTTAAGTGATGCGTCTTTTCATCTAATGCTGGTGTTATTTAAGCTTAACGCATATTGATCATAAGCTGACAATAAAAAACGAATTGTCACATTTATGATGGTGAAAATAAAATCTTAGAACAAAGGTTATTAGCTGTAGCCTCGATGGATAAATATGAAGATGATTAAATCAATAAGACCTCCTCTTATGACAGGAAAATAATTATAATGGTGATTTAAATATTGACTATTTGAAAAGTCCCCCTAAGAGATGGATTGAAACTGTCGACGTACAATTTAGTGAAAGTGATAACACAGTCAACAAGAGTATCTAGAACTAATTCTATTCTGATAGATCCCATTTATACTAACAGTTTAGATAGTATCTCTGAGTTACAAGTTCAGATATATGGTAATAGTAGCCACTACCCTGTATGCATAGCAAGATATGTACCTAAGATAACTTATAAAGGTCGTCATATTGAAATACGATATAGGGATTTTATAAATTTCAATAAAGATGTCTTTCTCAGTGGCCTGGCTAATGTTTCTTTTTATATTGTCGAAGATTTGTCTGATGTTAATGAGGGTCTTAATTTGTGGCACAAACTATTTGCAGATGAGCCCAGTCAAAAATAAGAGCCCGAAAAGAAAATTTAAACCAAAATAGCAGACACCTGAAATAAATGAAGCCAAGGGCCTCAGAAATTAGTGCCATAAACAAAAAGATTGGGAAAATATAGGTTTTTTAGAAATAAAGCTAAGTCTTTTATGCACTCTAAGAAATAGAGGTATTATTTTGAGGGCATAGATAAACATAAGGGTATTCCGAAAATATCGAAGTAGCAAAATGAACTGAATCAATGAAGAAATTGTACTTTTCCTACTGAGTTAGAATATGAATGTACCCCAGAGTGAAAGTAGTCCACCCAACTTAACAAAACTAGAAGACCACACCAGCCAAATGGTACCTGAAAATACACTATTCAAATTTCAGAAAGCTCAGGAATCTGAAATTTATGAACTGCTACAGAAACTCGATACATCCAAATTATCTGTGTTAGATATCATTGTGCCTGGGATTTGAAAATGCTCTCCACATATATAATTGCCAAATAAAAAACATCTTGTGTGTGTGTATGTGTGTGTGTGTTTGTGTGTGTGTGTGTGTGTGTGTGTGTGTGTGTGTGTGTGTGTGTCTGAACAGTAATTTGAATCAAGGAAGACAATGAGCGCAGGTGTGCCTTGTTATAACAAATACACTTTTTCATACAGGACTTTGATTGTCAATTTGTTCATCATGCTACTAAGTGATTGTATGTGAGCTCTTACTTATCATGTTCTGTTGTATTGATTCAATCTTCGATGAGTAAACTATGCAAAGTGTCTATCTGTTAGATGTTATTTTTGAGGAATTTTGGAGTAAATGCTTCCACATAACATTTTTATTTTGAAGTTTAATGTTTCTCAAAGTGCAGTTTCAGCTGCTAAAGGAAGAAGAATGTGAGGTTCTTTTTCGATTCGAGTAGACATTGATATGTGTCTTGCAGTCTGTTTGCGGGCAAGTTAAATAGATTGCGAAGACAACAAAGATTAACACTGCTGTTAATGTGGTTTTGCCATAAACTCTTGGGCTCTCCATATATCTATCATCTTCCCCTAATGTGAGACATTTACATTTGTACGGGGTAATATAATTATAGTTTATGCAGCGAATATATGGTCAATTCTGATAATTGGTTGCTTCTAAGAACTTCACGTCTAGAGTTGTTACAAATAAATACCACGTTCTTTTGCGATAGAAATAGTATAATGTTTTGATTTATCTAAAGTACTTATTGTTTTATAGCCATTCACATAAATTCAGAAGTATGCACATTTAGAACTGCAGAAATTATTAGTTACCTTCTTGCTGTGTTAGTCGCTATTTTTGGCAAGATATGAGAATATTCAATGAAAAATGATATGCTTTTGTCTGTCACATTTCGCACAATAATATCTTATTCCTAAAAGCACACCTTCTTGCGCAGATTCAGGTTTTCCTAATTCAAAATCAATTTTCTTTTCGCGCGTTATCAGAAATTGTTTTCATTTTGATATTGCCAGTGTACTTAGTTCGCGCCATCTTGATGATTACATTGTGACAACCATGTTATTATTTAATTTCTTTCCGGGACTCTAATGTGTTTGTCATTTTTCTGGAAAGGTTCCCTTGCAGCAATTTATCAATATTAACACCATATTGTACAATGTGCAGCCAACGACAACCGAGTATTAAAGATAAGATCCTGGTCTCATTGGATTTAGAAAGCAACCCAATGCAAAGACTGCCGCCACATTATTATGATTATATCGTTTTGAAGACATAACGGGTATAATTGACAAACGCAGACACTGAGATGTAATCATAGGAAAGCAGTAATTAAGGAACACAATCCACTTATTATCTTCACGAAGATTGTTTGACTGATTTATTGAGTCAATCCAACAGTTGAGTTTAATTAAAACATTCAAAAAAAAAAAAAAAAAAAAAAAAAAAAAAAAAAATCAGCACTCCCTTGAACTCATAAAACTGTATAGGAAAATTTATTATACATAAAAGATTTGATATGAGATAAATAGACTAGCAAGCACCAAACCGATCTCCATAAAATTGTCAAATGAAACCGTATTACTTTTTCTTTGTAAGGGGGAAATTATCAGAACGAACTACCATACATTGCGTCATGAATGAAAATATAAGTCGAAAATGAAAAGTGGCCATCTAGTGTTCTGAGATGCATAAATTGGGACATGATCAAATCGCATGCTACAGCCATCCTAATTAGGATGCATACTGATTCCTGGTTCTTGCAGATATTACCCACTTGTCTTTTAGACGCAAATCATTGAATCACGTCTGAGCAACACTTCAAGTTGAACATGTAGTAATTACTTTTGGCCGGTGACCCCCCACCCCCCTCTCTCTCAGACATAAGACAGCATTGAAGAAATAGAACAGTTTATTGCTATGCAAGTTTCTCACGCTTACATAGTTATTTATTTCCTTAAGCTGCATGGATGCTCAAAGTCCCAATGCGTTGAAAGTCAATTTGTGAGAAAAAAAAAAAATTGTACGAAAAAGAACGTCGAAACAAAAACCCAAGAACGCAGCAGGATATAAAACGTAAATCTGTTTTGGATGAAATATGTCATGAACTTATAATGCAAAAACACAAAGGATTACACAATGCTAAAAGTTAGGAGACATAAACAGGTGATTCTGTGGGATAAAAGTGACATTTTGAGCTTCAGTATGCCGTTGATCTGCCACGCATTCGACCTCCTGTACAGTTTTAGATGTAGACAGGGACCTACTGATTTATCTATCAGCTAATTGTCAGTCTATGCCCTGAAGCTAAACTCAGGAAGTAAATGAAGACCAAGTTTAAATACAAGTAAGGAAAACTCAGATGCTCTATCCAACCTCGTTACCATCTAGTGTCATTACTCATCTACAATGTCATATCTGTCATCTATACATTTGCATTTTTATTCACTGTATCTTTTAATGAGTTTTTGATGATCTTTCAAGCACCTTTCCGTTCTCCATGTAGTTTTTAAATGTTTTGAAAGACATTTAATTCGATGTAGATATATAAGTCTGATGTTCTTCAACATGATACTTTTCACCTTAGTATGACAAAAAGGTCATTTGATACTTTTCACCTTAGTATGACAAAAGGTCATTTGATACTTTTCACCTTAATATGACAAAAAGGTCATTTGATACTTTTCACCTTAGTATGACAAAAAGGTCATTTGATACTTTTCACCTTAGTATGACAAAAAAGTCATTTGATACTTTTCACCTTAGTATGACAAAAAGGTCATTTGATACTTTTCACCTTAGTATGACAAAAAGGTCATTTGATACTTTTCACCTTAGTATGACAAAAAGGTCATTTGATACTTTTCACCTTAGTATGACAAAAAGGTCATTTGATACTTTTCACCTTAATATGACAAAAAGGTCATTTAATATTAGAGCGCTCCATAACATTGGAAATATGTGATCAATATGTTAATTATAGATTCATCCAGGATTCATTACTTAAGTGAATTTTTTCAATAATACGTGTATTAGTACATTAGACAACTTTAACATGACTAACTATATTTGTATACGGATTACGAATGTTAATTTAATCCTAATATTTTAACACAGTCCATTTGATACAGTCAATGCAATTTGCACAGCAAATGTATGTTTGGATCATACGAATGTATATATTTTTTTTCTTGTCTGTAAATATAATTTCCCCAAACTCTTTCTCATTTCGTTAAAAATGAATTGGATCTTTAGGAATTCACAGGTAAAATAATCACTGTCTCTGGTTACCACTGTAACACCGAAAATTAAACATTCAAAATTCATGTTTGCAAATTTTTGTTTTACAGTTTCTGAATTATTTGCGTCCATTTATATCCTTTCCAGCCACCAACCACTTTTTCGCATTAATTGGAATTATTTACTTCAGCAGTACAATGTGTGAAATAAAGAATGTATGTTTTTCCATCCATGTACTCAGGGATGTAAGGTCGATTAGGGATTGAAAGAAATATGCCAAAGTTGCATATGTTTTCTAAAACATATTTCATACCATGACAGAATCACTGAATATCAATGGGATGACATTGAAAACTAAAAGTGGTGTTGTTAGCGTCCACTTACTGAGTAATCATTCTCTGTCCATTATAATGTAACATTACTAAATACAAATTTGCATTCAAGTTAGATAAGTCAATCTTCAGATGAATTTGAATTGATATCCATGAGTGCATCGCCAGCGTTAATCGTTGCTTTTTTTTTTTTTCTCTCTCCATAGATTAACTGTATTTCTGACTAGCGATGACATTGGAAGTAAATTAAACACAATATGATGCGGGCTGGATTGCTTTGTTCAAGATACAATCAAAAATATAAGGTAAATGTATGTGATACAACACTTTCGTTTATATTGTTCATTTTAATAGTGATGCATACACATTGCTTGGATCTTTATTAACGTACACAGCAAGAATTCCCCATAAAATACAGTCAGAAGGATGTTATCACACCTAACAGTGTAGGTCAATATCTCATAATTGGGAATCCTATTAGAAAGTACTAATAGCAACTTGTTACTTTATTTGAAAATTTACATTAATGAAGAGCGATCTTGAACCGCTACCTGTTATTTTCTACCATCGGGTAGGCCAAGAATAATTAATTTGTAGAGACCAAACAATCTTGTTTAGTCCAACATTTTCATCTCAACTTTTTATTGTGTAATTCAACGATCGGAATATGCAACCCGAGTCTCAGAATATCATTTTCTATTTCAATTAATGAACATTTGGTAAGAGATGACTTATACACACATACAGTAACTTTTAAACATTCGTAAAAGTTCGTGTTGACTACGTTTATAAATACATCAAACTGAGTTACATGACTGAAAATTCGGTATATTATATCTGAATCTTGACAGATCTATAGGTTTGGAAATAAATAAGTTTTCATCTGTCTTGGCTTCACTAACATTATGTTGTTCTTGTTGATGATTTTCTTGATCATTTTTTTTATCCTTCGTGAATGACAAGTGGCTATTATTTCCCGAAGTCCCCTATGTCAATTTTACCACGAGTTAATACAATATATTACGCTTTGCTGAAAAAAGTGTAAGCTTCTTAGTCTTATTTTAATAGGCAATGTCTCAAAGTTTAAGCATTATTTTAAAATTAGAAAATGCGGCGTTATCTTTTCGACTTAACGTTTTCACGCGTGATTGATTTCCTTTGTCAGTCTTAAAGTTTATCCGTCTGCTCAAATAACGCCATTGTCTAAAAAAATTAAGTCGTAAATTCAAGCGTGTCATTCTGTATTGCAAAACAACAGTCTTGCAGGAATGATTCCGATTTAAAAAAACATTTACAAATGGACAAATATTAATGGAAACGTTTATTTTAGAGCTATTCCAGCTTACCCTATGCAATCTGATATGAACTGTTTTATTTCTAAACCAGAAAAAAAGATT